>JARHVA010005065.1:600000-1147500 GCA_037957365.1 Torreya grandis | reverse complement strand
AGAGTCAAGGTGACAGCAACACAATAGGGAGCAAGATCAGGGAAGATCTACTTGGAGTACAGTGTGTACTCAGAAAGGGAGCAAAGAGAAAGGCAAGGTAGTCCCTTCCAAAGTAATATCATTTGGGTTGCAGGTTGTAGCAGTTCATGGGAAATCTACTTGGAGTGCATTGTGTACTCAGTTGAGTATGTTTGTATACTCGATGTACTGGCAGTAGTGGATACTGATTGGTTGGAGGTAAACACCAACTCTGTGTTTGAGTTGTGTGTTGGGACCGTAAGAGAGAGACATTTGAGGAAAGAATTACTGTACACTTGAGGTATGGGAAGCCTCTGAGAGGTGTGGAGAAGAAGTGGCATCTTCGTTATTGTATTCTTTTCTAGATGAGTATTAATACAATTGGGTATTGTCTCTCATATTTTGTGTTATTTTTGAATTGTAGTTACTTGTTACTTCTGGTTAATTCCGCATATTAAGTTGCTTGGTAATCAATTGTGTGCTTCCATAATTCCCAACAAAGGCAGTGGTAGATTTTTTGGTTGGGTGTCTAACATAGTGGTATCAGAGCTAAGGTTGTAGGGAGCAGTTTTGTGTTTGATTATAGGTCACTCTCAAGGGTTTCTGATTGAGTGGGAGTAGAGCAATGGAAAAAGAAAGTAAGCTAAGAATGGAGGAATTGAAAAGCACAGATGATCACTTACGGTGTTATGGAAAGAAAGAGCAAGTAAAGAAAAATTGTTGGTTTGTGGAAGATCAGCATGAAGGAACTGAAGAAGCAGATGTTGTAGGTGATGTGGCATAGGATGCTCTGGTATGTTTCTTGGATAAAGTAGAATCTTGTTTTATAGAATCTATTTACTCTTTCCATGCAGCTCGAAATAGAGTATTTTTCCATGTTAAGGTCTTTGGAGACTTTGGAAAGATTTATTTAGGGGCTGGTGTGCCTTGCCAAAATATTGGCAAAGGGGAAGTGAAGCTGAAATTGTAGGCAGCCAACACATGGGTGTTGAAGGAGGTCATGCAGGTCCCAGTGTTGAAGATATGGCTAATTTCTTCAAGAAAGTTGGGTGATGAGAGATGCATAAAAACTCTCACAGCAGATGCACTTGAATTAGCTGGTGGTAAGAAAATAGGTACTCTTTATCTACTTGCTTATATTACTGATTCTTCTTTTGTTGTGGAGACGTGGCTTTGTAGGCTTGGTCACATGAGCAAGAAGGAGATGCATGTTCTTAATAGGAAGTCAGATGTCTTTGACAGACTTAAGAACTAGAAAGCCTTGGTGTTTATGGAGGAGATGGCAGACAGAGATCAGTGGAGAAGGCTGAGTAACTCTGAGTAGAGCAGTTTAGACAGGGATTTGATTCAAAGAAATCTCACGAGTAAAAAGTCATTACTCATAGGTGAAACAGGTACCAGCATCGGTCAGGAGGAACCAACATTAAACAGATATGCACCGATGTCGATCATGTGTAGACTAGAGCCAGTGGTGTCGGGTAGGGTAAGACTGATGTCAGTCATGAGGACTAACGTCGATGACAGTAAGACTGATGTCAGTCAAGAGGATCGACGTTGGCAGGTGGTAGACACTGACGTCAGTGGGGTTGGTAGTCAGGACAGGCACATGGAACTGACATCGGTCGGATGCAGATTGTGTGGTGACTAAGGTCAGTCACTGTAACATATTTTGGGTGGACAGCAAGCTGTCAAGGGGTCTCAAATGCCCATATGGAGGATTGAAGGGGTAAGTAAGCCTCAAATTCATTTTTCCTCTTCTTTATACTCATTGCTCACTGCAGAGTAGGAAGGATCCAAGAAATAGTGGGAGCATGGCATGATTAGGATGCAGAACCAAGCGGGAGATTTGGTAGGGTTGCTAGCTGAAAGAAAGCACTGAGAGATGAATGGATTCTTTAGTTGAAGAATAGAGTGAATGGACACATGAGACGGAAGGCCAGGTCATATGGTCTTGAGGAAGCTGTAGGATAGTGGTACAGGGCTGACAGGTGGTACCAAGTGGATGACAAAGCAGGGCTTTAGTCAATGTCAGTGTAACCATTATGTTTTTCTTACCAGGTGGATGATGGTCACAACATTATCTGGTTACTGTATGTGGATGGTATGCTTGGTGCAAGTTTAGACATATAGGGTTTTGCTGAGCTAAGGGTAAGGTTAGTTCAGTAGCATGTCATGAGGAATTTGGAGCAGGAAAATTCTTTGGCATGAGTGTGTTCTAGAGACATGGAGATCACAGGTTGATTTTGTCTTCAGAGGATTATGTGAAACTGGTTAGCATGCTGATGGGTTGGATAGTTCTATGATCAGTGTCTTGATTCACATGATGAGGTTAAGTACATGCGTACTAGACTTGAGTTTTCCCCATCAGTGGGAGCTGTCAGAAAGTTTGGATCCAATCTAGGAAAGAAGCACTAGAGGGTAGTTTAGTGGATTCTTAGGTTTATGAGAGGGACCAGCAGCAGGTCGACATGCTATGCAGGGTCAAGTTCTTTTCTACATGGATTTGTAGATATAGATGCGGCAAGTTACTTGGATGATAGGAGGTGCACCATAGGGTGTGTGGTGGTTGGTTTTCAAGGTTGAGCTTGAAGAGGGATACAAGCTAGGAAATAGATTAGATGGGGTATAGGTACAGGTACAGTGCAGCTGTTTATCTCCAAGTGGGAGATTTTTAGGTTGTGGAGCTAAAAGCTTCACTGATGCAAATAGGGGAGGAGGTTGCTAAGTGTCATAGACACCAGCGTCGGTCAGGCCAACCGACGTCGGTAGGGTGTAGATAGAAGAGCAACCGACATCGATCAGATATCGGTTAGCATCGGTGACCCCCAGGTAGACAAGGACTGACGTCGGTCACCTGTGTGGTTTAGAACTACCAGTTCACAGATAGTTAGTTAACGAACCGAGTGTTTACATATTGAGGGCTAATTATAGTCTCGAGCTGCGGATCTAATTCTTGTAATTAGGTGTCTAATTATTGTTTGCATGAGATCTATATATTATACTCATGGGCTATATTGTAAAGTGTGCTAGTTTGAGTTGAGCAAAGTTAACTCCTTCTGTGTGTGAAGTGAGCAAGGGTGTTCCTCCTAGTTCCACAACAGTACCAAGTGTGGGTGCTGGTTTGGAGAATCAGTAGGATTCTTCATGTATGTATGATCTTGGTCAGGAGGTGTGCATGGCTACATTAGGAGATCTACATGGGTAAGTAAGATCATTGATCTAAAGGTGTATGTGTGTGCATGGTCTAGGTTTGTAGGTGTGCAGAACCAGGTTGATCTGCAGGTGGCAGCAGAGTCAAGGTGACAGCAACACAATAGGGAGCAAGATCAGGGAAGATCTACTTAGAGTATAGTGTGTACTCAGAAAGGGAGCAAAGAGGAAGGCAAGTTAGTCCCTTCCAAAGTAAGATCATTTGGGTTGCAAGTTGTAGCAGTTCATGGGAGATCTACTTGGAGTGCGTTGTTTATTTGGTTGAGTATGTTTGTATACTCGGTGTACTGGCAGTAGTGGATACTGACTGGTTGGAGGTGAACACCAACTCTGTGTTTGAGTTGTGTGTTGGGACCGTAAGAGAGAGATCTTTGAGGAAAGAATTACTGTACACTTGAGGTGTGGGAAGCCTCTAAGAGGTGTGGAGAAGAAGTGGCATCTTCTTTATTATATTCTTTTCTGGATGAGTATTAATACAATTGGGTATTGTCTCTCATATTCTATGTTATTTCTGAATTCTAGTTACTTGTTACTTCTGGTTAATTCCGCATATTAATTTTCTTGGTAATCAATTGTGTGCTTCCATAATTCCCAATAAAGGTGGTGGTAGAGTTTTTGGTTGGGTTCTAACAAGAAAGGGGAGTTAGATTAATAATTTATGAAATTTTAGTGATTTTTTTAATTTATGAGTGTTTTGGGGGGATTTTAAGAGACAAATAGATAACAAAATTGTTGATTAGGGAAAGAACAGTTGGTCTTCATAAACTGGTAGTTATGATTCCACTGTGTGGCAGTTCTACAACAACTACATGGTAATTCCATAACTACCATGCAATAGTTTCATAAACACTCTATGGTGGTTACATAACTACCACCTACAAGCATGGGTGGTTTTGGTTTAAGGAATTGAGAGGAAAGGATTGGGTTTTTTAAAGGTAAAAAATGTTTTTTTTTGAGCTAATATGGGCTCTTTAATTATTTCAAGGAGCTTATATACACTGTATCAAATCCTAGGAATAGGATTAGTTACCTCGATTGATGAAACTTATAATAGTGGATGAGCTAGATTTCTTAAATTGCATTGGCATATTATAAGTGGTGTAATTGGGTATCATTCCCACCTCAAACAAGTTCTTGTGTGACCTACTTACCTGTTGGGACCCTGACCAGAACACTTTCATGTTACCTTGGTTCCTAAAATAGTGGACCATCATTCTCATAGATATATAAAAGATTACAAGTCTACCAAAGATATGTTAGTTAGTGGCCCTTTGGGAGGTCATGGTAAGTGATGATGTAGTAGTTTGTGCTAGTCATTTTAGAGATGTGAGTGCACTCAATGTAGGTACAAAGTATGGAGTGTGACTTTTTTTATATTAAGGAATTAGGGATCCCTAATATTTGAAAGGTAATCATTGGTATCTTTGCCTCCTAAATGGTAGGGAATAAGAATATTTATATGCTACTTTATAGTTGGTCCCTAATTATACATCATATTAAAGAGAGAGGGGCTCAGTTCTCTTGGATCCAGGAGTTCTTATCTCACACTTATAAATACTTATATTGTGTGGCACGATTAGGAGTGATTTCCATTAGTCAACTCATGATGCTCGTGATCTAGGTGTATGATCATATGATCCCCTATTAGAGGGGAGTATCTCTTAGATATCCAAGGGCCATTAGGGCCTTTAGGTGGATAGATGTGGCATCATTTTATGCTTTTTCCCAAGCCATTAGTACTTTTAGAATGGTGGATTTGATATACCTACCCTACCAGGGCATGATTGGAGAGTGGGATGGGGAGGATATATAACTCATGGTGGCCGCTAGGGCCACATAGGTATGAGACAAGATTTTATAGTTTGAGGTACACCCAGTGGATATGGTGACTCAATAGTTTGACATGGCCTATGTGGGAAACCTCCCAGTACGAGAAGTAGTTTATATAAGTGTGTGAGGGGAACATGAAAGGGAGACTAAGATGGTTGGCATGGAACCTAATTATATAAGGATTTTTTATTGCTTTTTTATTTCAATTGATATTTTAATAGTGGGGTAGGCCCTGATAGGATTGTAGGATCCCATGAAACATCAACAATAGATGGGTGGATATGGTGATGCCCCTAAGTATATTGAGCCAGATGAGGACCAAGATGTAGACGAAGAGGAGACTAAAAATTATGATTTTGATCTATAATGGCATAAAGGTGACCAAGGTAAATTGTTAATTTATGTGTTTTAACTTACTACTTAATACTTCATTTTTAGGCTTGATTACTTAGTTGATTTATCACCTTGATATTTGTATTATTGGATGTGACATTGAATCTTATACCTTTTTATTATATATATTTTGACTAGATGGGAGACTATGATCATAAACACCCTGATCAATATTTTTTAGTAAGGCATAGGTATGACCAGAGGTAAGATGCTAACTGATCTTAGATTACCTATTGGGATAGGTCAACATACTAACATCTTCACTCTAGCCTATCATGTGTATGTGATGCTGACTAGATTGAGGGTGTAAAATGTCACTCTTTATGTAAATACAAGAGAATAGAGGGCTTGGTTAATATTATGGTATCAAGCAGAGGTTAGGATTCTTCTAGCCATTAGATAAGAGGCACAACCTCACAGGGAGGCACCACTGAGATGAGAGATAGGAGTCCTCAGGCTAGAGATATTATTTTTAAGGGTGGTACTAGTAGGAAATGCCACTAGAGACACAACCCCCATCACTATTTTTTATTAGGATATTCCCATAGAAAGATACTAGGATATTGAGTTATTGCATATACTAACATGTATTGTACACTTTTGATGATTATTTTTTATTTTTGGCATCTTGAGACATATTGGTCCTCTATGGAGGTGATTATATTGGATATTTATGTTGTAAAAACTCAAAAATATTATGATATATATGTATACATTTTTTGTACCTCTTATTGACTTTTCATTATATTTTAAGGGATTTTAATTTCTATGTTTACCTCTTCAATTTATGCACTTTAAGGGATTAGGCATGTGATGATATATCATGCATCTCTATGTTTTTGGTAAAATGATATGGAAAATTATTATATATGTGAGACAAAATATATGTAAATGATGGAATATGATGAATATGTATGAAAACACAAATACATTAATAGTGTTTTTTTGGTGATGACCCAATTATTTTTCTATACATAACACATGACTCCCAATTTGAATTAGGGGAATGAAAATGGAAACAAAATAGATGTGAGATGAAAAAATATGAAAAACATGAATCAAAATTCATAGGAGAAAGGAAGATGACCTAATCCTTACAAGAAAAAGGTAAAAAATTCACTTCTTTCTAAACTTACAAAACACTAACTTTGTTGGTTTTATCTAGGGATGACTAGTCCTAACATAATTGGTGAATGGGATAAAGTTAGCTTTTTTAACATAGGCATATAGACAATATTTTTGAAGATATTTTTATGTGGGAAATTTTTATTTAATATATCTTTTTAATTTATCTTTTATTTTTATTTATTACCTCCTATACTTAGTCTCATGTGACTAGGAAGACACATGGGCTCATCACCAAAGAGTAGATGTAGGTGATTAAGGGCATCTCTCCCCATTGTAAACCCCACACAAATATTAAGATGCATGGGATCAAAAATGAAGGTTAATATGGGTGAGGTACATGAGACTTAGTTTTAGTGTTGAATAAGCTTTTGATAAGAGTTTATTTTTGTTTGTTAGGCCTTCTACATCCCCCCCCCCCTACCACCCACCCCCCCCCCCAACACTTCCTCCCCATTCCCCAAATATCTTGGCCCTATGTAATTAGTAAGATGTAAGGGCTCATCACTAAAGACTATGATAGGTTTGTAAAGTTACCCATTTATGAGCATGCTATTTTTTTTTTCCTTTAGAGGGAACCATAATATGAGACTCTATCATGGAAAAAAAATTAGACTGAGTTGTAGGCTATTATTTTCTAAGTTTTGTAATAAGACATAGGGAAAACATGTGTACATATGCTCATAAGAACTAATAAGACAAGATCAATATAATTCTGATTTTGAAAGAAGTTTTATATAGGATAATAATCTAATGTGAACATGGTATGATATGACATGTTTCAACTTGTAATTTACATGTTATGCAAATTATCAACCAAATCATCACTGAACACCACATCTAATATGCAAATGAACACCCAAACCATGAAAATGAAATGAAATGAGGTCAATGTGATATGAAATAACTAAATGTAGAAATACTTAAGGTGCAAGGAGTTCATAGATTAACTAAACTCATTTACCTCCAAGTGCATAACTAATAGGCTATGTTATTGAAATCCTTAGTTAGTAAGGGCTTAATTAGTTAAGTCTAGATTTTTGACCTTCTCCTTTCTTTTTTTCAATGCAATTGTCAAGCCTAAGGACAAGGTCTCCTACATGTATACTCAGACATTTTTATTGTATTTTCTACCCATACGACTAGCATAGGTAATGTGATTATTTTTAGTAGAAAGCCAATGTTCATCTAAAGTCTCTAGCTCAGCCAACTATGTGTTTCTATACTCTTCATGATCAAGAACACATTGGAGAGAAACACAAAGGCTAGGTATCTCAACCTTTAGAGGTAGAATAGCTTCAAATAAAAACATGAGGGAATATGGTGTTACCTCATGGGAATTTTAAGGTTGGTTATATAAGCCCAAAAGTGATAGATAAAGCTTCAAGTGCTTGTCTCATTTAGAATCTTTGGCTATCTTGACCAAGATCAACTTCAGTGTCTTATTGTTGGTTTAAAATTGGTTGTTAACATGTGGATAATACAAGGATGTTGTATGATGTGATATGATGAATTTATTTCATATTTCACATATCTTGGGTTTTTTAAAGGGGGACCCATTATTTGTTATGATGATCTATGTAAATCTAAATTGGGAAATAATTTGGTTCAGAATAAATTTTATAGTGAGTAAACTAGTAACAATTGTAAGAGGCATCACCTCCACCCACTTAGTGAAATATTCAATGGCTATCATAATTAAGTGGTGACCATCTAAAGAAGTAATACAAAGCTTACATATCAAATCTAGACCCCAGGTGGAAAAGGCTAAGGCATAAAGATAAGATGTAGAGCCTAAGGAGGAATGTGGATATCATGAGAGAAGTGTTGACACTACTCACATTTTCTAACATATTCAATGACATCATGTTTAATAGTGCACCATAATTATCCCATTTTATGTATCCTTAAAGTAGTTGCATGGCCACCAATATGATCATTATAAACCCCATTGTGATAATGGAAAAGGACCCTTTCTAAATCCACTTGGTTTACATATCTCAATAACATCCAGTAAAATGCCTTATGGTAGAGAACCTTGTCTAATATGACATAATTTGAGGTGATAACTTGAAGACACCACCTATATTGAGAGTTAGTCCCTTTAGGATAGTTATAGTTAATTAATTAATGTACGATATCATAATACCAAGGAAAAGATGTGATAGGTGGTTTATCTATGTAACAAATAAATTCATTAGTAAAACTGGTGTCAAAAAGATCATCGACATCCAAGGGATAATATACCAACCAATCGATAATGATTTTACCTTTGATGGACTTTTGGTTGATGTAAATAAGCTTGAACTCACTTAACAATGTGATAAAATAACCAACCTTTAATGAGATGTTTGGTTGGGTCAAGAATTTTTGCAAGGCTTAAGACCTTACTATGACCCACATTTATTTATTAAGCATATAGTGCCATAATTTCTTAGTTATGAAAAAAAATTCCAAACACTCCTCTACTTATAAATAGTGTGTTTATAGTCCATGAGAGTGACTATAGTGAAGTAAATGACACATTATTTTATAGTATCATCCTCTTGGGCCAACATGTAGGAAAGAGACACCTTAGTTTCCTTATTTTAAAGTATCAAAGGCTTATATGGCTTCAGATTCATAATCATAGGAGAGACATATGAAAGTGTTTTATCACTTCAAATGCCTCTTGATAATCATCTATCCAAGTTAAGACACTTATCTTCTTAGGAAGTTATTTATTAGATTAAATAAATAGGTAAGATTAGGAATGCACCATCGAATGGATCCAAACTTTCGTAAGAATGACTTAAACCTTGATTCATCCATGTGGGGAAAATTTCTAAGATCATACAAATAATGGTAGGGTTAATATCAATCCTATGCTAGGAGATATTACACTCTAATAACTTTCCAACTGTGACTTAAAACACACATTTCTCTAGGTTAAGAGTAACACCATATTATATCAAACATGTCAATATGGTGTGTAATACCTACAAGTGGTCAATTCATCACCTTGATTTCCCTATGAAATAATCTTAGTAAACCTCCATTATATTCTAAATAAGATCATTGAATATATGGGTCATTTCCCTATAGTACATTTCCCCTACATTTTTAAAATTGGATAGAATCATGATATAACAAAAGGTTCCCTATGGCTTAGTAAAGGAGGTCTTACTCTAATCTTAGACTAAAACGTATATCTAGTTTTATCCTAAGAAGCCATCCATAAGTGATAGAAACTCATATCCTATTGTAGCATCAATAATTACATCAATGGATAAAAGAGGGAATTCATCTTTACAACATGGTTTGTTGATATCCTAAAATATATACACATCATAATATTACCATTCTTCTTGAGAACAGGGACAATGTTAGACATACACTTGGAATAGTACACTAGCTTGATAAATCTAACTTTTAGAATCTTTATAAATTCCTATTTAACCATCAATGTGAACTTAGTCTTGATTGGCCTAATCTTTTGTTTAACTTGATTTGCATTGGGGATAGTGACTAGATTGTGTACCTATTGACTAATTTGACCCCAAGTCAAATTAGGTCAACCCCATATATATTTCAAAATTTCATAGGCTCTCCTAGGTTTAGAAGTGTTCCAATGGTTATTAATGAGGATTAAACAATATGTTTTATCTTTTACATATTTGTCTAAGTTAGTCCTATGTCATCTTAAGCCACCTTTTGGGTCATTTAGTGAACTTATATGGTTTTCATAAAAATAAAAGTGTTTCAAGAGGATATCCAAAATCCCACATGTCATAAATGGTTAGAGAAACTATTTTAAAATGGAATAATTTTATATTTAACATAGGTTCAATTAGATAGACTATAAACAAGGGAGTTTCAAGTAAGTTGTATGAATTGTATATAATTCTAGCATGTGTGACTATTTTAAGTAGGTATCTTCATATCCCCATACATGAAATTCATGCTCAAGTAGATTTTATAGGTCAAAAAATAACAAACACTAACCTCTCTCTCATCACTCTCTTGGATAAGCCAAAGAAGTTAACTGGTCTTCCTTCAGTACAGATAGGAGGATTAGATTTCAAATGAGTGTACTTGGTGGGGGATAGTACTTTATTTTTACTTCCATTTCATAACAATAGTCATAGGATTAGTGATATTTACTCTATGAACCATTTCTAAGATCATTATCATCTCAAAATTACCTACACATCCCCAACACCTTAGTTTTCCTTCTTTATTTGTATCAATATGAGCAAACCAAGTGTTATATGTTTACTTATAAAGTATGATCATATTTTTTAGGTGGTTTTCAAATTGGTTTACATGTTTGTTCATGGAGGGATGAGCAGAATCACTCCTTGTACTAATAAGTGAACATAGTGATGGTATAGAGAACATGTTTTGATAGTTACAAGTGAAGGTATGAAGTAGAAATTTGAAAAACAAATTGAAATGAACAATACTTAATATAATTTGTATTTTAAACCTTAGTTGATTATGTAGGCATCTAGTTTGAGGTCATAATGGACTTGGTCTCTCACTATTATCTGTAAGTAGTATGCATTTTGAGTGTGTATCCTTAGAAGTTGAATGCCAATTATTTGAGACAAGATAAAGTTATAATCTGAGCTCTACAATAGGTATCCACCATCTTTAAGACCTAAAACATATTCAAGGTTTTAAAAATCTCCAAGAAGAAGACCTGATTTTTAAAATAGTGAAAATATTTACCACAGTCGAATCTAGATGAAACCTTAAAAAATGAAGACACCAAATTTTTTTGGGGAATTGAGAAATTGAGAAGAGGTTTTTAATTTTTTGAGAGGATTATCCGGATGACAAAATAAGACTGAATCATTGAAAAGGACTTAAATGGAGATATAAATTCATAAATATAGTTATTATCACTTCAATCAAACCTACATGTGTAGAGTTAAATAAAGTGGCTTAAAGGGAAGTCTTACCTTAACTTTTCCCAAAGATGTTTTGGTTCCAGATAGTGTCATATGTTGGTTAAAGACCATGAGGTCTATATGAAACTAATGTCTTAATTATTGTAGCTTATCCCTAAAGGCAATATTTGAACATGATAAAAGGTTTCCATATCAAGAGAAGATGATGTTAGAATGGATTTTAACTTATTCAAAACCCTATTAGAGACACTCAATATCTATAGTGTCAAAAATACCAAAAGTGAACTTGCAACTTGCAGACTCCTAGAGTATTGATGGTAAGGCATGGGAACATGGTATTAAGGCATAAAAGAATTCACACACAATGTGGAATGGTCTTAGTTACCTTAATAGGAACTTAGGGTATGAAACACAATGTTCAATCATAAACAAAAACTTACAAGTATCCCATCTTCCTAAGATGAGTATCTACAATCTTCTGCAATCATAGATTAACTCATGCTAGTGAAAGGTCTTGGATAACATACTAAGATGTAAGATGGATGAAAATGCTGAGGCCACTATAATAGTGGTAATATAAATTTCATATGATTCTTAAATAAAGGAATAAAATTAAAGACAAGATTATAATTTTATACCCATTCTGAGGTTTCTAGACCTTAAAGACAGTACACAGACTTAAAATCTAGTCTTAAGGGTTTATGATCTTAAGAGATATAAAAAGGTGACCAAGTATTAAAACTTTGTAAAGAAGGTCATAAGAACCTAATATATCCGCACATGGTCTTATTTTTTCTAGGTAAATAGGGGAAGTGTCCTCTATTCTATCTCAGACAAAGGGCACTCCACAATCAAGGTAAGCCAATAGGTTTCATATATGAAGATTAAAAGGATTAAGGACAAAGATTTAGATGATTTTTGGACATTATAAATACATACATACATACATACATACATATATATATATATATATATATTAAGGTGAATAGATATGGATAAGGCCATATAGTTATCATGATTATTTGGAGGTGGTCATACATATAGAAACACATTTCATGCTTATTAAGCCTAGAGCTAGGCTTAAACCCTCGCAGCCTTTAATTTGATTTATATGACCATGAGAACCTTCCAAAAACTTTGAAAACCCTTAATGGTATATTATAAGGATGGTGATATCCATTTTTTTATAGGCAATAACATAAGAGTGATCATTCAGGCCCAAATTCCTATTAGGGGTACCCAGAATGCAAGAGAGAGCTTGAGAGGCCAACTCATTTCACTTACATCTATACTCATAATGTGCATGAGACCTAAATCAGATAGGGATAGTTGAGGAGGGTATTATACTCCAAATTTTTGGAATTGGTCCATGGTTTTGATGTCTAACCTTTATGAATCAATATTAAGAAGCTAAGAGACCTAAAACCGTTGCTTGACCTTGATGGAGAAAACATAAAAGGATATGCATCTACAAGGATTTGAATGGAATTAAAACTATTTTGGATCTCTCTAACACTCTCTTAGGCTCCTCACCATCCACTTTTTCCATACCATCACTTATATGAATAGGCCTAATTCAATCTATTTGATAGGTTTTGTGGTGTTTCATAGGTGTAAAAAGGAATGGATAGATGAAATTCACTATGGAAATTGTGTAGAGACTTAATATAACCCCTCATACTCAAATATCACCATGGTTTTTCATGTAATCACCTATACTATACCATTTATTGTAAGTATTCTAAGCTAACATAGTGAGAAGACAAAGTGACTGCATATGAGGAAGATGATAAGTTTTGTATTGAGTTTCATTGAAGTTAATATGATAGAATAGAAGGAAAAGAGGGTTTGATGATATATAAAACACCTTTTTAACAAATTTTATTTGATAAACTACAAGTCAATTGAGTGATAAATGTGAATACAATCCTAGAAAGGCTAGTGAGTGGTTATTAGAGAGTGAATAAAAAATGTCCATAAGGATTTCATTAGTTGAAGATTATTTGATGACTGTCACAATAAGGTTTACACCTTATTAATATATTCCATATGTGTCAAATAATCCTAAGGTAGTTCAAGATAGTCAAGTGGACTCATCATCATGAGGTAAATTTCAAAAAGAACTATAGAGTGTCTTTACACCAACCTAAAGGATATGTCATGTTTTTTATGGAAATTGGTCTAAGAGGATCTTCATGACTTGTTTCTCACTTCATTCTCTTACATTAAAACTATTTTATAAAGTTTTAAACTTGTCCTTGTGAACCATCCACTTCTATTCTTATCTTTCTTCTCCTATGCTCTATATATGCAAGCATTTTTGGCTTTATAATGGATCCAAAACTAGTATGGTGAAGCCCTACTAGTTTGAATAATTTATTTGACTTTAAAATAAATATTTATAATATATTTTTGAGTTCATATCTATATAAACATAATATTTTTAACATTTTATCAAATATTGATGCTTTACATCTTGTAGGAACGCATTGAGACTCAATCTCTCTAAGTGCATGCCCAAAGGGATGCACCAAGAAAAGGATGGGAAAACCTTTTTTTATTCATAGGATTGTTGTCCATTATTACCAATATAATAAATAATTAAAATCATACCATACTCTATTAATCCTCTCTTTCAAACTCCAATCTTTTTCCTCTTTCTATCTCTCTTTTCCTCACCTTGATCCCCTTTATCTGATTGACTATACTAGGTTGGCTAGGTCAACCCTATATAGTTTTAAGCCTTTAATTACTATACATGGTTGACTAGGTTGACCCTATACTATTTAGGGTATTTTTCATTTTGAGTTTTGTCACCCCTTTGGCCAACCTAGCTTGGGACCTAGTGATTTATCTCCCAAAAACATATAGGGTCAACTGGGTTGACCCCATAAAACCAACATATTCAAAAGTATTTCGAGTGAGATCCACCTATAAATATAAGATAATTTCATCATTATTTTAATATGTAATAAAAAGTTATTATTCACTCATGCTTCTTTATAATATGCTCTTCCACCATTCTACTTGAGGAGTCTTAGCTTAGGGTTTGTACTTAGAGAATCTAGTCTTTTGGATAAGTTGTTGATTATTTGGCCTTTTTTAGTTATCCTTACAAACCAAAACAACCTCTTTTGAATCCCCTTTTTCCAAGGGAGAGATTGAGTCTTGACAAGTTCACATTTAGGTAAGTATATTCTAACTTGGTTTCCCTCTTTTTAAGTAGATAGAAGTAGCATAAGTATTAGCTCGAATAATATTACTCTTCATATTCCATGTATTAGGGTCTTACTCATACTTATATTAATTTATATTCTCTTATACATTTTTTTATTTATTTACTAACCCCTCATATTGTGCCACAAATTTTTGTTGTGCACTAGATTATATTTACTTTCTTATTTATTAGAATAGAGTGAACATTAAACTTAGGACTCTTTTAGGGTTATTAGGTGATTATGTTAGATTGTAGGCTTTGGAACCCTTCCTATATTGGTGTATTATGATAATTGATCCCCTAATTGGGTATATTAGATCCCCATATTGGTCATACTCCTAATTAACAAATGTATTCCCAATCAAAAGTGGAGGATGCTCTATCTTCTCTGATCTAAGAATAATTTATAAAGATGATGCATTTTTTATTGCATACATTCTAGTGAACCTCATGTGAACTAAGTCTTGAAGGATTTGTTTACCTTATTTCATTTATTTCATTATTTTTATCATATATTTTCCATACTAGATCAACTCTATCGACCTAGTTCTAACTTTTGTGCATAAGATTTTAGGTACAGGCTACTAGATCAACCTTGTCAACCCAGTATAGTTTTTCATCATTTTAGACATCTAGTCTAGACAACTAGGTTGACCCAATATACCATGTAATTTTTTAGGCACTCAATATCAAGTATTTTTAGATCTTGATTGACCCATTTAACCTAATTAGCAGAATTTGCAAGCATATATCAAGGTTTTTAAAAATCAATCTTCATTCTATGTATCTCTGATCCACCAAGGTTCCTTCATATCTCTCTATCTATTTATTTAAATTATTTCCTTTTATAGTTTGTAGTCTTTAAAATTTCCCTTGCATAGTCAATTTGATCAACCCTACTGACCCAGTTCTATGTTCAGTGTGTTGTCTAGATAACTAGGTCAACTCTGCCAACCCTGTTCATTTCTAGACCTTGATTCCATAGTATATGTTTGACCCTATTTACCATGTTCTATATTATGTGCATGCACTATTGACTATATCAACATTGTACCTTATTTCGAAGTTGGAATTAAACTTATATGCTAATAGTTAGTTCACACTTTCTTTTCTTGTTGCTTGCATGCTTAAAATAGATCACATAGCTTAGTTAGGTGATTTTTTAATTAACTATTTAGTTTAATATTTTTATTTTATGCACACATGGCCAAATCACAAAATATAAAAAAGCATTTTAACATTGGTCTATCCAAATCCAACCTAATTATATTTCATCACAAAGGGGGAAGACAACTTGAACTCTGGTCAAGTATAAAGCATGGTTAATGGTATATTTTGTCTAAGCACCCGATACCCTTATCTCTTTGGTATGTAAAGTGATGGGGTAGGCTGAAATACCAAGCCTATATCACTACCACCATAGTCCCTTCTAGTCCAAACTACCTAAAACCATTTTTAGATTGCCATTTTAATTCCTTGCTTATAATCAACTTCCCACCACATTAAAAAACATATCCTAATAATATAATAAGCATTCAGGTTGACCAATTAGTTAGCTCTTTACTTTCTAAGTTTATTTCTTGCACTTTGATCAATTGTATTTTGTATTTCAAAAAATTGCATTAGCCAACGTTGGTATAAGGTTTTGTGTTATGTGCTTCAATTAGATTGGTTAGTGTTAATTTAATTGACTATTTGTTTCCTTTCAACTATTTATTTTCCAAACTACTTGAAAAATTTATCTTTTTTCATTTCACAACCTATTATAGGCTTCTTAATTTTCCCTACCTATTGTACTAGGTTGACCTAGATGACCCTGTATCTTTTTTTAGCCTTGTTTCACTATACTAGATCAACCCATTTAAACATAATGAATTCTCCTATCAGAATCTTCTTGGATAGATTAAATCCATTTAGATACTATATGAGATGTTCATTTCTCCTTCTCTTTTCCTCCCAAGAGCATCATCACTCTTGGGGTACCTCTTCTCCTCCTTCATCCATGAAATGCAATATGGTGTAAATAACACCTCAAGATGAAGTTGATGGATCTAATGCTTTCTATACTTATCAATAAACTTATCATCTTCAAGATCTTCAAACTAATGTGGGATTAATTGATACAAGTTTAATTAGCAATCCCACTAATAATTCTTCTTCTAATAATCCTCCCCCTAACACCAATTTGGGGAGTGTTCCTACCAACTCCAACCCACCTCCTGATAGAACTCAAATTTTAGCCCAAGTTATCTAACAAATGAACATAATCCAAAATTCTAACACCAACCAAATGATGTAACTTAAACAAAATTTAATCAATGTAGTGAATCAACCTCCAAATATGTATCCTCAAGCTAATCCCAATTTCATTCATCCACCTCTTTGAGATGCCTCATGTAATGGTATTCCTCAACCCATAAAGAATAATAAGATGATTCAAACCATTCAAAATGAGCCTTTGGCCCCATTCATTATTTCCATTGATATTGGTAACATATCTCCAACTATCAAGTATGATGGGACTAAAGATCCTACTTCATTTCTTAAAGCCTTTAGCAACCTTTACAAAGAATGGATCTAAACTAATACCTTTCCACAAATAAACTCTTAGTGAAAAATTTTACTGGCAATGTATTAGAATGGTATAATCAACTTCCCCAACATTTTATTTGTTAACTTGAATATTTGGTTAATCCTTTGGTTAAAGAGTTTCAACACAATGATCTTCCCAAAAATTATCTTAGATACTTCATCAATGCTAAGCAATCTCTTATTGAATTAACTCATGACTTTATTAAAATATGGGAATCATTGGCCCATAAAAATAACCACAACATGAATGATGATAACTTATTCAAACTCTTTATCACTGCTTTGACTCCCACTCTCCAATATAAGGTTCAAACCTTTTCTCCCCAAACACTTAATGAATCTCTTGATCAAGCTAAATGACAAGACTTTCTTATGAATAAATTCAAACCTAATCTTAAAAATATTAAAGGATATTTAGAAACATCTAATGTTATCATTAGTAATACTCCACAAACCAAACCAAGAGTTATCAAAATTGATGTTCCTTCACCTTCTCATACACCTCTTTTGTTTTATAAAATGAAACAATTTTTACCACCCTCAAAACCTTTCATCTATCCCAATGCTCCTCCTAATTGGTATGATCCCAATCTATTTTGTTGGTTCCATGCCAAAATTAGGAATTCTCATGAATCTTATAGAGGGATCAATAAATTTTTTGTCTCCTATATGCTTAGTGAATCATTCAATCATGAAGCTATGATCAATCTTCTTCATCAAGAATACATTGTTGCTTTTCAAAAATGATAAAATTCTAAAGCTTCTATGTCAAATAACCAAAAATATTCTTTTTGTTATATTGATGTTGATTATGATAAATATTACGATAATTCTCAATATGTAAATATAGATAAGGTTAATTATCATCTCAAGCTGGCTCATAAAGATCCCATTACCAAGCCTAAAATGCCATATTTGGAGGAACAACTTCTTAAAGATACTACCACTACAAATAGTGCTTTAAAAGCCCAAGAGGAACCATCTCCTCCTTCCAATCTTCTACTTTCAATTATTCCTCCAAAATCTAATTTACCTTCTAAACCTTGTGTTTGTTCTTCTAAATCCCATTGGGACTTTCTTGAAGAATTCAACTCTATGCCTTGTAAGATTTCACTTATGGAGTCAGTTCATAATTCTCCCTATCATCATAAATTCCTTATGTAACAAATCCAAGAAATTGATGATCCATCCTCCTTATAAGAATAACCACCTTCTATTGAATCTCAACCTACCAACATAAATACCATTAAAATTATGTATCCTTCTTCCAAGCCCTCTATTGAATTCCTTAAAGAAGAAATGATTAATGATGAAATTATTTTTCATGCTAATTATCGACCACTTTTCATCAAAGTAGCCATTAATACCACTCTTATTTAAAAAGTTTTAGTTGATTAAGGTTCTAGTATTAATGTAACATCTTTATGGCTCATCTAACAACTTGGTTATAACAAGGATCATCTCAAGCAAACCCATCTTACTTGTCATGATTTTGATAAGACAAATCAAAAGCCACTTGGTTGTATTTGGCTTCCATTAACCATTATACCTAAGAATGTTTGAACCAAGATTATGGTCCTTAATTTACCCTTATCTTACAACATACTCCTTGGTCATTCATGGAATCATCAAATTAGAGCCATTGATTCTTCTAATAGTCAATA
Organism: Torreya grandis; assembly: GCA_037957365.1. NCBI lineage: Eukaryota > Viridiplantae > Streptophyta > Pinopsida > Cupressales > Taxaceae > Torreya > Torreya grandis. The sequence goes on along the minus strand of JARHVA010005065.1, from coordinate 1,128,556 downwards.
TATTAAATTCTTACATAATGTAAAATGGTATAAGCATGAAGCTGATCCTAATCCATAGATCATTCAGCTTCCCAATCCTAAATCAAAATATCATATTCCTACCATTCCTAAGATCAATACTACTCCTTTACCCAAGTTCATAAACATGAATCCTGATTTACAAGTTACTCTTGCAGATTTTGATGATAATGAGCCCAATGATTTGTAAAATACTTATAATAATACCAAGTTACCTCCCTAAATTTTGAAATGTCTTCCTCCTTATCGATTACCCAATGATCATACTATTCCTCATATTAATGAGATCACCTATTTTCAACCTCCATGTAATGATCAGGAACCTTCTTTACTTGAAGATATCTTCACTTGTAATTATTTTGGAGTGGAAAAATTATTTTAAGATCTTCTCATCATGTCTCCTTACACATTTATTATTATTAGGATTTCATCTTTTGAAACTCCCTCTGATTCTCAAGCATGTATAATTTCTCCAACATATGATGATAACTATATAATTTCCTAAGCTCAATCTAGAAACTTAGATGTCCAACATTATCAAAAAATCTTAGCCCAAATTTATGATTTTAATTAGCATGTTCATACCATTTTTTTGGACCATATATTAGATATTGAGGGTCAAGTACCTCCTACCAATCCTCCTCTTATCGACACTCCTTGGGTGGTATAAAAAATTATACCTTCTAAAACTTTGTAAATTTTTACATCTCCTTTACCACCTATTGATCCAATTATTACATCTAATCCTTCTCCCATCACTAAATCCACTGATATTCTAACCCATTTTGATCCATCTACTTCTTCTACTCCTAAAATTACATTAGATGCCAAGTTAACTGATGTTTGTCAAATACATTCTAAGTATGATCACTATGGAAATCAAATTCTATATCTTGAAGTAGATGTTGAGTATTATGGTCCTATTCCTGCTTTGCCTAGTAACAAAGCTATCCTTGAGTTAATTTATACCTAATAACCTCAACTTTCTCAGTATCATCATAAACTTGGAAATTCCAAAACTAAAACTCCTTGCTTCAATAACTTCATTGCTAGCATTGATCCTAAAATAAATCCAATTTCTACCTTACCTAATATAACATACCACTTTCAAGATGGAAATTCAATGCTTATTGAAAAAATACTCATATTGAATATGGCACTCCATCTTGTCCTCCATCAATTATTATTTCTCTTGAACTCTCACCTACTAAAAATGATAATTTTAGCTTATTCTTTGATAAATATTGTGAGGCTTTTGCTTGGTCCTATAAGGACATGTCTGGCATTGATCCTAAAATTGTGGTGATAATATCATTAATTATCCTAATTCCAATCTTGTGTATCAAAAACAAATAAAATTTCCAAATGAAGTTTCCACTTTATGTCATAAGGAAATCATCAAATTACTTGATGCTAAATTTATCAAATTAGTGGATTATTCTGAATGGGTCTCTAATATTATTCCCATTCAGAAGAAGGTCACTATGGTCATTCACATATGTATTAATTTTTGTAATCTTAATCTTGCTTGTCCCAAGGACAACTTCCCTTTAAATTCAATAAATACCATTGTTGATTCCATGACTTGTTATGAAATGTTATCTCTTATGGATGGATTCTCAGGATACAATCAAATTCATATTGCTCTTGAAGACCAACATAAGACTACTTTTACCATCAAATAGGGCACCTATTTCCATGTCAAAATTCCCTTCAACCTCAAAAATGCTAGAGCCACTTACCAATAAGTGATGACTCAAATATTTCATGATCTCATTCACAAAATTATTGAAACCTATGTATATGATCTCATTTTTAAATCCAAACATCGTAAGAATCATCTTTATGATCTTGCTATCATTCTTGACCATATCCTTAAATATAAAGTTATACTTAATCCTTAAAAATGTGTTTTTGGAGTCACATTTGGAAAAAATTTAGGATTCTAAGTCTCTCTCTATGGCATTGATCTTGATCCTTACAAAATTAGTATTATCATAAACATACCCATTCCTCATTCTATTCTTAGCATTCATACTTATTTAGGAAAACTTGAGGCAATTTGATTTATCCCCTAAATGGAATATCAAATTAAATCTATCAATTCCCTTCTCAATAAATTTATTAATTTATAATGGCTAGATCCATGTCAAAAATTCATTAATAATATGAAAGAGTCATTGATTCATCCACCTACACTTAGTCCTCCTTTGAATGGTAAACCTTTGATTCTATACACTTCTTCCACACCTATTTTAGTTGGGACAATGCTTGCCCAACAGGATGATATGGGAAGAGAGTAGGATATCTACTACATTAGTTTAAGCCTTATTGATTATGAAACATGTTATACCAAAATTGAGCATGATTGCCTCCCATATATTTCGTAGTTAAAAATCTTTGCCACTACATGCTTTACCAAACTACTTATGTCATTTTTCATTCTGACCCCCTCATCATTTCTTCTCCAAATCATTTCTTCATGGAGATATAATTGGTAAATGGATGGTATTCCTCATGGAATTTGATCTCCATATCATCACTCAAAAATCTATCAAAGGGAAAATCATAGCTAATCAACTTACCACAACTGCCATACTAGCTACTTCTTCTCTTCAAGATAATCTTCTCGATGATAATATATTTTACATTAAAGGTCTTAATCAATCTATTTCTCTCAAATATTATTTTCATAGATTTATCGGTGATCTTGAAGCTGATAATCTTGATGAATCCAATACTCCCTCTTGTACTACTAAACCAAAAGTAGCTATCGAGAAGCTTCTTAAAATCAATGTCAACTTACATGAGGATACTTAGACCCTTCACTTTGATGGTGTAAAAATCATTTAAGGAGTTGGGGTAGGTTGAATTCTCACAAGTCCTCTTGGTAAGATCATTCTTTTAGATTTTCACTTCACCTTTGGTGTCACCAAAAATATGGTTGAGCATGAAGCTCTTATCTTAGGCATGAGAGCTGATCTTGATTTAGGCATTCAATACCTTCATGCTTTAGGTGATTCTCAGTTTATTTAATGTCAAGTTAGTGGTGATTATCAATGTAAAAGTGAGAACCTCATCACATATCATCAAATTTCAACTAGTATTTCTAAGGATTTCATCTCTTTCACTATTGAGCCTATTCCTAGAAATCAAAATTCTATTATTGATTCTCTTGCCTCTTCAGCATCTCTCTTTTATCCACACCAAGTCCTTTTTTATCCCACTTTTCTTATAAAAATAAGAAAATATATGTCTTATACACAACCACTAGATTCACTTATCTATCATATTGAGTTTTTTACCATTAGACAAAGCCCATGGTATAAAAACATCTGTCAATTCCTATAACATCAAAATTATCCTCCTAATTTAGACTCTTATGAAAAGACACATATTTGTAAACAAGCTTTCAAGAATGTATTTCGACATAACATCTTTTATTATCATTACATTTAAGGTAACTTGCTCTGTTGTGTTATGTAATATGAGGTCCCTCCTCTTCTTAAAAAAGCACATGGAGGAATTTTTGGTGGCCATTATAGCAGACAGGTTACAACTTGTAAATGCCTATGTATGGGTTACTTTTAGCCTACTCTTGAAAAAGATACAATTGAATATGATAAAAAGTGTACTCCTTTTAAGCTTTGTGATGATCTAATCCTTTCACCTCTAGTCAAACTTTAAAATATAAAATATCCTTGGCCATTTTCCACATGGGGATTCAATTTCATTGGTAAACTACCTTGCTCCCAACATGGGCATGTATTTATCATCACCACTACTAAATGTTTTACCAAGTGGGTAGAAGTTATGCCCCTTGTTAACATCACCATTCCTACCATTTCTAAATTTATTCTCAATAAAATCATTTTACACATTAGTGTTCCCCATACCATCATTTCTAAAAATATTGGTAACTTCAAAAACAAACATGTTAAATAACTTTGCAATAAATTTGAGATCAATCACAAATTTTCCACACCTTATCATCTACAATTTAATGGCCAAGTTGAGGCAACTAATAAAATTATTAAAAAAAATTCTCCAAAATATAATTCATAAAACCTACATGGATTGGCATCTTCATCTTTACCCTATACTTTGGGCCTATCGGACTAGCATATGCACTGCCACTGGGGCAACTCCGTGTTTGCTAGTATATGGTTTTGATCAGTTCTTCCATTAGAATTTGAGACTCCCTCTCTTCATATATCTCTTCATGTAATTATTATTGATGAATAATTATGTGAATATTATCTTCATTCCCTTGTTTTACTTGATGAATGTCATCTTTCTGCCTTATAACATAACCACCCATATAAGACTCACATTTTTAGACAACATAACAAACATGTTAAAGTCTAAAAATTTAATTTTGGTGATATTATCCTTAAAATAGACTAAACCCATGATAAATAAGGTAAATATGCCCAAAAATTATGGGGCCCATATTTAGTCAAAGAAATTCTTGGTCCAAGCACCTACCTCCTTCAAACCAATGAAGGCCATGTTTTCAAAGACCTCAACAATGCAAATTTTCTCAAAAAGTACTTTGCCTAAACATTTACTTATTTTCATGATTTCTATATACATCTATCTAACACTTTTTGTAGGCTACTTACATGGGTATCTCCATATATATCAAGTTCCTTCTTTTCAAAAACTTGTAGTCCTCCCTTTTGGTCTTTTGGTTTCTCGATGTAATATAGTCTTCTTTATCTTTTTTCACTTTCTATTTTTGGCACCCCTTGGTTTTTTATTTTGTGAATTACTTCATAATACCATGGATAGGACTCGACATTCCTCTCAAAACTACCATCTTTTTATTTACATCACTTTATCTTTCACTTACTTGTTGGCACCCCCTTGGGTTTCTCTTTTATGAAGTTACAGTGTAAGACCGTGGATAGCTCCCAACCCTCCTCATAAAAATTACCATATTTTCACATCCTTGCTCTTAAACTTTAGCTTTTGCTTCTTTTGATAGATGGAATTTACACAACAATCTATGTTGGCATATTTTCCCTCTATTTCCCTCATTCTTATGATAAGGAATCACACTTTATTGTCATTGTATCCCTTTTTTCTCTTTATCACATTTTTTGCAATTTGAAGTAATTCAAAATTTTCCATGTGTCACTCCTCTTGATTTCCTCTTTATTTCACTCCACATTGGATAAAACAAGGTTTAACTCAAGATAGCACTTTTATTTCACCTAGATTTATGAGACTCTTAGACCTCATGCTCTTTGAAGTTTCTCTCTCTTAGAAACCAAGTCCCAAGTATTCAAATGAAAGTCATCTTTAGCACCCATATTTGGTCTTCCAAATCCATATGGAAGAGGAATAGAAGAATCCATAAAGAATATTAAAATACAAAATATTTGAATCAAAAGGAAATGATATGTAAAAGGCAACATACAAATCTTAAAAGTTAAATTCACACTAAAAGATGTGATTACAAGCACATCTCCTATCTCTAATTGAAGATAAAACTCCATATTTGGGCTCACATAGAGTTGAGGTCCTTTGGGATGTAGTAGGCTAGTAGATTGGAATACAGGAATTCAAAAACTCTATGGTGATACCTACTTTCTCACATAAGTACCCAATCTTTGTAGTAGATCGATGGCTCTGGAAGGGGTCCTAAATAATTGGAACATGTTGTTGGAAGGTAGGTCCATTTTAATTTTCATGCATATAACCTTCATGAGATGATCTATTTACTTCATTTTTTGACCTAATACTTGTGTAGCTAAGAGAAGTTCTTCAAAGTCCTTAAAGTCAAAAGTCCTCTTGTTTTGACAAACCAAATTTGAGTGTCTTGACTGTAGACACCAATATTGTGTCAACTCCCCCTTGGGCACTTACACACCTTATTAGTTTAAAATAAACTACTTATTTTAAATTATGACCTCACCTAGACACCTCACCTTAGACACATCACCCTAAGACCATTTCTCACCCTATGAGTCACCCTGAGACTAGGTCATCTAAATCCTAACCACCCATGACCTATTCTCACTCCATCCTAACCTCCTAACTAACTCTCGTGCCTAATAAACCTATATTTTGACTATTCTCCAATGGCAAATGCATGTGACAGATGGAGAAATGGGCAAAGGGCTAAAAATAGCCCTTTTACCCATTCTCTAGTTGCCGACGTTGGTCAATTATCAGTCGACGCCAGTGGAATTGCTGACATTGGTTACTTAAACTGAGCTCTAACATTGGGCTGCCCCCAGCCCCCCGGACTTCTTCAGATTGATGAGCACACGCTGAGACCAAGCATCAGACTTCAACTTTCACTCTTTTGGCTATAAAAACTCTGCACAAGTCACTCCATATTAGATTAAAATATTATACGAGGACCTCGACATCAGCCACAATAAGAATAAGTGTTATGACACCTCTGGCTCTTTATCGAATAGAGCTAAGTATTTTATCTCTCATTTTAGTCTTTTAGAATACATTGGTAATTAGTTTCCATTTGTTATTTCTAAGAACTGTTGAGACCCGACTTCTTCCTGGAGAGGCTGAGAGGCCTTCCCCTTATCTTTACTCTCTTTTCATACCTATCCTCTACCTTTGCCCTTCCTTAGACCCTATTCACTTTCTTGTAACCCTACATAAACATTTAAACTTCTAGACTCCTCTATCGACCATAGACATAACCCTGAAACCCATCCAAGGCCCACTACCCCTATCGACATCGATAGCCTAACCAACGTCAGCATCATTGACCAACCGACCTCGGCAGGACTACTGATGTTGGTGACTATGACAGACTGATTATAGAGAATAGGTGTTTCCTCCATAGCCAAAGAGGAGCTCCTACAATGCTTGGATATGGTGTGCAACTTAATCTAGGTATCAATTAAACCCCTGACCTTTAACCTTAGTTTCTTCTTTCTTCTGAATGTAATTAGTAAAAATGTAGAGAAACATTCTGGCACGCCTGATGGGACCCTAGAGTTTTCCTTGGGTTCATTCTTCTAAAAATCAAACTTTCATATAGATGCATTAGGAAAAGTATTCTCTTCTTGCATCCCTTCTTTCTTTTTGTTACAAAAGAAACCATTAGCAGAAGTTAAAAAGAACATCTTTCTTTTTCTTCTTGTCACTTCTTGCCTACATCTTAGAGTAGTAAAAAAATTCATACTCTTAACCTTTTCTCCAATTATTTACATTTGAACAAAATATTTTAATTTGGGTTAAAAACTATTGCATTTCATTCCTACTTGAATGCACATTTAGCTCACTTAGTAATTAAAATAATTATGAATAAATCATAGTGCACAAATGTTACACAACCAGACCACAATCACAATCAAATTAAACATTTAAACATACTTGAGATAAGGCATGTCTAGGATTTCATCACCTAGCAGATACCTTACCCTTCCTAGTTATCCTACTTGGACTTCACTACCAAAAAGAGGACCCACTCTGTTCTCTGGCAGAGTATAAACTATAGGCAAAGTATATATTGGCTAAGCGGCCCAGCTCGGCTCTAGGTTCTTGAAGTGAAGGGAGCAAGCCCCAGCACTAGGCCATGTACTGAATCTAACATAGATCTTTGCGCACTAAAACATAACTTGAAACCAGCCATACACTTTTTCTTTAGGACTTGTTCTAAAATCCCAATTTCAAAACACATTCTTCTAAGGCATAAGCCACCATGATCTAAAATTTATTCCTAGGAATTTAACGTTTTAGAGGTTGCTTGCCTAATCATCTTTTCTCTTATTTTTATCTGATTGTTTGATTTGGTGAGGTCGCATCATTTTGAGGTCCAAAAACAACTCAAAATTTCTTCTTCAAAAACTATCAGTTTTTTGTGTTTCTAGAATCACATAGAAATTGACACCATCTTTTCCACCGACGTCAGCAACAACTTTTCATCGACATCAATTTTTCAACTGACATCGGTCACTGTCAACAAATTTTCTTCTCAAACAGCAAGCTTAAAACCCAACTTTTTTTGCTCTTAAACACAAATTTTGGTTTTCTAAAACTAAAACACACAGTTTTTGGAACCTAAATCCATTTTGCCTTGAATGGTTCTGACATGTAGTCAAGCCAAATCTCTTGTTGACCACGTGAGTCAATAGCCACTTCCACCTTCACCTTTTATATCAAGTCACCAAATGGAGTATACTTTAGACACTGAGCATATTCCTATCCAACCTACCCCAAATCAACCTCCTATTGTTCCCATAGGGGATCAAGACTTTGAGAGATTTCTTGACCTCAATGTCAAGGCTCTCCAACACTATCTCGCTAGAAGTCAAACTTGAGATCCCTCAAGTAACCCTGTTTATGGGATGTCAACTTCCTTGGTTGAAATGACAATGATATCAACCTAACCTATGGTCACTCAGGAAATTGCCTCGACTAATAACCCAACCATGGCCAATGTTCAATATTTGGCCTCTCCTTCTATTTTTGGACCTACCTTCATCGAGATTTTTGTAACCCCTCAACCACAAACGATTCAACCAAGTTCTACACCTTTCCATAACTTGATTGTCTCTATCCCACCCACTCTTGCACCCATAAATACAAGAGTGACTACCTATCCTTTTACTAGTGTCACCACCACTCAACCACCCTTGGTGGCATCTAGTCAAGTTGTGCCCTCCAACTTCATGGGACAAGCTCCCTTGGCCTCAACATTAGTCCCTATGACAAACTACCAATATGTTGCACATATAAAAATGCAACCAAGTACATCATACACCCCTCCCAACACCTTCCAAGCACCCTATAACTTAAGGGGTGCCCCTCCTACCAATCCATCTACTGATCTAATTAAGATGCTGATGGATAAGATGTCCAACCTTGAGACATCTATTTTTGGTTCAAGGAATGTTCTTTTATATGAACAAATCTGTGACGAACCCATCCACCCTTTAGTTCCTATTTGACCATATTTTAGCCAATGGGAACTCCCAAAATTTACTCGCTTTCAGAGTAAAGAGGACCCACAACAACATTTGCAAGCGTTTAGACACGCTTGGTACCTCATAGTGCATGATGATGCGTTATTACTTCACACATTCCCCATGTCACTTTTTGGCACCACCCTTGACTGGTATAACTCCATTACCAGTCATTCTCTCTTTTCCTTCACTCAACTATCTCAGCTATTCCTTGACCACTTCTCAATCAACATCACCAAGAAGGTCTCCATCACAAACCTTTATTCTATTAGACAATTTGATGATGAATTAATAGCAGACTTCGTCACTCGTTGGAGAGGTTTGATCAACCAACTCTCCTTTTCACTACCTCAACCTGAGCTCATTGAGCTCTTTTCAAGAGCATGTGCCAAGCACATCTCATCCAGTTTGTGGGTTCAAACTTTCTACACATTCGATGAAGCTTTCACTATGGCTCAAAAGCTTGAACTCCATGCAGTAGAAGAGGATAGAGTCAAATTGCATAGTAAAAATACCAACACAAAATCCAATGACCTTTCTTCTTTTAAACCTTCTTCTTCCCACTCTAAGTCTAAGGGATCAGCAAATGCTATGGTCCTTAGGTCATCATCTTCAACTACAACTAACCAAACTGAACCTTCCACATCACAAAACATCACAAAACAATTCCAACAATGGTATATATAGTGTTAATACACTCTAATAGGAGAATCATACGCTTCCATATTGGATAAATTAGTGAAGCAGGGGGTCCTCAATCTGCCTCAAATCTGACCTGTCCAATTTAACCCCTCACAAGCCATCCCTACATGGTATAGGGAACAAGACTTTTTTAACTATCACTGTGTCAATGGTCATGACACGGACAATTGTAAAACCTTCAAAAATGTTGTTAAGGACATGTTGGATAATGGGGACCTTGTTTTGGATAACCCAAATGTGTCAGCTAATCAAAACATGGATGTCTTTAGGCAACCATTTCCTAACCATCTCCCAAGTCAGAACAATGTTTAGACCATGGCCGATGACCTTCAAGAACGTAATATACACATGATCAACATGGTCTCTCCTTTCATTCTTAACCAACCTCTCCCACAGTCTGAAGAGGTTAGTCAACCCATTTTTCCACCATGGGTAGAAGAGGGTATTTTACCCATATCACCCTCATGACATCAAACACCTCCTCCACACATACTTCTACCTCGTGAGGAACCCATATTACCTATTCCTCTTGCCCCGATCTTTCATCTTCTTCTACCATTGGAAGAAGTTACCATTCATACCCCACGCCATCATATAGAAGGGGCCATAATCCCTCTACTTCACCCTTTAGAGGAGCCTTCCTCTCCTATTTTGCCTCCACCGATGGAGGATAGTCCTCCATCTACCTCTCTTTCACACATAAGAGAGTCTACCTTGACCTCTCCCATATTAGAGGATGCTTTTATGGCACCAACGCTGGTGGCCCCACCCTCATCCTTCTTATCACCACTAGAGGAGCATACTTTCCATACTCCTAGACCACAAGTAGAAGACATGATCATCCCTGCGCTTTATCCTCTCGAAGAGCCACATTCTCCAATCTCTTCTCCACTGAGAGAAGAACTCGCTACCTCACCCACCTCAGTCGAGGAAGATTCGGTGACAGTTTTCTCTCACCTTTGGCCTGTGATCACTGCATCCAACACATTTTTGCTCTCACAATCACCCAAATCCTCCAATGGATCGACTATAAGGCCTCACGTGACATCACCTAAACCCTTCTCTCGATTGGCAAAAAATTTAAGATTTCTCCATTCTAGGAACCTAAAACATGAGGCATTATGGAAGCAACTTAAGGATCCTTATCTTACATATCTCGCTTCATATTATACTACCAATCCTTCCACGACAATTCACCCCAAAGTCTCTGACAAGGAGTGGGATTCCACTTCTAAATCATTATAAGTTCAGCCTTCTACATCTAAACCCAAACCCTCATAGGCATCCATCATGCTGAAGTAGATTAAATCTCTTGATGTTCACCCTATATCAAACCTTACTCACCCACTCACCCACAAGTGAAGGTAGATTTGAACCTCAACCTACATAATAGTGGTGCTCACACCATACTAAAGAAGGGTGCTAAACCACATCGGAGAATTCCTCCCCCACCTTCAGCATTACCCTCTATCTTGGTTCCACATCCATCTACTTTAATAGGAGTGTTCCCTATCCCAACATCTAACAAAAAAAAACTACCTCCATTACTCCCTCTACCCATCAAAAACATACTTCCTCTAAAAAATTTGGCACTTATCATCAAGAAAGTACCATCTAAGCATGTAGCCATACCCCCAACAAAAAATATGGTATGAAAAACTACCCCTACAACTCCTAAACAGAAGTTGTCAACCCCTACTACAACAAAGAGCATAAACCCATTAGTGGGTTCTTATGCTTCGATGTTATGTCAATTGTTGCAGTATTCTAGCATTGTTCTCCCACCTATTAAGCCATACCAACCTCTTAGACCAAAACTATCTTGGTTCAATGACACTAAAATCTACTGGTATCATCGCACACCTAGACATGATACTGAGCATTACTATGCCCTTAAGGTTCTCATTCGCCAACACTTGAAAAAAGACACCTTTCTCATTGACCACCCTTCTGACAAACATCTGACACCATCCCATACCTCTCAAACCTCCTCACCTTCATTGGGATCCCATCATCAGACTATGGTCCCTCTACCACCTTCTCCCACTTTATTCAGAATTTAACATAATTAATGTGGCCACTAGGTCACAAACCCTAAAGGATAAAGGGAAAGAGCAGGTTTTTATCCCTTGGACATATCCACTTGCCTAGCCTCCTCAACCAAAAAAACCCAAGATTTCTATCTTGGGCACATCTCAACCAACATCTTTGAGGGAAATTCCTCCTAACCTCTCTAGTCCACATGATGTTTGGTATAAATGACTTGTTGACTACTTAACTTATTCTATCATTCCTTCTGACCTCTTTAGCAATAGACGGTAGAATTTTATCAAGAGTACTACTCAATACACCATGTTAAGGGGTCTTCTCTATAAATGAAGCTTAAAAGGCCTCCTTCTCTGATGCCTAACCACCACTGAGACATCTCATGCCATCAAACAAATCCATGATGGGATTTGTGGGGGACATTTTAGTGGCAACTCGGTTGTAAAATGCATCCTCCACCTGGGCTACTACTGGCCCACTCTTAACCAAGACTAAAATAACTATGTTCGGCATTGTATCAAATTCCAACAACATACCAACTGACTTCATGTCCAACATCAACCAAAACATGCCCACAAAAAAAAACTGAAAGAGTGAGATCTTAAAATTGGAGATCTCGTCCTTAAAGAAAACCAACACATGACCAACATGGAAAGAAGCAAATGAGGCAAGTTTGCTCCTAATTGGCTTGGACCTTATATCATAACACATAAATATGGATCAGGGACTTATCATCTATCTTCTCTCGAAGGCCAGCCAAAATCTGAGCCCCTTAATGCCTTAAATATGTGACCATTCTAGTATTAATCAAGTGATCATTCACTTGATGTTTAACTTGAGCTCATCCCTTGAGCAACCCCTATCATCCTCACTCCTATTCCTTTTAACCCTTACAAATAATTAGTTAACCCTTTTTTAAGCATTAATGATTTGTCCTAACAAAAGGGAAACCCTTATAGTCTTGTCCATGACTAAAACTTTAGTCAACAAAAACACATAAAACTAGGATGCCTAACCAAAGGGTCATAAAATATAAATGTATACTACTCCCTTGAAGGACAACTGCATAATTGCTGTAATAAATAGACTACTCCCTTGAAGGATATCTATCCAAAGACATCTCAAATATACAAAGAAAACTATAAACCATTCCCTCGAAGGATGGCTATGCCCAAATTTTGCTACCATAACAACACCCTCTCAGAAGCTTCCCACATCAATCAGCTTCACATGACCATCAAAATAAAACATCCCCAAGTAGACTTCCTGCATTGATCAGTCTGCCAAAAAAAAAGACTGACAAACTATTAAGTCATGGGCTTGCCTATAGTCGTTCTCGGGGTCACCTACAAAAAGGAGCAAAGTAATCCCTGCTAAAAATGGTTATGCTACCCTCACATATCACATAATCACACTTATTACCCCAACATTCTCAAGGGACTTTGAGCTCACTTAACGTCAAGTGATTTGAGTACTTCTCTAACAAAAACTAATGGTCAACAACATAATGCATGAATGGGGATTTTGTTTGCAAAAACCCTATCTATGTTATCATTATGGTCCTTATCAATGAAAGAGCAATGCACCTTTCACTTCTTATATACCTTCATCACATGCCAAAACATAACATACAATCAAAACATTTCCTAACGACTAACATAACCTCATGATTTATTTAATGAAAATACCCATTTGTGTTATATAAATTATCATAGCCCATCCACACTAGTTTCTATGGAAAACAATACACATGGAAACTATCAACCAAACACAATTTATGTCAAGCATATACCATCACCAATATGGAAACTTGTTGAAGCATAAATAAACTCATTTCATTCTTAGCATACACCATCACCAATATGGAAAATTTCTAAAGATGAAAAACCATATAACCAATGTTACAGAATACACCATCACATAATATGGAAAAGGCTGTAACATCATCATACACTCATCATTTCAAGCATGTACCATTAAACATATGGGAAATGCTAAAAACACTAACCTGACCAAAACAACTTATCAACCTCTTTAGGCTCTTCTTCCCTTTTGGGGAGAACTACATTGGCCTGAGGCCCTTAAAATAGGGGCTATGTAGGTAGCACTTTATTGACATGGTGTCTTTTGAGGTTAGCTCGGCCATTCGTTCGTTCATCTACCTGATGGACCAACCATATAACCTTTAACCATGACTTAACCTAGTCAAACCCATTCCATAACCTACCCTCTTCTTCCATTTTGGGGATAACTATATTGGCCTAAGGCCTCACAGGGGCTATGTAGGTAGCACTCAGTTGACATGGTGTCTTTTGAGGTTAGTTTGGCCATTCATTCGTTCATCTACCTGATGGACCAACCATATAACCTTTAACCATGACTTAACCTAGTCAAACCCAATCCATAACCTACCCTCTTCTTCCCTTTTGGGGAGAACTACATTGGCATGAGGCCCTCATAGGGGCTATGTAGGTAGCACTCAGTTGACATGGGGTCTTTTGAGGTTAGCTTAGCCATTCATTTATTCATCTACCTGATGGACCAACCATTTAACCTTTAACCATGACTTAACCTAGTCAAACCCAATCCATAACCTACCCTCTTCTTCCCTTTTGGGAGAACTACATTGGCCTGAGGCCCTTAAAACAAGGGCTATGTAGGCAGCACTCAATTGACATGGGGTCTTCTAAGGTTAGCTTGGCCATTCATTCGTCTGTCTACCTAATGGACCAACTATCTAAACCAACGTAAAATCATGACCAAAAAATCAACCCTGACACTATAGAAGTCACCTTAGACTTCTCGTGGGGCACATTGGAGATCACATACATCTCCCTAACCACAACAAACAACACTTCAGATTACTTATATCTCAGCCTGACTCGACTAATGACCTTGGAGATCATGACTGTCTCCTCAGACCATGACCATTTTCGAGACAACTTTGCCTTGGTTGTTTTGATTGCATATATGCTACCTCATGAATAGTTAGCAAATTATATGCACCCCACCTTATGCCCCTCACACATATTATCAGATCATGACCAAGTTGATCCCCAATATTTGTGACATTTTTTTGTTTTCCAGGAGCACTTCCTAGCCCAAATACTTAGAACACAATGACCATTGGAGCTACAGCTTTGATCGATCTAACCCAATCAGCTATGACCAAAAAGCTGGGGACCGGTTAGTTTGATTTTAGTCTTCCTCAACCATTAGAGCTACAACTTTGATCGATTAACCCAATCAGCTACCACTAATAATCTAGGGATTGGTTATTTTGATTTTAGTGCTCCTTGACCTTGCCTATGACAATTTGACCTGCCTATCACATGAAGTGGTATACGTACAATCTCAACTATTGCAGCGTTCACACTCCAACTTCACCATACCCATCCACTGCCTATCAAATTGGCAACTGATTTCAAATTACCCTCTCTCAATTCCTACTTTGAGGGGGAATACCTCATCCCATACCTGAGGCAACTAACATCTATTTTTGTCTTGCAATCATCAAGACAAACTATAAGACAAAAAGGGGCAAATGTAGACACCAATATTGTGTCGACTCCCCCTTGGACACTTACACACCTTATTAATTTATAATAAACTACTTATTTTAAATTATGACCTCACCTAAACACCTCACCTTGGACACATTGCCATAAGACCATTTCTCACCCTATGAGTCACCTTGAGACTAGGTCATCTAAATCCTAACCACCCATGACCTATTCTCACTCCATCCTAACCTCCTAACTAACTCTCATGCCTAATAAACCTATCTTTTGACCGTTCTCCAATGGAAAATGCACTTGGCAGATGGAGAAATGGGCAAAGGGCTAAAAATAGCCATTTTACCCATTTTCTAGCCACCGACGTTGGTTAACTATTGACCGACGCTGGCAAAATCACCGACGTCAGTTACATAAACTGAGCTCTAACATTAGGCTACCCCCACCCCTAGACTTCTTCAGATCAATGTGCACACTCTGAGACCAAACATCAGACTTTGACTTTTGCTCTTCTAGCTACAAAAACTCTGCACAAGTCACTCCATATTAGATTAAAACATTGTACGAGGACCTCGACATTAGCCACAATAGGTGTAAGCATTCTGACACCTCTGGCTCTTTATTGAATAGAGCTAAGTATTCTATCTCTCATTTTAGTCTTTTAGAATACATTGGTAATTAGTTTTCATTTGCTATTTCTAAGAACTGTTGAGACCTGACTTCTTCCTGGAGAGGCTAAGAGGCCTTCCCCTTATCCTTACACTCTTTTCATACCTATCCTCTACCTTTGCCCTTCCTTAGACCCTATTCACTTTCTTGTAACCCTGCACAAACATTTAAAATTCTAGACTCCTTTGTCAACCATAGACAAAACCCTAAAACCCGTCCAAGGCCCACTACCCCTATTGACATCGATAGCCTAACCGACGTCAGCATCATTGACCAACCGACCTCGACAAGACTACCGACACCGATGACTATGACAGACTAATTGTAGAGAATAGGTGTTTCCTCTACAGCCAAAGATGAGCTCCTACAATGCTTGGATATAGTGCGCAACTTAATCCAGGTATCAATCAAACCCCTAACCTTTAACCTTAGTTTCTTCTTTCTTTTGAATGTAATTTGTAAAAATGTAGAGAAACATTGACTTTGATAAAGAGTTCCTATACCTTGGTTTTTCCTTAATTCTCCCCTCTACCCATTTCATTTCCCCCCTTGATATAAAAATTATGGTTCCAAATATATTTTATCTTCTTCTTTCCTTTTTTTTCACCTCTTGAAAACATGCTAACACTACTTTGTTTTAGTTTTATCTATCCTTAGAGCAAAACAACATGTTTTTGCAACTATGGATTTATTATTTCGTTTACACTATAATTTTACATTTATAGAATTTTTTACTTTCCTTTTACCATTTTCCATTTATTATACTATCATGTTGTTATGGAAACCTGAGTTTTTACCCTTTTTCCATTGTTGAGTGAGGTTGGCTTATTACTTCTCACTCATCAATGTTGTTTTCCCTTTTATGCACTTTTGTTTCATTGTTAAGTGAGATAAGGAATATTATTACTCTCTCATCAATGTTATTTTACCATTTTGTTTATTCTTTTACAATTTATTTGTTTGATTACCATGTGTTTAATAAGTATCCTTGGTTTGACTTGGTGAGTTTGTTATTCTTACTTAAGGATAACTTGTTTGAGTTTTTTGGTCTTTAGTAGCCTTGAATTTTTGGTTACCTAATTTGCTCTTATCGTTTGACTTGGTAATTTCATCTAACATAGCACTTGTCACCCTATCTTTCCAAATTTCTCAATTACATCCCATCCTCATAACACTAGCTATTTTGGCTTTTCTTTCACTTGTTTGTTTTTTTCTTTAATTTTGTATTTTGGGCTTTGTTGAAAGTAGTCTCTGCACCCTACACAATCGAAATTAACAACACATTAGACAACCATCCCTAAAAAAAGGTAAGTTAAGGTATGCATTACATTTACTTTTTTAGTTATTTACTTTTCAGTCATTTACTTTCACTTATTTTTTCTTTAAAATACTATAAATTTTTTTAGCATCAGCGTTGTGTGTTACTATGTTATTTATCAAAGCACCATCCCCTATTTCACCTTAGTGACATGTGATGAGATTTGTGTAGGGAAAATATATACACATAATATTTTTAACCTTTTATCAAATACTGATGCTTTATATCTTGTAGGAACCTATCAAGACATAATCTTTCTAAGTGCATGCCCTAAGGGGTGCATGGGGAAAGGGGTGGGAAAACATTTGGTGCTTCATAGGATTGTTTTCCATTATTACCAATCTAACCAATACATTAAATCATTCCCTAATATATTACTCCTCTCTTTAGCACTCCTCTAGTCTTTTTCCTATTTCCATCCCTTTTTTCCTCACCTTGATCCCCTTTAACTAGTTGACTATACTAGGTCGATTAGGTCAACCCTATACAATTTTTAGCCTCTAATTAATGTATAGGGTTGATTGGTTTGACCATGTACTATTCAGGGTATTTTTCACTTTGAGTTTCATCACTCTTCATCCAACCTAACTCGAGACCTAGTGATTTATCTCTTGAAAACATATAGGGTTGACTAGGTTGACCCCATAAAATAGACATATTCAAATGGATTTAGGGTGAGATCCACCTATAAATACAAGATCATTTCATCATTATTTCAATCTTCAATAAAAATTTATTATTTTTTCACACTTATTTACAATCTATTCTTCCACCATTATACTTGAGGAGTCTTAGCTTAGGGTTTCTACTTGGAGAATATAGTCTTGTGGATAAGTCTTGGATACTTTGGCCTTTCTTAGTTATCCTTACAAACAAACAAAAAACTATTGAAAATCCCCTTTCGCCAAGGGAGAGATTAAGTCTTGATGGGTTCACATTTAGGTAAGTATGTTCTAACTTATTCTCCTCTCTTTTAGTAGATAAAAGTAGCATAAGTATTGGCTTGAATAATATTACTCTTCATATTCCATGTATTATGGTATTACTCATACTTATATTAATTTATATTCTCTTATAAATGTTTTGATTGCTTTACTAACTCCTCATATTATTCCATAAGCTTTGATGTGCACTAGATTAGATTTACTTTCTTGTTTATTAGAATAGAGTGAACATTAAACTTAGGACTCTTTATGGGTTGTTACATGATTATGTTAGAATATAGGCTTTGGAACCTTTCCTATCATGGTGTATTGTGATAAAATATCCCTTAAATAGTTCTTGTGGATCCCCATATTGGTCATGCTCCTACTTAACAAATGTATTCCCAATCAGAAGTGTAGGTATGCTCTATCTTCTCCAAGCCATGATTGATTTATAGACATGATGCATTTATGATTTCATATAGAAGGATATGTCATGTTTGTGATGGAAATTTTTCCAAGAGGACCTTCATGACTTATTTCTCATGCATTGAAACTAGTTTTCAAAGTTTGACATTTGGCCATGTGACCCCTTCCACTTATATTCTTCTCTCTCCTCTTGATCCAAATGGATCCATGTACTGTTCTATTTTTCAAAAGTCTTCAAATTTAGTTCAAATCATTTGCACATTTTAGTACTCGTTGAGATCTTTCTGACACTTTTTGTGGTTCAAAAAATGGACACCGTATGCAAAAGTTATAGGCCGCTAAAGTTTTGGTTCAACAGGAAAAAATTTGGTGTTCGACAAGTGACGTGGCATTATTTACATGCAACAAGTGGACCAATGGGAGGTTGACACGTGGCATGATTAAGTTCAGAGATAAGCTCGTTGACTGAGCCATGTGGCAAGCAAGGTGGCGAGTTGACCGAGTTTGATGAATTTTTGTTTGGCGCATTTATCAAAGATATTTTGACTAGGCACCAAGTTTCCCACAAAAGGGGGCATTGACACATTCAATAAGACACTTCAGCTTCTTAAAAACATGCAGCGACCTCCACGCAGCCCATGTGGGATAATGAATTAGTCTAAGTGCCAAAAATGGAGGGAAGAAGATTCAAATTGCATGCTTGGCGCCTAGGGAGAAGAGCCTAAGCACCTAGAAAGGAGGAAGAGGTTTTGAACTCTTGACCTCCCGTGTAAAAGGGAGGTGCCTTGACCACTTCAGCCACAGTGGCTGAAGTGTTATAAAAGGGAGTTATTTTTACTTGTTTTGACATGGATTTCTGCCTGTGTAAAGAAAATTAAGAGGATTAGAGCCTTGTTTTTGCCTTGTACGGCCTTGGGCTTTTGTTTTCAGGTCAAGGAGAAATATTTGCAAGCATATAAAGATCAGAGAAGGTGAAATTGAAAATTTGTAAAGGTTTTGAAGCCTTTTGTTGCAGCATTTTAATAGAATGGTCCTCACTTGGAATGGACCCGGAGATGTAGGCTATTCAAGCCGAACTCCGTTATCAACTTGCTGGTGTTGTCTTTGATTTTCTCTATTTATTATTGCATTATAATCTTCATTTTAATTTTTATTTTAATTTCTTTATGCAAATTAAACACAAGAAAGTGGAAATTTGAAGGATCTCATAAACAAGAACAAGTGATTTTTGAATGTAATACACTTATATTTTTCAGTTTACGGATCACCTCTCCTATGCTCTATATATGCAATCCTTTTTGTCTTTATAATGGATCCACACCTAGTATGGTGAAGCCCTGATAGTTTGAATATTGTATTTGACTTTGAAATAAATATTTCTAATCTAGTTTTGAGTTCATAGCTTCTTTCCTAAGTGTGTGAAGTAGTGAATAGTGGAATGACAAATGATAATTATCTATCCTTGTGTTCTCTTTACTCTTTCATGTTTGGTACTAGTATTTCTCCCTCTAATATGTCACATTAAGTATAGCTAGTGTATTTTTCTATCTCTAAGTGTAAGGAGTAACATTAGTGTTTGTAAATTGACCTCTTATTCACTCACCTTGAAAGTACAATGCATATCATCTCCATGTTTGAAACAATTATGTTAGAGTAATCTAGGATGTTGAGACTAGTATTATGAGTCATGTTTCATAGTGAAAGTGTATGGTATTCTAATGGAGATCAATATAGTGTATCACATCAATATCATAGGTTACCTTTTGTGTTCCTTTTATAGCTTTTCATCTAAGCAAGCAAGTAGTGTAGGTGATAAGCTATCAAAGACTAATCTAGGGAACTAACCCTAAAACCTAGATGTTTACCTTTGATATAGGCAACCCACAAACCTAGAGTTAATCCAATGTTACACTCAATCTAGAGAAGTCTTGAACAACCTCTCTAGGGTGAAATATTGAGTGACAATAGTTCTGGCATGCCCAATGGTACAATTATCTCAAGTACATCTTATCAAGGTGAATGTTGGTCTTGGAAACATCATAACTACATATGTGTGTTATAATCAACATTTGGTGACTCCAATAAACATAATATATGGTTTTAGACCATTTTTTATCATTACTTTTTTTCATACTTCATGGTCCTTACTAGGTCATCTATTAGTAGAGGTGACAATCCCATAAACCCACTCCTTCAACCTAAACTTCCTCTTAAAGTTTAACGTCCTCAGCCTATCTTGAAATTTGAAAAACATGAAGAATTTTCAATCCAAGAAGATCAAGAAAGTGAAGAGGAACTTGAGGATAACATGGCTAGGTAGTATAATTTCTTATCTTTCAATACTAAAAATCTTATATATCTCAATACCTATGATGATATCCCTCCTAATTCTACCAAAATTGTTCTTGCTTTCAATGGGGAAGGTCCTATCACCCCAAGTGAGTCTATTAAGGATATTTCTAACTTATGAAACTTTTATAATACCACTAAAGTTAACATTATATTTAGATTACTTTCCATGTCTCTTAGGGGAAAAGTCCTTTATTGGTATAGGACATTATTGAAAGGATGTATCACCACTTGGGATGAATTTGGAGATTTTTTGACCCAAAGATTTGAATACAAAAGTAATCACACATCACTCATTCATCAGTTGAATGTGAATCAAAAATGTCCTAGAGAAACTATGCATGACTTTAATGATAGGTTTAAAAGAACATGGTATAGGCTACCACCTCCCATGAGACCCCCTGAAAGTTTTTCCTTCCCTACATACATAAGATCCATTAGGACTGATATAGCTATTATGTTGTAGTATATGGGTGGATACACCTTGCTTAAAGCCTATGACATAGTCATTAGAGATGAGATTGGTTTAATACAAGCTGATATACTCCCTCCAAAAGTTGTTATGATCATTCTACCTAATATGTATTGTACTACTCTAAGTATTACTCTAATTTAGGTGTAAATAATAAGTCTATATCTAACATAAAGAAATCAAAGGATACAATTGATTGGCAGGCAAGATCTAAAGCCTTAAAGGCTCAAGTTAGGCAACTAAATATGCAATATGGAGTTAACTAAAACCCATATATCTATCCTTCATAATAAATTAGGTTCCCACCTTATTAATATGGTCAGGGTAAAGGATAAGGATAGCCTATATTCAATAGGCCACCCAATGCATATAACCTAACCTCTTCTCCCAACATAAGAGCTATGGTTCTAGTCCATAGTAAATTGGTTCAAGGAGAAGAATGGAAGAATCAAAGAAAATAAATGGATACCAATAAAGGTGGATGACAAGCCTTGGTAGCTCAAGGAGGACATACTCCTTAATTAATAATAGAAGATGAGAACTTCATGCAAGCATAAAATATGAAAGATGGTAGCCTCAAAGAGAGAGCTTGATAAACTTTCTAGTAGAAGACACATTTATCCTAAACCAAGGTACCTTAGTTACAACCAATACAATATCAAAGAGTAAGGATTTGGGAGATGTTCATGGTGTTTACACAATTTCAAATAACCTTCCCGAAAGGTATCAAGGTGTGAATGCAAGTGTGGCAGTCTCTATAAGTTCTACACCTATTCAAAATTAGAATGTGAGAAGGGTGACTCAAAGTGATCCATTGCTTCAAGGTCAAATCACTTATTTTCCTTAAAGGATATAAGAAAAGGTAAATTTCCTTTTTTGATCATTGATTCTTTGAAGAGTGCTAAAACATCTATATATTTTTGGGAAGTGCTCTACACACTTGGTCAAAAAGAATTTCTTCAAGAACTGTTATCCCATGTAACAATCAATCCTAAACCATCAAAATATGGTGATGTATCCCTCACTAATTCCCCTAATCATATTTTTTAACCCTATACCAAATCTAAAAATCCCCTACCTTTCTACCTCACTCTCATTGTAGGAGATAAGCTTGTTCATAATTGCATTATGGATAGTGGGGCAAGTACCTTAGTTATGCCCAAACTTATGGTAGACACATTGGGATTTAAATATGAGACATATATAAATAGAGTGTTATAAATTAGTTGGATACTAGCTAAGTTAGTATGGATCATCAAAGGTTTGGGAGTTTTCTTGCATGACTACTTAAATTTCTCAATCATTCAGGGCATAGTGGTGGTTGATATGCCTGCTCACTTTGAAATTTACCTATCAAAGGAATTCACCACAAAGATAAGAGGATATCTCTCATCTGATTGGTCCTTATTGGCCTTTAAAATAAGGTATGGACTAAAGGTGACTATTAAAACACAACCATAAGCTAAGTTTCACATTGAGCCATATGCAGAATCAAGCTCTAATCTAAATTATACCATTGATGATCAAGAATAATATGCTATGGATGATGGATCATCTTCAAAAATTTAAGATGTCTGTGATCTTTTCCTAGATTAGTATGGTTTTGACACTTATGGACATGATCCATACACTTTTACTAAATAGACTAACCTTGGCACATACATCATCTAGGAGGAATGTGATGAACATTCTGAGGTGAGCCTTGATAATTCTTTTCAACAAGCTACTAAGGTTAATTAATTTAGTCATATACATGATGATAATGGTTTTAAAAGCATGGTAGATCAATATAATGAGGAAGACAATGTTATTCTTCCTACCCAAGATGGAGGATTTTATTAATGTGATAGTCATGACGAGGAAGATGATCTATGATAATAGTTTCATGCCATAGTTCAAGAGTTTGAACAACTAAGTAAACTCCCATTCCTAATAAGCATGAATATGATAGTAAGGTTATTGATGGATCTTATTAATATGAAGGAAAGTGTCTTATAAATCATGAGAATGAGTGTCAAACTAGTGTTAAGGAGGTTACAATCATGAAAGAATCTAATGAATCCAAGGTAGAAATATGTGTGGTTGAAGAATAGTCTAAATGTCAATATGATGTTGAATAACTTTTAGACATGTTGGAGTAGAAATAGGACAAGTTTTATGGTTCTATATATCAAGTACATCATGCTATGGAAGAGGGGTAAGTTGAGACAATTTTGATGACTCCCAAATTTTAGTTTGATAGGTGTCAATTGAACATGACATAAGTCAAGCAAATTGTAAGATTAAACAAGACTCTTGTAGGGATAGATAGAGTATTCATGAGATCTCTAAAATATAAAATTTTTGCTAACATAAGATCTAAATATGGTAAGTCATTTGACTATCTACATAAGCAAATGTTCATTAATAAGCATGCATCATATGAAAGTTTATTTTCATGGAGCAACAGTGATGCAAGGAGCATTGTCTTTGAACCTAGTTGAAGCAATGATGAATTTGTTCCTCACCTCAAGTGTCTTGAGGTCTTGTATATATTAGGAAAGGTGTGCTTTATTTGAGTTGGTGTGTGTATGTGTTCCCTAAGTATTCTTGTGAACACAAGTGTGTTTACTTAGGTGTATTATCTTGTGTGTTTATTTCCTATTGTTTGGTGTGGTTTGTTTTCATTTTTGAGGCTTATTAGTTTCAATAATAGTGTATAGGTGACTCTATATCCTAATAGATGGGAAAAGGCAACTAGTCTTCAGCATAGCTGGTTCACTACCCCTAGGAAATTACCAAAATGTTAATTAATTTGACTCCAAGTCATACTAGTTCAACCCCATATATAATTCAAATTTTCATAGGGTTTTTTTGGTTTAAAATTAGTCCCATGTTATTAATGTGGATTAAACAATATGTTTTATGTTTGTCATATTTGTCTAAGTTAGTCCTATGTTATCTTAGGCCACCTTTTGGGTCATTTAATGAGCTTCTATGATTTTCATAATAATACAAGTGTTTCAAGATGGTATCCAACATCCCAAATTTTAGAAATGGTTAGATAAACCATTTTGAAAATGACTAATTATAGGTTCAATGTAGATTTAAGAAGATAAACTATAAACAAGGGAGTTTCAAGTAAGTTGTATGAACTGTATATAGTTATAGCATGTGTGGCCATTTCAAAGAGGTATTTTTAGATCCCCATAGTTCAATTTCATTCTTAGGTGGCTTTCATAGGTCTAAAAATTGAAAAAACTGGCCTCTCTCTCTGTCATCACTCTCTTGGATAAGTAAAAAAAGTTAACTAGTCTTCCTTTAGTATGGATATGAGGATGAGAGTTCAATTGAGTGTACTTGGTGGGTGATAGTACTCTTTTTTTACTTAAATTTAATGTAAATAGTCATATGATTGGTGATTTATACTCTATGAACTATCTCTAAGATCGTTAGCATCTCAAAACTACTTGCACATCCCCAACACCTATATTTTCATTCTCTATTTGCATTGATCTGAGCAAACCAAGTGTTGTATGTGTACTTGAAAAGTATGATCATCATTTTTAGGTTTTTTTAAAATTATTTTCATGTGTGGTTATGGATATATGATTAGAATCACTCCTTATACTAATAAGTGAACACAGTGATGGTCTACAGAGCATGTCTTGACAGTTGTAAGTGAAGGTATGAAGTGAAAATTTGAAGAACAAATTCAAATGAATAGTCCTCAATAAAATTTGTCTTCAAAACCTCAGTTGATCATGTAGGAATATATTTTAAGGTCATAATAGACCTAGTCTCTCACTGTCAACTATAGGTAGTTTGCATTTAAGTGTATATACATCAAAAGTTGAATGTCAATGATTTGAGAGAAGATCAAGTTATACTCTGAGCTCTACAATAGGTGTACACCATATTTAAAGCCTATAATATATTAAAGGTTTCCATCATCTCTAAAAATAAGAGTGGGTTTCTAAAATAGTGAAATTATTTAGCACAATTAGATCTAGATGAAACCTACATAAATGAAGATGCCATAGAGTTTTGGGGCATTAATAAACTAAGAAGAGGTTTCAAAGTTTTGAGAGGATTCTTAGGATGATAAAATAAGACTAAGTCATTGAAAAGTACTTGAATGGAGTTATCAAGTCGTCAATATAGTTATAACCACTTCAATCAAACCTATAGGTATATAGTTAAATAAAGTGGATTAAAGGGAAGTCTTGCCTTAACTTCTCTGAAAGACATTTTGGTTCCAGACAGTGTCATCTATTGGATGAAGACCATGAGGTCTATGTGAGACTAATGTATTAATTCTTGTATCTTATCCCTAAAGATAATGTTTAAACATGAGAATAGGTTTCTAGCTCAAGATGAGATGATGTTAGAATGTATTTTAACTTATTTAAAATCCTATTAGAGACACTCAGTAGCTACAGTGCCAAAAAGACCAAAAGTGAACTTGAAACTTGAAGATTCTTAGTGTATTAATGGTAAGGCATGAGAACATGGTCTTAAAGTAGAAAATAGTTTACCCATAATGTGGAATGGTCTTATTGACCTCAATAAGAACTTATAGCATGAAACACAATGTTCATGCATAAATAGACACCTACAGGAATCCCATCTTCCTAAAATGAGTATCTATAGTCTGCTATAGTCACAAATTAGCTCATGCTAGTGAAAGGTCTTAGATAACATACTGATATGTAAGATGTATGAACATGTTGATTCCTCTCTTGAAGTGGTAATATTAATTTCATATGATTCTCATAGAAATTAATTAGGGAAAAGACAAAATTATAACATCATACTCAGTCTAAGGTTTCTAGACCCTGCAGATAGTACATAGACTTAAAATCTAGTCTTAAGGGTTTATGATCCTAAAATCTATAGAAAGGTGACCAAGTATTTAAAATTTGTATATAATGTCATCAAGACCTAATATATCCTCCCATGTCTTATTTTATATAGGCAAATAGGGGAAGTGTCCTTTGTTCTATCTTAAATAGAGGGCACTCCACAGTCAAGGTAAGCCTATAGGTTTGGTACATGAAGATTGAAAGGATGAAGGACAGAAATTTGGGTGATTCTTGGGAATTTTCTGGAGTTTTTTTGAAGGTGAACAGAGATGGAGAAGGCCCTATAGTTAGTATAAATATTTCGAGGTGGTCATAGGCATAGAAACATAGTTCAGGCCTATTAAGCCCAAATTCCTATTAGGGGTACCGAAAATGCAAGAGAGAGATTGAGAGGGTAACTTATTTCACTCACATCTATATGAATAGTGTGCATAAGACCTCAAGAAACTAGGTATAATTGAGGGGGGTGTTATACTCTAACTTTATGTAAATGGTTTAGGGCTTAGACATCTAACCTTTATGAATTAATGTTAAGAAGATTAGAGACCCAAAACCCTTACTTGAACCTGATGGAGAAAAAATGAAATGATATACATCTAGAAGGATTCAAATGCCTTGAAACTATTTTGGACATCTGTGGCACTTTCTTAGGTTATTCACCATCTATTTTTTCCATACCATCATTTATATGGAAAAGCCTAATTCAATCTATTTTTTAGGATTTGATGTGTTTCATAGGTGCAAAAGGGAATGGATAGATGAAATTCACTATGGAAGGTGTGTAGAGACTTAATATAACCCCTCATACTCAAATATCACCATGTCTAGGCATGGAAACACCTCTGATGGACCATTCATGGCAGGTAGTCTAAGCTAACATGGTGAGAAGATAGAGTGATTGCATATGAGGAAGATGATAAGTGTTGTATTGAGTTTCATTTATATCCATATTCTAGAATAAAAGGAAAATATGATCTAATGAGTTTTATAACACCTTTTTCGTGAGTTTTCTTTGAGAAACTACAAGTCAATTGAGTGAAAATTATAAAGACAAGCTTAGAAAGGCTAGCAAGTGGTTGCTAGAGAGTGAATAACAAATGCCCATGAGGAGTTCATCAATTGAAGAGTATTTGATGAATATCAGAATCAATTTTCCACCTTCTTAAGATATATTTTCATGTTTAATTCAATTTATTTTAGAAAATGTTTTGAAAAACTCATTAAAAAGGTTAAATTGTTCTTACATTAGTGTATTTTTTATGATACTTGTGACACCTTATTTTATCATAATATTTTGTAAATTTATTAATTTATTTGAAATTAATTTGAATAATTTTTGTGTATTTACACTTTAAATTTTTTTTACTATCAAATAAAGTTAAATTTTCACATTAATAAGGGTTATTTTTTAAGCATCTAGTTACTATCATGTTTAAAGGGAAATTATGGCTTCACCTAATTTTTCTTAAATAAATCCCAAATGCTTGATGTAAATAACTATAATATATGGAATAATTCATGTTAAATCTTAATTTATGGCATGAAAGTTGTGGAATATTGTCTTTGGGATTGAAAAATCTCCTTTTGGATGACATGTGACCCCTATACTTACCAATATATTTTAACAAAAATTGTAGGAAGCTATGTCCATTATCTTGTTGAGTGTTAAGAATAAATTCCTTCTTGACATTGGTAATTATGAGTATCCTAATAATTCTTGGAAACTCCCTAAATACATTCATGAGGGAACTCATCACTAAAAAATTATTAAGTTAATCTTTTAATTTCTAATTACACTTATGAAAGGTGATGAAAAGGTTGTGAATTTTCTTACTAAAATTAAGAACATTAAAGCTCAGTTAGATGGTTGTAACTATTATTTGATTCAAGATCAATTACTTTATTTTATAATTTAATTAAATATTCATGAAAAGTTTAAAATTTTAATTTTAATTTTGAATTCTAAATATCAAACTGAGTAAGATATCCCTGATCTTACCACCTTGTCTGCTCTCCTAATTCAAGAATAATAAGTTATAACCAATTTTAATTCTAAAGAGAATGCCACTCAGGCACTTATCACCTTAAACATTGTTTTTAATAATAATAAAACCATAAATCTAATCCTAATTATGCCAAAATAAAAAATGAGAATAAGAAAATTGGTAATAAGAATCATAAACTTAAGTTTAATAGAAATTATAATCTGTGTGGTAAATTTGGTCATATAATGTAAACCTATTATAAAAACAAGGATGGAGTTGATAATCAATCTTCTAAAAATAACAAATGGAATAAGTCTAATCAGAATAAGTAGAAGAATTAAAACCCTAAACAAAATCACAATCAGGTTCAGAATATTATTACTTTATATGCTATTTTATTTGCTTCAAATAAAAATGAGTTAATTTTAGATAGTGATGCATTATACCATATGACTTGCTTATCTTTTTTTTTTTTGTGTTTCTAGAGATATCTTTAAAAATATTTACTTAGGAGATAATTCTTTCTTAGAAGCAACTAAACAAGGAAAAGCTAAAATTTTAAATGTTATTATAAATGATGTTTTCTATGTAGCTAAGATTAAAAAGAACTTGTTATCTTATTCATAAATTAATAATGTTAATTTCAGTGTAACATTTCTTAAATTTAGCTATTGTATTAGAAATCAATCTGGATCTTTGATTATTAATGGTGTTCAAAATAATGGTTTATACATTTTTCTCTTTCTTTTGCATGTTTTATTTCATCGCATAGTAAGAATGAATTTCAATTATGGCATGGAAGATTAAGACATGTTAATTTTATAAGTTTACATTATATATGTATAAATAATCTTGTTGTTTGAATTCCTTCTATCCCTTCTCATCATGGAACTTGTGAGGGTTGCTTAGTGGTAAGCAACATACTAACCCCTTTTATAAGAATCATGATGTGAATTATTCACATATTTTAGAATTGATTCATAGTGATGTTGTAGTACTTATTAAAGTTATATATCTTTATGTTTCTTTGTATACTATTACTGTTATTGATGATTACACTATAATGATTTGGTTATATTTTATTAAAAAGAAATGCAATGTGTTATCTAAATTTAAGGAATTTAAAATTGTTGTTAAAAATACATATGATTTTTATATTAAAAGATTAAGAACTAATAATGGTCATGAATATATTAGTAAAGAGTTTGATTCTTTTTGAATTAGTTGTGGTATTCAAATGGAACTGACAACTCCCTATTCTCCTGAGCAAAATGATATTGATGAAAGAAAAAATCACACCATCATAAAAATAGCTAGAATAATGTTACAATCTGTAAATATTTCTAAGTTCTTATCAGTCAAAGCCATGACTACTATTGTGCATATTCTAAATGGAGTCTCTACTAAAGTTTAGCATCTTTATACCCCTTTAGAAATTTGGTCTAAAAATAAACTTAGTGTATCTCATTTTAGGATCTTTGGTATCCTTGATTCTATCTTTGTTCCTAAAGTTAAAATAAAGAATCTTGATCCCACTTCATATTCTTAATTTTTTGTAGGTTATGGAGGTAATATAAAAGGTTTAAGATTTTATGATCCTTCTAAACATCAAATCAATGAGAATAAAAATGTTCTCATTCTTGAAAAATCTTTATGTGAGACTTTTTTGGATCCTCCTCAGTGTTCTTTTGTTGATGAACCTAACTCTCATGTTTCTCCTTGTGATGAAATATATGTCTTAGAGGAAGTTGATCCATCTTTGGATAACGTAGAGTCTGAAAAACTCCCTAAGTTTTGTGTTCATTATAAAATAGTAATGAAAAGAATCCCTAATCCAATATTCTAATGTTGATAACCTTAATAAATTAACTAAAATTCAACATTCTTATCATACTTTAATGAATATGTATGAATGTGAACCTCAATATTTTAAAGAATCTATTCAAGATAACAGATGAAAAGTAGCTATGCAAGGTGAGTATAATACCTTAATTAAAAATTAGACTTGAGATCTTGTCCCTCCTCCACCTAAAAGGCATATTTTTAGTTGTAGGTAGATTTATAAAATAAAATATAATTAAATTAGTAAAATTGACAATTTTAAATTTAGATTAGTAGATCATGTGTTTACTCAAAAACTTAGGATTGACTATGTTGAAGCCTTTAGTAAAAATTAGTATTGTTAGATGGCTTGTTTCTCTTATAGCCCAAAATAGTTGGGTAATCCACTAAATGGATGTCAAGAATGCTTTTCTAAATAGTGATCTAGAAGAGGAAATCTAAATGACTCAACCTAAAGGTTTCACTAACCCTAATAGAGAACATTATGTATGCAAGTTAAATAAATCTCTTTATGGTTTAAAACAAGCTACTAAAGCTTAGTATTCTAAATTTATATTTTTCTATATAATTGGGTTCTCTAATTACTACTCTATTAATGCTCTCTTTGTTAAAGTTAAAAATAGTCGTTCAATCTTAGTTTTTTTATATGTTGATGATATTTTGCTTGTTGGTGATCTAACTAGTTTAATTCCTAAATCTAAGAGCTAATGTTTTAAATGATTGATTTAGACATTCTGCATTAGTTTTTAAGAATGTTTATATGTTAGGATAAAAATTCAATTATTTTATCACAATCTCATTGTGCACATAATCTTCTTGTTAAATCTAACATGATTGATTGTAAATCTACTTCTATTCATATTGAAGTTGGTATTGAACTTGATCCCAAAATTGCATGTGAAAAAGTTAACCCTACCTTGTCTAGACAACTTGTTGGTAGTTTGATTTATTTAACCATTACTAAGCTAAATATTTCATATGATAATAGTGTTGCTTATAAATTTATGCAAGATCCATATTTATACCATTGGAAATTAGCAAAAAGAATACCTAGGTATATCAAAGAAACTTTAAACTATAGTTTATTTTATTCTTCCATTAAAAATACTAATTTATATGGTTATGGTGATGTTCACCATGTTGGTGATACTATAGATTGTAAATATACTTATAAATATTTATTTAAGTTTGGTGCAAGTGATATCACTTGAAATAGAAAGAAATAACCTACTATCTCTATCTCTTCTATAGAATCAAAGTACAAAAGTGTTATAGAAGCTTCAAAAGAAGTAATGTGATAGTGAAGGTTGTTGAGAGAACTTAATTTGGATGTTTCTCATAATACCATCCTTAATTTTTATAACCAAGTTGTATAGCTCTAGTGAAATATCAGGTGTAACACTAAATAACTAAAAATATTGAAGTTCATGTGCATTTTATCTTAAAGAAAGTCTTTAATAGTGTTATATATATGTACAACTATCCTATAGATGAAAAAGTGGAACATATATTCACAAAACTACTTAGTACTACTAATTTTTATAATTTTTATGTAATGTTGGGCCTCTTGAAGTTACCACTATAAGGGAGTGTGCATGACAATGCCACTTCCTAATGGCCATCTGATCCTTTTTAATTATACTTCTTTACATTGTAAAAAATTATAAACTTCATGTTGAAGTTATGTAATTTAAGTAAAATTTATGTAGAAGTTTTACTTTTATACCCTTAATACATTAAAATCATACTTTGTAATGGAAGTGTTTATGTTATAAAATGCTTCAAATATGCTTAGTTGATTATTCATGAGAAATTGTGAGATGTAGTCTCATTATCATGCTAACATAAGCTTACTTGCAAGTAATTTATGGATTATAATTCCTTTTATTTCAAAATATGATGTTTGTCATGATGAAGGTTTCTAAATCCTTTAATTTTTTGCACATAGTATAATTTTTTTATTAAGGTGGTTATGGTTTATTTCCCCACTTAGAATTAAGGGTTAGTGTTAGAAAAAATAATGCTTAAGGGAGATATTTACCCTTAACATTATTAAATGGTTAATAAATAAAATAAATATATTTAATTTATTAACACGAGGTAATCTCATGTAAATAAATTAAATATAGTTTACCATTAGTTCTATGGAAAATTATGGACCCATTGGTTACAATGGTAACCTCTCCTCGAATATGTTATAAATAGCATTTTACCCATTTTGTTATTCATTCAAATAAACTTCAGTGAATGATGAAAACATTAATATTTATGTGTGGAAAATATTTACAAAGTTTCTTTGAAGCAATTTTTTTATAGAGGAGAAGTGAGAAATGAATGATTGTATTGGGGTTCTATGTTTCTCAATTATATGAATATCAACTATTGTAGGTTTTTACATCTCAAGGTAATATTTATGTCAACATTAGTTTGTGTTTATTCCATTATGCTTTGCTATCAATTAATCTTCTAGATCCTATGCATTGGCTTTCCAATTTTATCACAAAACGCATCACTCAAACTTATATCATCTAAGACCTCAGAAGCACCACCATCATTATGTAAATGTCCAATGCATATATCACCACAACATCTACAAAAATGAGGTTTAGTATGCATATTGGGTGGATTATCTCTAGCATCAGTCTCTTAAAGTCTACTCATATGTTGAATGAGTGTGTCAATAAGCACACTAAGTACATTTAAAGTGTCAATCTCTATGACCTAATTCACCATAAAGGGGATCTTAGGATGAAATGGATTTTAGGTAGGGACCCTTGTAGGTCGATTAGGCACACAACGTGCACTTGGTGTATCCTACATAGATCCTTTCTCTTAGCCCTGAAACAATGAATAGTCAAAATAGTTTGGAATCTCATTGAAGACAAACTTATGGTATAGTTTCCTCAAAAAATATAGTGGGACCTCATGGTTGTTATATGGTTGCTAATAAAACACCATCCACCATCCATCCTAAAAATTATTTTTAATCAAATTATGCTAACATTGATGGATCAAGAAGTGTTTCATGGATAGTGTAAAGGGTGCATTATTTTTTGGGTTAGTGAATAAAGCACATATTAGGTCTTTTGATATTTGTTTATCTTTCACCTCATATGCTAATAATTTTCAACATAGTAAGCCCATATCTATTCATATAAGATGTTCATATATCACTTTGACTTGTTATCAAGTCAAATTGAACTAATAATGACTCTAGGGTATTGATCAAATAGGTGCAATGGGTATTGGTCGAAGTGAGGGCCCTCATCATCCTAATTTTTTGTTTAAATTCTATTTTTTTCAACTATGTGTGCAGTCAAACCCTCCTAACTACTTAGGGGGTATTATGGAAATATAGGAGGGTTAGGAGGCTAAGGTTGAGGGTTAGGAGGGTTAGGCAAAGGGTTAAGAGGGTTAGGAAGAGAGTTATCACATAATTCTCTTGAAGTTGAATGATTTGTTTAAAAAATGGGTTTTAATAATAAAATAATGCAAATAATGTTTTTGCTAAAATATAATGTTAATAGGTTTGGTTTTTGATTTCTTACCTCCCCTTTGTTATGGCATTATTGATTCATCGAGGTAAAAAGTGATCTAAATGTATTTTATTCTCATCCAAACACAACATGATCATGTTTTGCATAGAGAAGTCAGACAAAGTACACAAAAGGTGACAATGAGGATAAAACGTGGGTTTGTAATTTTTATCTTTTTTTGTTTGAAACAGCAGTGACACGTATGTGTTATATCAAGTTTAGATAATGTTTACACATTATAAGACATACACATTATGTATAATTTACATAATGCATATGTGTTATAACATGTACATGTTATGGCTTGGTATTCCCTAGCTTAAACTAGTATAACATGTATGTGTTATAGACATTACACATATGCATAATATCTATAATGCATACGTGTTAGGGGAAATGTCCATGGAATTGACCCCCAACTCCATGCACATACGCATAGAATGAGGTGGAAAAATAGAACAAGTGCTCATTTCAAAAGTAATAGTTTCAAGTATTCATGACCAAATTTTAGTATCTACAATAACATAATTTTAAAATATAAATTATATAAAAATTATGACAATGAATTATCATCAGCTAATTCTTGTCACTATCATCATCTATGAATTTTTGTCAACATCATAATCTATGAGTTTATTTTTTATAATGTTAGGATTGTACTCCACTCCACACACTGACATGTTTTCATAGATGTAGTTGGGATCATCATCATCATCACTCTCTTCAAAATCAGGATCATCAACTATAATTGAAAATATATCACATATAATAACATTATTTAATAATTATTAAAATATTCTAAATTCAATTTATGTTAAAAATTTAATTTCAATTATATATTAAATAGTGAATAATTTTTTATTGACACAAACCCTTTATAATGTTCCCACTCATTAAATGTGTTAATGTTCCATCAAAGGGCTTTCAACTATTCCCACACTTGCTCAGTGTCCTTATAGTCATAGATCTTCTCCTGTAGAAACATAAATGTTAAAAATATTGACGTATGACTTAAAATTTACAAGATAGATTATTTAAAAGAAATTACCATGAGTCACCAACTTCCCTTAACTCATTATGAATTGGTGGGCTTTGTCAATGATACTTTTGACCCATGCATTAATATAAAAAAATATTAAAAAAAATTCTATTAATGAATATAAATAAATAACCAAAAAATTCATGCTATGTTTTTTTTCAAATTATAAAAATATTTATTTATATCCCACTTGCATTAATATTCACATAATATTTTCCACACAGTTACATTCGTGCCTAGAGTTCAATGTCTCCTCATGCATATTACCCCTGAAGTTTTCCTACACATTAAATATTTCATAAATTGATATAAACATATAAATAAATCAAATAAGTTTTCATACCACAAAGTGTTCAATAATCTTCACATTATAGTAGGCATGACCAAACTCTTTTTTAATATAAGTAATGAAACATTTTTAACACTAAATTGGTTGATATTTAAATTCTAGGTGAAAATTTTCTTCCAATGATTTTTTGGTTTGGAAAATAATTTTTTAATTTCATTATTTTATCTTAATATAAAATTAAAAAATTAATTTAATTTAAAATTTTAAAAAAATTGAATTAATTGATTAAATTTAAAAATAAAGTAAACTAATACTTACTTTTCCCCATCATCTTGTAGTATTTTAATTTGTTCATTTACATATAATTTCATGTATTTAATGTTTGGCACTCAATTTTAGTAATAAGTGTTAAATGAGTTGTTCAATCCTCAAAATCAAGTAGAGAATCTATATCCCCCCCTTAAAATTGTGGGAAACACATCCTTAAGGCTTGTTGGGGTGATCCCTTATCATTTCGATTTACAAACACATGATTGTTTACACTAGAATTAATTGTGAATTACAATTAACTCTTAATGAAAATGTAAACTATTGCAATATTATCTAGGATGATATATAAAATATAATAAATTAAAATACAAAGATCCATAGATTTACATAATTGGTAAATTTGGTAAAAATATAAAGTAGGGTTAGAGTTAGAGAACTGTCATTGCAAATGATTTATTTTAGATTGTGTTGACTTTCTGAAAATTGTGATTATCTAAAAATACTTGAAAAAATATATGTATTACAAAATAGTGGCTCTATATCTACTGAGACAAGTCTGTAGGAGGCATATGGGAGCACAACATGTTATTGTCTATCTAGTACGACTTTGTCCTATCAAACTTTGATTTTTTTTACTTTTTATAATATATGAATGTTTTTGTATTTTTTTCATATTTTAAAATTAAAATATACATATTTTAAAGTTGATATATATATATATATACACAATAGCAATGTAAATACATAATTTTCATGTGATTTTTAAGAGGCTTGCCTTCAAGTATAGCTAGGTGTTAAACTCCAAGTCTAATAGTTTTAGTAATTACAAATGGCCCCAACCAATTTGACTTGAATTTTCTTTTATTTTTTATCAGCATTGGTATTATTTTAATTTTATTTGAGTACAAGGTCACCCAATTTAAATTATCTATCACAAATTTTATTGCAATATACTCTTGTAATGTGTGCTTAATAAACTTTTAAATGTTTGAGAGCTTGTGTGTGTCTATTATCAAGCATTCCTAAGTGATGTAGGCAATTTTTAAAATATTCATTATATTTGACAATGTATTTCAATGATACATGTTAATAAGGTGTTTATATTTTGAGATTAAGTATCACTTTTGTTTCATAAACAAGAGAGTAAGGTGTGGTTTTTTTGGGTTTACAATAAACCTAAAGGGCATAAACAATCTGATTATGCTAATCAGCTCCATGCTTTGTAACGATGTTGCTTAAGATCTTAACATTTTTTAATTACTTGCCTCAACTTACCCATTTCCTTGTGGGTAGTAAGGAGTAGAGAAACAATGCTATATTTTAAACTTATCACAAAATATGTTTAACATTTTATTATTAAAATAGGATCCATTATCCATGATGATTACAGAAGGTAACCCAAATCATGCAATGATATGTGTAAGGAGAAAATTAAAAATATCTTCACCAATAGTAAATTGTAGTGGTATAGCTTCTACCCATTTGTTAAATATTAAATAGCTATAATGATAAATTTATGTCCTTTAGAGGATTTAGGATTCATTTTTCCAATTAGATCAAATCTTTAAAGATAAAAGGGCCATGGAGAAATAATATGTTTTAATGCCTAGGATGATGCATAATTAATTTTGTAATGCAGGACATTTATAACATAATTTGGCATGATCATGACAATATTTTTCCATGGTGTACCAATAGTACCCTTGATGTAGGAGTTTATAAGACATGGCTTTACCATTAAAATGACCACCACATTCACTATCATGTACTTCAAATATAATTTTTTGAGCTTCAATATGATTTAGTCAGCATTATACTTATCCATAAAAAGATAATGTGAAAAGGGATCCACCAATGAGAACATAAAAAATTACTTGATGTTGTAAATTATTTTCACACTCACGCATGGAATTTCCCACAAAGGTGTATATATATATATATATATATATATATATATATATATATATATATATATATATATATATATATATATATATATATATATATATATATACCACTAAGGATTATCTACACTTCAAGTGACTGCAAGCACATCCAATGCATTGATGATTATTGTGTCTATATAAGGATTATATAATTTCTACAAGACAAATATTGCATGATCATAATTAATATCAATTGGAATGAAAGAGGCAACACTGGACATTACATCATCATGACAATTATCTTTCTAAGAAATAATTTTAATGGAAAAAGGAGAAATGATATTATTAGATGTTGGAACATATCTTTATAATGGATAATATTTTCCTCATTTGTTTGATAAATATGTAGGACTTGATTTATGAGAAACTGATAATCACCATATATGTAAAAATTTAATGTTCATCTTTTGTGATATTAACAAACCAAGAATGAGAACTTCATATTCAGTAATATTTTTGGTGCATGTAAACCCAAGCCAAAATACAAAGGGTTTGTGTAAACCTTTAGGATAAATTAATACAAATCCTAACTCAAACCTCTATCACATTTATATTCATCAAGATGCATGGTCCAATTATCATTGTCAATGCTATAAAAGGTGAATACATCCCAAAAATCAACATTGATTCATGTTAAATATTGTAATGGAGAAAAAACTAACTGATCTGTGATAAATAATTATTTAATATATTTTTTTGAAACTAAATTTAAAATTATCTAAGTAAAAATAATCACTCATTTTTCTATGAGTTGTGGTAGATGGGGTTTTGACCTAAGATATCAAAGTGGATCAACTTTAGTAGTAACATGAGTCTTAATATGAAGTAGATAATGTTGTAATTTATATGTAACAAAAATAAATGATAAACATAGTTTTCCAATGGAAGTATGTTTTTTCTCATAATCAAGAAGCATGTGAATAATGTAAGAAGTGGCATGCTCATAATTATTATCATCATGTTGTGAAATTTAAGTGCCCAAAACATGATCAGTAACTAAAATACATAATAAAAATAAGTTTATATAGAATGGGATGCATAAGAATAGGTAGATTTAGAATATATTCCTTAATTGCATCAAAACTTTGTTCACAAACACATCCCATTCAACTTTGGTATATTTTTTAAGTAAACATGTAAAAGACATCATTTTATTTTCTAATTGAGCCACAAAATGTCATATAGATCGAATGTGTCCTTGTAAATATCAAATTTGTTTGGGATTAGTTGGTGGTGTCATATCAAGTATGGTCTTTACATGTTTAGAGTCAACTTCTATACCCCTTTTGTGAAATAATAAATCCCAATAATTTCCCTCTTGTAACTCCTAAAATGCACTTTTTTAGATTTAAATGAACATTATATTATCATAATTATAAAAAAATTTGTTGTAATCAAGAGCATAATTTTGTCGATGTTTTTTTTTTAATAAGTCATCAACATAATCTTAAACTTTTTAATGTATGTAATCATTAAAAATGTGTCATATCTCTTTAATATGGTGTGCATGCATTTTTAATCTAAAAGGAATGACTTTATAAAATAAAGTTCCCCATAGCCTAAAAAATGATGTCTTTTCCTAATTTATGAGGTTTATCTTGATTTGATTGTATCCCAAAAATCCATCCATAAATGATAAAATTTCATATATTATTGTAAAGTCAATGATCATATCTATATTTGGTAATGGAAAATCCTTTTTAAGAAAAGCTTTAGTTAAATCATAGTAATTTGTGCAACATCAAATATCACCATTAGGATTTCTTACTAATATAATATTAAAAACCCATTCAAGAGAATATACTACATTAATGAATCCAACATCCAATAATCTTTGGATTTCATCTTTGACTAGTAAAGCCACTTTTTGGTGCATTTTTCATATTTTTTTCTTAACTGGTTTGGAATCTAGTTATATGATAATATTGTGTACTGTGATTGATGGATCAATGCCTAAAATATATTTATATGCCATGAAAAAAAATTCTAGATAATCACATAATTCTTGTCACATAAATTTTTCTTCATCATCATTTAACATTAGAACAAGGAGAATTGGATGAGGATATTTATCCGTGCCATGATGAAGTTGCATTTTTTCCTCATTAATTAATTTGGATCAATCCTCCACATATGGTGTAGTATTAATTGTATTTAGATCATCTAATTGCATTTGATTAATATGAGTATCACTTTTACCAAACTATACATGTGAATTGGTTTTGTAGGGAAATCATTTTTTACGATGGAAAAGAAGAGACATATTCATATTTACCAAGCTATTCCAAAATAGAATAATAATTTGATAATTTATCCAATGTTAAAATTTAAGGTGAAATGGTATAGTCAATGAGCTTAGGATAAACTGATGATAATTGTGAAATGTGGTTGACTTGACTATGAAGCTCAAAACACTCCTTGGTAGCAGATATAACTATGGATGTTTTTTTAGTAGGATGATGTCTTTGAGAATTAGACTCATTATTATACCTAAGACTTGTTCAACATTTATCAATAATACCTTGAGCGTACTTACCCACTCTTTATCCCATAGTATATTTATTTTTTCTTAAATATTTAAACCCAAAACCATATTTATTAGAGGGAGGAGAAGAGTCAACTAATCATGGTGAAATAAAATAGACCTCAATATTTGGAGGATACATTGGTATGTATAAAGAGGAAGGTTACATTTAGGCAACATAAGTGTCGGTAGGATGTTGTAAGGTGAAATATTCTAAAGGTTATTGATCTAAAGGGCATGTATATATATAATCTTGATAACTAAATTTAAACCATACATTCAAGGTGTAATGGACAACATGCATGCCATGTATCCAAGGTCATCCTAATAACAAATTGTAATTAAGATCATTAGGCATAACATGATACTCCATAACAAGAGTACATGGGCCTAAGGTGATATTCAATATAATATACCCACGTACTTGGAGTGGGATATTTTCAAATCCAAAAATATTCTGGTGTGAATGGGTGAGATCATTTATTTTTATGCCTAGTAAATTTAAGGATTATATATTACACATGTTCAAACCAAATTTGCTATCAATAAGTCTCATTTTACCACTTTATTTTGAATAAAAACTTGGATATGCAAGGGTAAATAGTGGTTGATAATATAAAGTTGGGGAAGGTCTTCCTTTTAAAAGGATATGTTTTACTTAGTCCATGAATATAAGGATGCTTAACATTATTTGGTAAAAGAGTGGTGCTTAAAGATTCATATTAAATATCCTTATACATCATCGTTGTTTTCAAAATCTCTACTAGGGAAATTTTTGCATTAGTATTATTTAGTTAATCTAAAATATCAAAGGATTTTGGTTTGTTAACTTGCTTTTTGGTTTGTTAACTTGCTCTAGTGAAGAAGGAGCTATATGTGGATCTCTACCTCATCTAGGTTTAACAACATGGACATTATTAGGCATTTTTATAGCAAATTAAAAATAAATAAATTGAACATTATAATGATATAAATTAGCTTGTGAGTGAAATTTTTCTAAGGTAACCTTGGAAACACCATTACTTGTAAATAAATAATGTAATATTAGATTGCATCATGAAAATTAAAAGAGAATTCTAAAATAATTTGAAAAAGAAAATGTACAATATGAAATAAACATTTGGTTATATAACACTTTAAATATAAATATATATATATATATATATAATTAAGACTATTTATTTTAGTGCTAGATAATGAATGAACAGAATTATGACTATGAATACAAGATAAACAGAGCACAAATACTATCTAAGAAGAAAATAAAATATAAAATCAAGGATAAGAGATGATCTAGGAAAGGGTTTAAATGATTTATAGGCTCTCAAATATACTTGTTCGTTCATTGATTAGTGTTGGCCTAATGTTTCAAAGCACTTACTACTAAGGTAGAACCATGCATGTAGCCCACTAACCCAAGTTTCAAGGGTAAGTTGAGATTAACATCCTTGACCAATATGATCCTCTTAGGTGCACCACAAATTAAATGACTAAAAATACTTCTTACTTGTGTTAACAAGGGGATCCTAGGTATTTCTAATATACCATGAGGTACAGGGAATAAAATCCATGTTTAGTGTTGTAATATTGAGTATTGAAGTAAAATACCTCATACCATGATGTTTGTAAATAGAAAACCACATAGACCTTCACCACAAACACTAAATAGTTTTAAAACTGATGAAACACAATTAAAAATAAGTAAAGATAAATAAAAATAAAGTAAAAGAAAAGGTGGTAGATTTTTTAAATGGAAAAGATAAAAATTCAAAACAAAGTTGAAATAAAGAGCCTCTTTGTTGGTATCTATTTGAGGTGAAAAGATAAAAAAAAATTAGTGTCATATTACTCCAAAGTATAAAATTTTGAATCGTAATGTTACATATAGTATCCAAGGTTGAGGATTATACTTTTTCAGAGTTATAAATTTATAGAATTAAATTGAAACAATAAGCCAAAGATCAACTTAAAATAAGAAGTATTAAAATTATAATGGGTTCACCACAATGCTTACACTACAATTAGTTATGAATTATAATTAGCTCAAAATGGAAATGTAAATTGTAGACATATAAATATGGACACTTCATTTGTAACACGACCAACTTTGAACGTTTGACACCTTGTTGTCAACATCCCTAATTTATCATCATTCATACATAATTCACTCTAATATCATTGAACCTAAGCTCTCTCATCATCTTATCATATCCCATCCTCCCTAATATCATCATCATATAATCATTACCTCTCTAGTTAATCTGCTATAACACTATTCATCCCCATAATCAATTAATATTGTCATGACAATATCATATCAACCCCATCTAACTCTCATATTATAAAATATGGATTAAATAATTAATTAATCATATTAATTAGTTGTTTAATATAATAATAAAATCCATGCACCTAATATTTAAAATAAATAAATAAATTCATAATATCATCAAATAATCATCTATTCCAAGTCAAGTCATCACATTTCTCCAAAATCCAAGACAATATCCAAATCCCAATGTCATGAGACAAGAATAAATCAAGCCCATACCTATCCTTACACACTTATCCCCTCATATTTACTCCCGAATTTTCTCATTCAATGAGGATATTGAATCATTCTCAACCCTTGATCTTGGATCAAGATCAAAGGTTTATATTCATCCATAAAAATTATAAATTAGATATCATCCCTCCATTTTTGGCAAGCTCCATTAGCATAAAATAGTTTTGTAATTTTGAAAATCAAGCATAGGAATCATTTCATCCTTCATCAATCCAACGACAATGGGATTGGTTATCAATTTCCATCCACGAATCCAATTGAGCAACCACATCCACAAATTTGAGCACAATCAAAACATCGAAGGAGATATTTTCATGGTAAGTTAGGTATATTTATTATCCATTTCATGCTAAGGTGTGATGGTTAATTAGAATATGAATTTGGTTTCAGTTTAATTTTATAGCACAAACTCTAGTTTTATATGTATACATTTTGGCATGCCCACGAGGATGGAATCCATAATCCTTTGTTTGTTTTAGCTTGCTAGGTATTAGTAGTTTGGATGGTTTTACTTTTGGAGTTGATTAGGGTAAAATTTAGGCTTATTGTATCAAATTTAGCTTCAAATTTAAGTTCTTAGATTCATAGTGATTTTGTAATATGGAACAGGGAATTTTTACTATAAAATGGTGAATTTGTGCTAATAATTGATGATTTCTTCCTATCTAATATTTTTTTCTATTTGTGATTTTTTTAAGTTGGTTTAATTTTTGGTGAAAACATATTGAGTACCATAGACTTCATACTAAACTATGAATTTATACTAAGAACAAAAAATTTATAATAAGGAACATTGAATTCATGATAAGTATCAATGAATTTTTCATATATAATTATTTATTAGGTTTATTTCTATTTTTTGTCTAACAGTGAATCTATTCTATGTTTTTATTGTAGACATCTAATTCTCACCACTACCATGTCAAAATTGCAAGTATAAATGAATTATTGTAATAACACACAAATTGGACCAAACCACTGAAATGATTTGATCCATCTACACACATCACGTGTAATTCATAATTCACATAAATTTATTCCTAATTGGGGAATCATCTTGTACACAATCATTATATTCTTCTAATTCATCTCCAGTCAAATTATGACCTATTAAATTGATTTTTTCAACCAATAGTGCATGGTAGTTAATCAATTTCTAAAAATTACAAAAAGCCTAATCATATTCACTCAAATAATTAAATCCAATTAAATGCTTAAGTGGAAAATCCATATCAAATTAGTTAATATCTAATTTTGGAAAACAAAAATGCAACAAATATCTAAAAAATTGACATCATCAGTTACAAAGCCAAAACTACAAGCCATGCTTAATCAATGCAATAAATATCTAATTTTTGCAAGCCATGCCTATTAATTGTTGCATTCCTGCAAATATTAATTACAACATTGACTGCATTTGGTCTCCAAAGTTGAATCAATTTTGGGCCACACATCTTGATCTTGAGATTGATGTCCCATATCATTTTAGCCAAGTTATAATACTAGGGCCATGGCCATTTTCTATTAAGCGTTTATTTGCAAAGAATGATTATAAAAATATTGCTAAGAAGCTTCACCATTCTTCATCCCATTTGATCAAATGGATGGATAGACAAAGGGATATGTCACTGGATTGAGCACATGTATTAAAAAAGACTCTTATATCCATAAACTGAGCACAATCATTTTCACAATAGTTATTATAAGAAATCTTCAAATAAGGTAAACGTATTTTTCATTTTCTTGCATCAATTTATTTGTTTATTGATTCTAGCTCACCCTAGGGAGCAAGGTTTAAGTTTTATGTTTTATGATTTTGTTTGTATTTGTATACAAACATAGAAATTAACCCTTCTCATAAAAAATTTCTACATAATGGTACACCCAATGGGATAACTCACCTCACAAACGTCATTGGGACCTCTTTAATTCTTCTAGTTAAATAATCAAACTATTTTTTGGTGTTGATTTACTTATTTTTATTTTAAATTTCTTGTATTTGTGTTTTATATTAACTATTGAGGTCACCTTGAAAATTATGAATTGACGTTGTGTACTGGTGAAGTTGCCCTTTAAATTGATGAAGTCACCCTATGGATTAGTGAGGTAACTTATGTAATCAGTGAGGCCACCCTATATATTAGTGATATCATTTTATATTATTTTATGATCTATGTTTATTTTATAGGAAATGAAGAATTCATTA
Source organism: Torreya grandis (assembly GCA_037957365.1). NCBI lineage: Eukaryota > Viridiplantae > Streptophyta > Pinopsida > Cupressales > Taxaceae > Torreya > Torreya grandis. Next base: position 1,084,120 of record JARHVA010005065.1, on the reverse strand, counting down.
AGAAAACAATGAAGTTTACTTGGGTTTTAGTGAGGTCAAAACCTAATTGAAAAAGTTGCATTTATAGATTTTCAAATGGTTTCCATGAAAATAGTGAACTTGATTTAAAAATAATGAACTCACCCTATGTTTCAGCAAACATGAAAAATAAACAATGAAATTGCATAAGGTAAAACTCATGTTTTTTATGTTTGATTTGAAATGGAAAAATCATCTAGTAATTAAAGAGGTCATCCTGCTAATCGATGAAGTCACCAAAATTATGTTTTTGGTCTACCATAGAATGATAAAGTCAACCTAGAATTAGATAAGTCACTTTGTTAAATAGTAAAATCACCCTATGGAAAACTTCTTGAGAGTTTAAAAGCCTTAAAATTAACTTTTTTTGATAGGTAAAACCTTTATTTAACAATCTAATTCTCTATTTTTCAAGTTTTGCTATTTATTTAAGTTACTTTTTGATTTTACAACTACCCTAGAAAGGCAAACTTCATCCACATTTGGTATTTAATGCTTAAAATGAATATATCACCATTTCCTTTGTACTATTAAGTGCATTTAATTTTATTTTTATTTGCTCAAGGTTATTTGCATTTCATTTTTTGTTTGTAAATCATTGCCTATGCTTTTCCCTTGCCCCCTTTAGGGAGCCTAGGTGACCAAAAACACATTAGTTTACTTATTTGTATACTTTACCCAAAAATTGTGTTTTTGTTGTATGTTCTTCTCTTTCTCATTTGTGGGGTCCTAAGAATTAGAAGCAAAACTGCATTTTTCCTTGCATTTTATTTTTGACTTTGTGGGGTGGATTTCATCACCTTCGCAATGTTCATTAGGGGTACGTTGACCTAGGAAGTGACTTCCTAGCATCGTACCAATCTTGATAAGGTGTATAAATTGTGGTTATGTTAGTGGTATTTTAGCTGGTGGTTCTTCAAATCTTGGTTACACCTTTAGCACTTCACTAAGACCCCAATGGCTGAAGTGGTTGCAAAGGCACTAGACCCTTTGGCAAATGGCTCACAAGACCTCACATCTAATTGATGGATTATTCTAAAGTGCCCATGTACCATAAGGTATATCAGGACAATTTAGTTTACCTTTAAAAACTTAGGGTAGAAAACCATATTTTTCATAGATAAATCACTGATACAAAGGTGCAAAGCTTAATATACCCCAAATATTACCTTTCACGTATGAACTTTTGAGAGAAGGGGAGGCTTAAAAACCCTAATAATAATGTGCAATAATTTATCTAATTTGATGAACCCTAAATTTTATCCTCTCAAAATTAAGTATATGAAAATTTTCAGTGACTATCTCATATCCCATGTCATTTTTCACATGATTACTTAGAGTGCTTTTAGTTAAAACATGGGTTGTATTCACAACCTCATTTAAAAACAAGTACACCAAGTTCTCAAACCAAACAAGTTCAAACACATTGTCACCTATTTACACATTGAGGCATTATGTTACCCATTTCTATTCCAAAATTTGGACTTACGTTTTCTTATGTTAACATACACCCTAAGTTTTATTTGACATTTTTATGCTATCCACATTTCTAAACCAAATATGGTCATTTTTCATAGTGCTTTTATTACCACTTGAAATAATAACCTTTGTCTCATTTAGTAAGGTTATGCTACCCATTTTTTTATGATTTAGAATTGCATTTTCTTATGCCGAAACAATTCATAAAATGTGAGCCATTTGAATTTATTATGATCTCATTCTAAATTAAAAGCAAATTAATACCTCTTTTTCGAGCAATTCCATAATTCTGAAGGACCAATACCATTTGTCTTCATTCTAGTTTTGTTTTGGACATTTATTTTCTTGAGCCAAACATTTCTTGTGGCCAAAGACTTACACTTGTTGGTTCAAATGCTTTCTAAATCAATTACAAATTATAAATACCATTTGAGATTATTCTACATTCCAATTAAAAATTAAAACCATGATCACATTTGAAACACTTTTTAAGACCAAGAACCATACCAATAATGCCTAGATACACTCACAATGGGGTCTCTTCTAGTCCAAATTTTAAAGAAGAACATTTTTATTATCCCTATTATGAATATAGAGAGGATGGAGATGAACACTCGATTGTTTTTGATGATATCCATCCCATTTTTGGATGAAATTAAGGTCAATTCAACATTTAACTCATAGAAGATCAAGATGAAGCTCTCTTAAGGATAATAAAATCAAGTGCTAGGCTCCCACCCAATTTTCCAATAGAACAATTTCACAATGTAGTCCGAGTAGAGGAGTAAACAAAAGAGAAACCTCATATTCAAATTCTAAAATTGACCATCACTTCATATAGGAAAAGAAAAGGTCCATTAATTGATCCTTCCCAAAGTGGTCATCTTATAGCATCTACCATTCAACAAATTAATCAACATTATTTAAATCATCTTATCACTAACTTAACAGGTTATTTGGCTACAACCTCATTCAATAACACCACATTTATAGAAAAAAATCAGCCACATGAATTGATGTAACAAGACCTAGTCAATCCTACATCTAATGGAGATATTTTGGTTCCTCCTGAACAACCCATACCAATGATTGCTTCATAACAAATTCAACTTGATATACAACATCTGTTTTCAACCATCAAGAAATTTTTTGATTAAATACAAGTACCTAATGATTCAAAACAAGTTCCAGACTATTCATAATAAGTTATAAATAATCCACCACCACAATAGGTAGTGGATAATTCACAAAACACATCACCAGATTCTTCTAATTCACAACAATAACAACAAGTTCCTCTTGCAAACTAGAAACAATAAAAATGACTTCTTATAAATCACTAAAAATATCCATAAAACCAAAAATAGATTACATTAAACTAACAATATATTCCCTACAATTCACATCAATGATGCCTCAGGAATAACAACACCTCACCTATTCTAATTCTATTTTGAACTAATAGTATATCCCACTTCAAATGTAAAATTTAGGACATAGGGTGAACATCCTTGGCAAAACCATGCAAGAAAGAACCAATCCTACATATTATAATGTTAATCAAAGTCAATAATTATTGAATACCCAAAAAAGCACCCTCATTTCATCGCAAACCACTCCCAATGTTCAATATGGATCATGATAAAGGGTATAGTTTTAGACTTATAAGTAGGTAAACAAGTATGTAAAAAATATAAATTTAATGACATATGCCCTTTCACAATTGATGTCATCTTTATTCAAGTACCTTTCCCAACTTAATTTTAAATACCAAAATTTGACAAGTATAATGGGAAAGGAGATCCAATATAAATTATGCGATCATTCTTCATGTCCTTCCAAAAGGTATCTTACAATAATATTTATTTAGTATGCCTATTTCCATGAAACTTAGGTGGATAGGAAAGATTAGATTCTAAACTACCTAAGGGATTAGTTACTACTTTCAATAACTTGTTAGACAAATTTGTCAACAATTTATCTTACAACATAGAATATAAATTTATGGTTGTGGATTTGTGCAATCCCAAACAATGAGGAAGGGAGAGCTTTTCAACATACTTACAAATGTGGAGAGATTTGGCTAGTCAATTTTCACATAACTTTCCTAATACACAATTAGTCGGTATCTTTGAATAAAATCTAAGTGCCAATCTCACTCATAATATAAAAATCAATTGTGCTAATACATTTGAGGAAATCATTTACAAATGGGTGAAAATAGAAAAATCACTTATCAACAAGGGTTTTATAAATATATAGTCTCAGACCCAAATACTAGTCTAGAATCAAATGTCAAATCAAGTGCCAGTTCAAACCACCATAGATAAAAAATTGAAGGCCTTTGTTAAAAATAAAAAAATGGTTGGTAATTGGGTTATGGAGGTAAGGCATGTACAAACAATACAACCACCGCCTATTCAAAATATTTCACCTAACCCTCATCTTGCATTACAAAGAGCTCCCCCACGATGAGGATATAATAAAGATAAAAAGTTTAGTGATCTTGAGGAGCCTATTGATGTAGTATTCCAAAAATTAGTTTTTACCAACATAATAATTTGTACCATTACAAAACCATTTTTAGAGGGCCAACCCAAACTAGCATGGTATCATGATAATGATTATTATGAGTATAATCACATAGTTGTTCAATCTATCTATATGTGCATAAAATTGATGCACCTAACTAAGAATTTTATTGATAATTAGGAAATTAAATTAGAGAAATGATCACCCAACACCTATTTTGAGATGGGAATATATAAAAAACCCTTTCCCAATCACAACAATTAGAAACAATGCACCAATAAGAACCAAGGATAAGGCCAACATCAACAACAAGGACAAGGCTAAAACCAAAACCAAAACAATAATAATCAATATTATGATACCCAACCCAAACAAGTTGGCTATATAAGTGTTTTTTTATGATTACAACAATAACATGGGGTTTATTACCAATAATTATGTTGTCACTATCAATGTTACTCCTCATAGGCCAATGAACACCTATCAAAGGGATAACTCTTCTATTTTGGGACCATTAAATTTGACCATTGGTAATTCTAGCACCAATTAGAGTAATGTGATTTCATCACAACCATCATGAATCACCATTCCTAGACCTCCACCAAATTACTCTAGTTCAAGTAACCATTCCCCAACTTGAAATTATGCAGTCACAACTAGATGAACAAGATTTACTATCCAAATACCTTTTCTTTCTCATAATTCCAATACCAATCCCAACCCAATGTCAAACACTAACCTAAAAAAATATTATCCACATCATCTTTCTATCGAGAAGCCATTTAATATGGTGAATAATTATGTAAAATGCCTACATAGATATCCATCTTTGACCTATTACATACATCTAAAGTTCATAGGACCATATTAATTGACTTTCTTCAATAATTTAAGGTGCATAATTAAATTGATCTAACTCAATTTTAAGTGCTTGTGGGACATTTATCTCTAGGGAAACAACTCACATTTTTCCAATGAGACATGTCATCCATTGATCCCCTATACAATAACCCTCTATATATTAAAGCCATCATTGCCCATCATAAAGTCAAGTAAGTTCTTATAGATAATGGTTTAAGGTTAAACATAGCTTGGTTAAATTTCATCTAAAATTTGGGCTACAAAGATATATATATGCAACCATACACCATTATGAGCAAGGACTATGATAATACAAAGAGAGAATATTTAGCCTATCATTGTTGGGCTTATCACCCACAATACTCTAAATCATTTTAGTTACATATAACTTCCCTATAATATACTTTTATATCATCCTTAGATCCATGAAGTATGATTTATACAATATAACTTACATCAGTGTATTAAGTTCCCTCATTCTAGGTTAGAGGTCAATATCCATGATTATCTTCAACCATATCAGTATTGAAAACATCTAAAGGCTGAGTATGTAAACTACAAATATTATTTAAGCACTTATTTTTTTGATAAAAAATAAAGTGGTAGTTCCTAAATCTCCAAAATACAACTATATTGATCTTAGTGACCTTGTCTCCACATGCTCTAATCAACCTTATGATAACATTTTTAATCATTTTATCATTGACAACGAGGGTATTGACACATTAAATCTAGGATGTTTTCCATGTTACCAATCTACCTAAATAGATTGAGTCATTTAGATTACCCAAACCTATTAATGGTAGGCCCAATGTGATTTGGCAAAATAAATACAAATATACTCTATAGGAGCCACTCATATTTGTACTAGATACATCACCCAATCAAGTTCAGGCCACCAGTGTAGAGGGAGATTGGTTGTAAAGTTATGGTTTTTAAAATCAATTTTAAAGTTATAAATACCCCATAGTAAATAGAAACATGGACCATCTAGACTCTCAAGGAAAAATATTGGGAGTAAAAACCCAAAGTATTCTTGAGCCAATACCTACATAAACATGTATATGAAGTTGAAACCTTTTATTTACACTATTGGGGGGTTACCTCATCAAGTTTGAGAGTGATACTACATTGAATGATGAAGATACTCCTGATAGTGATGTAGTGTCCCATTATAGCACCTATGATGAAATTATAAACATGTACATATTTGATGCCATTTTCATTATTACCATTAAACCATGCTATCCTCTTTCCCTTCATCATTTGATCTTATCAATTGGGAATGACAAGAATCAATTATATAATTAGATGATTTTTAGAATTAATAATCTATTTACAAATTCATGGGTCTTAGAGATAGGTTGTTAGTTGTTGACCACAAACAAGGCTTTGACTTCCATTTGGATCTTATTGCCCACTTTGGAGAGTAGGAAAACTTCCTTGGTCATGAACATTTTAAAACATTGATTTATTCAGGTGAAAACCTTTTTGAGACACCTTTTAGTTAGGGAAAAATTAAAAATATAGACAAGTCCATAGGTGAAAACCTATTTTAGGTGCCTTTGGATGGAGAAGTTTACTCATATCTTAAGGAAGCATAGAGCCCTCTTAGTCCAAGCATTACCATTGGTTCTAGTATTAGTTCAGAAGAGCATAAAATATTCACATAGTTCAAGATTTTCATGATTAATTTATCAATTGGCCATTATTATAAATGACATATTCATATTCTTATTACACAAATGGGCCTTATATCTCCAAATTTTATAAAGATAATAAATTGTATTTGCTTTCAACTATTCTAGAGGATGGATTTACACTCCTTGTAGAGGATTCCATAGAGGTGAATATTGGCACGTATAATGACCCAAATATAGTTTACTTAGGTGCATTCATCACTACTAAAGAGCATGATTTTCATCATTACTATATTAAAGGACTTCATTGATATATTTTCATGGTCCTATTTTGATATGCCAATTTAGACCCCTCTTTAGTGGTGCATCGACTTGTGGTACATCTACATGCCAAGAAAACCAAGTAAAATTTGCATAAAATGCATTCACACATCACCATACTTGTAAAGAAGGAGATATAAAATTTATTGGGAGTCAAATTCATCAAACCACTAGATTCCTCTGAATGGATATTGAATATTTTTCCAATCAACAAAAAATTGCAAAGCATTTGTTTATGTATTGATTTTAAGGACATCAATAAAACATGATCAAAATTTCCCTCTGCCAAACATTGACATGATCGTAGATTCAACAGTATGATATGAGATGTTGTCCCTCATTTATGACTTCTCAATATATAATCTGATCAAGATTACACCTAAGGACCAGCATAAAACAACATTCACCACTTAGTGGGGGACATTTTATTATCAAGTCATGCCATTTGGCATGAAAAATGTCAGTGCAACCTATAACTATGCCATGATTGTCATCTTCTATGACATGATGCATGAAATTATTGAGGACCATGTCAATGATATCTTGACCAAATATAAAACTTGAGCTAGACATCTTGGCATTCTATAAAGAATATTTGAGAGAGTTCATGAATATAAGGTACTTCTAAATCTAAATAATTGCATTTTCAATGTCACTTCAGGAAAACTACTAGGGTTTATGATTTCATGTATGGGAATCAAAGTTTATCCTTATAAATTAAAATACATTGTGGAGATGCCTCCACTATCAAATTTAAAATAACTTCATAGCCTATAGGGCCATATTCAATCTATTCAATGGTTCATTTCCTAGTTGGCTAACAAGTGCCATCCTTTCACTCACATTTTGAAGAAAGGTGTTACATTTTAGCGGGATACAAATTATTATCAAACCTTTGAAGAATTTAATATGTACTTGGCTAATCCACTAGTTATAATTCTACCTACATCAGGGCAACCTTTGATTCTTTACTTATTAGTGATAAAATATGCATTGGGGGCACTCATGGCCTAACATGATAATCAGGGTAAAGAACATGCCATCTACCATCTAAGCTAGACTTTTGTTACTTTTGAGAATATTTACTCAGTAATTGAGAAGGATTTTTTAGATATGGTATTCGCTTCCTAAATGTTATGTCACTATATGTTATACAACAAGATTATTTTTATTACCAAGGTTGATCCACTCAAATACCTACTATCCAAGGTAACTCTAATAGGTCACATGGCCAAATGGGTAATGATGTTGAGTTAATTTGACATTGAATATCAAAATCAAATGGTCATAAAATTACAATTTCTCACATACCAACTTGTTGACATTCCTCTATGAGATGTGAAACCACTCATCTTTGAATTCTTAGATGAGTTCATTCTAACTTTAGAAGCAACAGCTATTGAGTCCAAATAGTGGACATTATATTTTTATGGATCATTCACATCTCATGGAGTTGGGGCTGGTATCGTGTTCATTACACTATAATGTGGTCTCATTACTAAGGCATTTCATATAAGTTTCCATTTTGCTAACAACATGGCTAAGTATAAATCACTAATTACAAGACTTTGTTTCATCATACAATGGATAATTCATTAATTAGTGAGATATGGGGTTTCTTAGTTAATCATTGTCTAGGCTACATACTAGTACCAAACATAGAATGATAATCCTATACCTTACAATAATATGGTAGATAAGCTCAAGTCACATTTTGAAGTTCTTCAATTAGAGCAAATACCAATGGCCAATAAATTATTAGTTGATGCAATGGCAAATGTTGGATCCATGCTATTAGTGGCTGATAGTGTTAAATAGTATTAGTTTCTCATCAAGAACCTTATTCAACCAACTCATAAATAAATGCATTCATAAATGGTATGTGATATTGTTGGTCCTGGCATCCCTTGGTACCAAGACATTTATAACTACCTTCTTGACCAAATAATTCCTCTACACCTATCACAAAACCAACATAAAGCCTTCATCCATAATTATACCTAATATACATTACTTGGAAATATGATCTATCATAGGGGTTATGATGGAATACCACTTCATTGCTTATCTTTGAGAGAATCCCAATTAACATTGAAGGACATGCATGAAAGAACTTGTGCAACCCACACTAGTGGTTTAGTCCTAGCCAAGAAACTCCTTCGAACTAGGTATTACTAGCCCATAATGGAAACAAATGCTTGTTTACATGTGAATAAGTGTGATGTTTATCAATGATATAGTGATTTAATACATGCTCCTTCCTTACCACTCTAACCACACAACACAATGTCCATTTTCTACTAAAGGACTTGATGTTGTAGTAAAAATGAACCCTACTTCCTCTAATGGCCACAAGCACATCCTAACTACTACATGTTACTTTACCAAGTGGATCAAATCCATTCCAATCACATATATAATTGACAAATAGATTTCTAAGTATATGTATTACCATCTCATCTACCACTATGGCATTCCCTCCACCATTTTCACTGATAATGGTGGCCCATTCAAAAATAAAGATGACAAATCCCTCTATTCCAAATTCTAAATCAAACATAAAAATTCCAAGGCCTTTTACCCTCAAGGTAATGGCCAAGCTAAGGCATCCAAGAAGACCATTGTAAAAATCCTAAAAAATATTGAAAATGATGTTGGACATGAATGGCATCTACAATTATTCGCTATCTTATGGGTTTAATGTACTAGTGTCTGCACACCTATAGGTTCTACACCCTATTTACTAGTTTTTACAACTGAGGCTGTTATTCTTGTTGAGAACAAGTTGACATCTCTATGCATTTCTATATAGAATATCATTGATGATGAAGAGTTTAGAGAGGCCAGATTATAAGAACTACAGCTCTTATATGAGAAGTGATAAGCTACATTAGACAATTTAAGAGCATACCAAAATTGGCTTCATCATAGCTATAACAAGCATATTCTCCCTTGAGAATTTGAAATTGGTCATTTGGTGCTAAAAGAGAGTCAAAATAACACCAAACTGAATGTGAAAAGAAAGGTAAGTTTGAAGCCAATTGGCTTGGGCCCTTTATTTATATTGCAAATCATGATTCTAGAGAATATATACTAGCTACACTTGATGCGTAAGAGTTCAAGGAACCAATGAACATCATGCACTTAAAATGATACTATGTTTAACTAAATAATGAACCATTGTCTATAAGGAACCCTCACTTGGGGGCACCATTTTCACCTTCATTATTTTTACCATACCCTTCCCTAGAACATTATTATTCCTCTTATTGTACCATTCCTTGGACCATTATTTATTCATTTATCATACCATTCCTATTTATAATCATGATCTTGATTATGAATAGGTGTTACAGGCAGATTCAATGACTATTATTCCAAAGGCACTTCACAATGATCAACATCAACAAGTTCTTTGCAAATAAGATTTTTAGGGTATGTCAACAAGGGTGTTACATTCTTGATAGTTCCTTGAAAAATTATTTAATTTTTTTTCTTAACATTTATTTCTCCATTATGGACTGCCCATGTTCATATATTATTGTTTCATGATCTTTTCATACACCTCCAATTTTGTTGTTGGTTTTTTATGCTAACTACCATTATATATGTTTTAACTATTGTTTAATCCTCTACCCAAGTATGTATATGGTTTTTTATACATTTGAAAGTATTACCTTGCTTTTCTTATTCCAAAAAACCCAAAAATATTAAAAAGACAAAGGAAAATCCCTAACAAATTTGTAAAATCATAAAAATTGGCTTAAATTTTCCATGCAAGCTATAAATCTCCAAACATTTTCTAGGATGAAACCTCTTATCTATCCCAATTCATTTCCAATCCACATTACCATTCCCATACCATACCATTATCCTCCCATTTATGTAATAACTACATCATCCTAAGGTCCACACAAACTATATAGGTAGTGCTTGGATGCATGAGGCACCTTGGGTCAACTTGATCAACCTCATACTTCAGCACTCTTCTTATCCATTTCCATTTACCTTACACTCTCATTATTTTGTGAGTAACCTTTTACTTCACACTATCACTATTTTTTGAGATGCATTCATGGGTATTATGCATTTGAAATTGATGCAATGATGAATGCTCATCTTTTCTAATGCTCTCACCATTTTGTGAATAATATTTTCCTCACACACTCATAATTTTTTAGTATGTGTTTATTATTTATTATCTATTATCATATACCTACTAATCATCACTTTTCTTCTATCCCATTTCCTTTGGAGAACTACATTTGGCCTGAAGTCCATAGGACTATGTAGGTAACATCTACTTGCATTTGGGAATTTGGAGTTAGCTTGGCCACCCTTTTCTTCTTATTTTATTCCCTTATTTCCACAACCAAATCATTATCCCTTTAACCTAGGGGAACAATATTTATGCATAACACCTCATTTATTACATGCTCACAATTGTTGATTGATTATATTAAATTATTTATCTTAAGTACATTGTGTTTCACTTCTTGATTTGTTACTTATTTGTTTTGAGTGTTATGTGTTTAATTATAATTACTTTACACTTGATTCTTGCCTCCACTTTGGATTGATTTGCCTACTAAGTATTTATTTATTTATTTATTTATTTTGTCTAGTACATCTTGTTAATATTTGAGTCTTGAGTATTCATATCTTTATTTCAAGATGTTTACAATTTATGCTTGTGTTGTTTATATTATTTATCTATGTTGTTTCTTTGTTGGTTTTGTATATCTATTTATCTTGTTTGTTTGTTTTGTTGATTTTTTTATGTTTGATAAATTTTTGTTTCCACTTAATTATTGATGTTTCATATCTTGATTTTAAGTTGGTTACATTTTGTATTTGAATTGTTTGTTATTGATTGTTGTGTTGGTGCATTATGTTTTACACTTACACCTAGATATTTCATATCTTATATTTAAGTTATTTACATCATATACTTTAAACTCTTGTCTTTGTCTATTTTGTGTTTTACGTTTAAAGGTGTTTTGTTTTCAACTTAGGTTTTGATATTTTATCATTATCTTAAGTTGTAAATATAAAAATTTGAACATATCTAGGTGAAATTCATATAAAAATGTTATTATAAGTTGTTCATACTTATGATACATGATTTAATTTGAAAAATTAAAAAAACCATGTGCTCAAGATCGTACATAACAATGTTAAGCCATAATACATTTTTGAAATCACTATTTACCTATCCAAGACATAATCACAATGACATCCCATAAAAATGGCATGTATATCCCTATGCTACTTAAGGACATGCATCTCTTAAAGTAGACACCTACCATCTAGTCATACTGCATGTACATCAATGAGATAAATGCAAGTGTAAAATGAACTAACAATACAAAAGACAACAAATCATGGGAAACAAATATACATCAATATCCATGTTCTTATCAACATCTAACATTATAGTGGTAAAAAAATAAAGATAGTGACAAAAAAATATTAAGACTCCATATACAAAAAATCCATGAGCCACAATGAATGTCATATATATTTCTCAAAATTAATAGTTTATACATCAAGAGATTATGAACATCTTGTAATCACCTAAAAGTGGTAATTAGATGCTAAGAGTATCACTTGAGTTAACCTATCCCTAGGCTATACATAGACATATCATTATGCATTAGACTTAAATTTCCATTCATTCAACAAACCACAATCACCTACAGCCAGTCAAAACACAGTCCTAAAATTGTCTTCCCATATCCCAACCCAGCTTGTTCAATAATCTACCAAATGGACATTAGCATCAAATTTGGGACACTACAACCACATGGTATTAGTGTCCCCATTTCATGTACCATTTGTAATTAATTTGATGTTATGGTAAAACTGGCCATTCCAATATTTATCTATCACTATTCACAAGGACACTATTCACCAAGTCATTATTCATATAGGCACTTTTCATGGATTTATTATTCACTATCACTATTCATTAGTGATATGGCAGGTGATGTAGGTGATGATGTAGTAGATGAAGTGGATTTTGGATGATGTGGCATGGCCCATAGGGGGTCTCCCATATAATCTAAGGAATGTGAGTGGAGTGGGGTATACCACTCCACTAAGGAGATAACTTTATGACTTTTTTGACCACATGGTGTGGTCTTTGGAGGAAAATGACATAATGTAGAAGTGTGAAGAATTTCCTTAATGGCTTCATGATGAAGAGTGGGGGATAAGTCAAAGGAGTGTTGTGACCTATTTTAGAATCTTTTGTGAATTTATGAAGTGGAGGACAATATTTACTATTATAAGTTGGCTCACATGTGGAGGTGGGGGTTCAATTATGAAATCATGTGGAAGTGGAGGCAACTTTGTCTAAAGTGGGAGATTGTTTTTGAATCTTTCACAAAGTGCCAAGCTTGCCACTATTACTCAATAGATATCCCACTAGATGGGGGACACATTTATTACTTCACCATGAAGTTTCATTTCTCTACTTATTTTTAATTCTATTTATTCATAGTTTCCTCCTCATAAAATCATATTTTGCCAATTTATAACTCTATTTCATGTCTTCATGACATTGTTTGAACTTATATTCATTCATGTTTCTTCTTGGATGAAAATATAATGAATATTGATATAAATGGATGAAAACCCATTGGTTTATTAGATAAAAATATGAAATCTATTTGATTTATTAGGATGATCTCACTCAAATATTGTGAGTGTGCTTCAAGAAGATTTAGATCTAGTGGTGCAATGTTGTGGTGGAGTTTCTAGATTTATAGTATGCAAGTGTATATGGTGTGTAGGATCTCCAGTGATGTGTGTGGTTATTTGTGGTGTTGTTATGTATGTAAGTGTTTACTATAATATCAGTATTTGAATCCATTAATGTAAGAGTTATCATCTATGGATATTGACTCCATCAATATCATATGTAATTCAACTATTTGTAGTAGAAAGTAAGAGACTTGTAGTATCATTGAATCTATATTTAGTATTATTTGTGTGTTGTGTATTAGTTCCTTGATTTTGGAATTAATTTTATTTGGAATCATAAGAATTTTCATATTTTTCTAAATAATCCTAAAAGGGTTATTACACACCAACTAGGTGCTAATGTCCTTAGTCGTAGCTCTTCTCAACAGATAGTTTTTCAAATGTGTTTTCCTCATAAGGTCATCCTAAGATCATTTTATTATTTGAAAAAATAATAGAACCCTATAAATAAAAGTCTAATACACCTTTATTCACTATATGAAAAATATATGTAAAAGATATTAAAACCAAAGACAAAGTTGTGCAAACTCAAGGTATGTGATTCTTATTCTTTCTTATTTTCTATATACTACCATCTATAGTATTCCCAAGCCCAGTTTTTAAGCATTTTAAAGCTCAAGCATATTCAAGGGATCTAAGGCCACTCTCATTATAGCATTCACTTGCACATACATCAAACACTAGGTGGGAGAACTACATCAAACTTGATCCCTCCTTAGAGTATTAGTATGTAAGAAACTCTCTACACAGTAGGTGTTGAGGATGTCTAGTCCATACTAATAACACACACAAAATTATTACTTATGCCATACTTGTAAGGATATTAGGGTTTTCACATCAAATTAGGTTTTTTAGGTACAACATAGAGATAAAGGTTTTAGTCACACAAGAATATGACCTAAAAACATAGGAACATGTGCTCCCAAAAAACTAAAATAATCTCATAAAAGGGAAATTAGCACTACATTGAATACACTACACACAAATATAACTAATATCCATACTAGGCACTATTGTCCAGTAAGAATAAAAATACTAGAATCCTGTTGATGATAAAGAGATAAGGGAGCTAACTTTATAACCACTCAAGAAAAATAACAACTACAAAAAATCAAAGGTAAGGATGTTGAAAACATTTCATCAACTTTTAAGGTTGAATTTACACATAATGCTTATCTTGAAGAATTCAAGGAAGAGATAAGGTTATATGAGAATGGCTTACCAAATAGCCATGTTGGTGATCATGATTTCAAGAAAGATGCCCTAGTCGAGACTTATTATATTAATGGTGTAGACACTTAAAAATTGTGAAACATGGTTCTAATCATCATCCATGCACCCCTTAGCCTTTTGGCCCCCTTGGGTTAGGATTAACTGTTAAAATCCTTAAATTTTCCCATTTAACCCCTTATCTAAATTAATTAAGTTAATTAATTAAATAAGGACTATTTACACCTTACCTAAATCAATGGCTAGTTGATCGACACACACCTTAAGGACCATTTCTACACTGGCATTTAATGCCCTGACTTCTTAGACTTATTCCTCATGCATCCCAATAAACCCTTTATTAACCTAGAACCATTTCCTAATGTTTTAACACCAATCATTAGTATAATTGGCTAATTTTAGCCAATTTTTACTATTTTACCTTCACCATCAATGGTCACCCCTCGACTAGTGGTGGTTGACTAGGACTATCAATGGTTACATAATTTAACCCCAAACCTTGCCTTAAGAGGCCAAAATCATCTTTGCACAAGACACTCTTACTCTCAGGGGAATAAAATCTCCTAGGTGAATCAAGAACTAGACCAGAGACATCAGGTGCTTCAGAAATTCACCATAAATATCTAAAGTATTGTTACTCTACCCATATTGCTCCAAGATCCTTTCTAGTTTACCACTCAACCTCAACACTCTTTATGACAACAAACTCAAACCTAAGTATCTGCACTTTTCATCAAGTTCGGTAATTAGTTTTAATAGTTTCATTTATTTTTGTAAATTCTAATTTCCCTTCATTTCATTCCTTATGTTGGAGTTATATAACTCTAGGCACATCACCTTCTACCCCAGAACACCCATAGACCATTCTTACTCACCTGATTACCCAAAATATGAACTAGGTACTTCTAAGAATTCATTTCACTCTCATGACCAACATCCAACCCAAAAACCACCTTTAGATCTCTCCCTATAACCAACCTAACATCCATTCTTATCCAAACCAAGGCTTACAATAAATGTCATCGATCATCTCTGATCACCAATAGTCATACCTTGATTAGTGATGGTTGACCTAACCACCACTAGTTTAATAGTGACCACTGATGGTCACTATGAGTTTTATTCTCCCCATAATAGAAAGAAAAATTCACCTCCTAGACCATACCCAAATTCCAATTTTTAAGTTTCAATTACATCATAGAGGTTTAAGTTATTTTTTGAAATAAGTTTGAATAATTTAGCATTATTATTTATCAAGTTAATTTTATTTTAATAAAATTACTTCATTTATCTCTTGTATTTGATTTCAGTACCTTCTATTACTTTATGCAAGCATCTAATTTTAGTTTTTAGAACTTAATTTTCTTAAAAGTGTGGATTAATAGCCTCTAAGTAAGCCTAGTGCTTTTTGGGTCTAGCTCACACTAGGTAGTCCACCTAACTATCTCACTAATCGACCATTCTTGTAGTTGTTTTCTTATTTGCAGGTCATCCTCCTTAGACAAAGAGGAGTATCTCCAATCGACTAGATTCACATGTGCACAATAAAATTAGGTTCTTATACCATACCCTTTTTTAAATTTTCTTCTTGCTTTCTTAAAAGAAAAAAAAATAAAAAAATAGTAAAATATTTTGGCATGGTCGATGGGACCCTTGAGCTTTTTCTTGGGTTTGTAGTTAGGACATTTAGTTGCATTAGAGAAGATACATCCATTGCATTCTTTTCTAAAAACTAAAGTGTTCTTTATTTCCTTTATTATTTTCTAAAAATCAAATTTTAATCTCTTTTCCATTATTAGAAAAAAGTAAAAATTACCATTTTTGCTTTCATTTCTGAAAATCAAAAGTACTCATCCTAGGATTAGGACTTACATCACCATATCACATTTAGGTTTATCTTAGTTATTTTTGTATCCATTTGAAAATAAATCCAAAAAATTCTTTGGGTCTAAAATTAATTCTCATCTTTTGTTTGCTTGTATTTTTTATCTCGCATAGCTTAATTTAATCAAATAAATCATAGTTTCACTTCTTATCACACACATAAAACCAAACCACATATTCAATCAAACATCAAAACACTGACATAAGTCCCAACTAGGATTTCATCACATAGTGGTAAACCTTTCCTTTTGGCTATCCCACTTGGACTTCACTACCAAGGGGAGAAACCAAGACTCAGTTCACTATTTAAGTATAATCTCTAGCATTTGGTATATTTTTGATAAGCACCCAATACCCTTATCATTGTGGTGTGTGAAGTGAGGGGGTAAGCCCCAATATCAAGCCACATACCAAATACTAACATAGATTCTTGAGAGCCTTTAACAACCTAAAACCATCCTTAGACATCCTCTTCTAGTACCCACTCTACAAGCCCAAGTTGATTCTCATAAACTTCTTAAAAATTGAGGCATAAGCCCAAAGAGAGAAAAAAATATTTTTTGAGGATTTAAACATACTCTAGTGATGCTTGTTTTCCTTAAAATATTTTATTTTTATTGCTTCTCTTTTGAGTGTGTGAGATCGCTTTCACCTTTCTTTCCTCTTTCTTTGCATGGTTTTGACAAGACAAAAACTACAAAACCAAGCAAACCAAGATCCACCTCCCAACAACCCATCTACCTCTTCTTTCTCATCCATGGAGTACATCTCAAATGTAGAAAGTTTCCCCCATCACTCTATAAGTCCTATTATACCTCAAACAATTACCCAAGGAGATATGGATTTCACCACCCTTTTGGATAATAATCCCATACCCCTACAACACTACCTTAATACCATGTCTCAACGTACCCCTACTTCAGTTCCTACCATTGATCCACCTTATGGCATGCCACCTTATCTTATGGGTAGCACCTCTATTGCCACGATCTCCACCCAACCTTTCGTCACCCAAGCCTCTTCCTCAACAAAAAATCTTTCCAACACAACCACCAAAAACTAATCCATTCCACCAACCAACATCCAAACACCTTATACCCCAACCAATAACCCTTCCAATATAGGATCAACCTAACCTTTGGTAACCTATACTCCACTTACCATTAGAGTAACTTCCACTAGTGTTACTACCTTTCCACTTGTCATTTCCAACCTACCAACTTCCACCTCATTCCAAAATTTTGTAGTTTTCATATCCTCTACCCTTCCACCTATTAGCACTAAGGTCACTACCCACCTTCAAAATATCAACCCAACCATTCCTCCAACCCAACCAATGTCTATTCTCCAATAAGTGCCCATTACACCAAACCCAAGATATATTCCTAACACACAAGGGTATATGCCTCCACCTTCTTCCCAACATCCTATGGCCACTTACCCATATGTGGCATCTTCCAAACCATCCATGTCCACTTATCAATATGTGGTATCCTCCCAACCTTCTACTAGCCACCCATATGTTGCACCTACCAAACGCCAAAAAAATATACCTTACAATTATGGGGGTGCATAACCATAAATTGATCTAATCAAGATATTAATAGACAATATGACCAATCTAGATTCATATATTTCTAGTGCCCACAACCTTTTTATATATGATCAAATTTGTAATGAGCCAATTCACCCATCTGTCCCAATCTGACCATACCCTCCTCAATAGGAACTTCCAAAATTTTCAAAAATTTTGAGAAAATAAGATCCCCAACAACATCTTAGAGTATTTAGGCATTCTTGTTATTTGATTGCTTACAATGATGATCTTCTTTTGTGTACTTTCCCCATGTCCTTGGTGGTCTGACATTAGATTATTATAGTGTTATTACCAAGCACTCTCTCTTCTTTTTTGCCTAATTATCCCAAACTTTATTAAACCATTTCTTAATAAATATATCCAAGAAATTTTTTATTACCAACATCTACTCCATCAGGTAATTCAAGGATGAGTCAATTGCTGACTTTATGGCCCGTTGGAGAGGTTTGATTAACCAAATCTCCTTTTTGACCCAACCTAAGTTGATTGATATTTTATCTTGGTTTTATGCCAAGCATATTTCCTCAACCTTACAGGTTTATACTTTTATAACCATTCATGAGGCTTTCACAATGGCACACAAATTGGAGATTAGAGTCATCGACGAGGGGAAGCTTAAATTGAGAAACAAGAACTCTAGTTTCAAGTCAAGTAAAGCTTCTTCTTCCAAAACCAACACCAACACCAAAACCAATGGAACCATGAATTAAGTTGTGATTAAAATAGTTCCTCCACTAGCTTTCAATGAACCTAATTCTTCCAAATATTCCAGCCAAAAATCAAATCTACTATAACTAAAAGCAACACACTCCACTAGGGGAGTTTTACACTTCAGTTTTGGAAAAGTTGTTGAAATAAAATATCATACAAATTCTTCCAATAAAATCCCCATAGCAATTTGATTCCTCTCATCATATACTTATTTGGTATAGTAAAAACTAATTGTGTGCCTTCCACCATGTCATTGGACATAATGTTAGTAGATGTAATACATTCAAAAGCATTGTCCAAGGGTTGATTGATAAGGGGGAACTTGCATTGAATAATCCTAGTGTACCCCAAAATCAATCACTTGACATTTTTAGATAACCATTCACCTTTTACAAAAAATGAAATTAATAATGTAGAATCCTCTCACAAGCATGAATTTATCACAATCAATGTCGTTCTTAGTGAACTCATAGTTGAGGAAACCATAAACCAAACCACCTCTTCCTCTCCAATTATTGAGGTAGTTGAGTTACCTTCCATTCCTTTAGAAAATGAATATAATATCATCCCTTCTCCACTTATTGAGGTAGTAGAAACCACCATCCATTCTCCTTTAGAAATTAAGATAGAGGAGGCAACTATCACTTCCCTTCACTTTTTCTCCATGATAGAGCTCTCTAATCTTCCTTTGGAAAGCATTCCTAAGGAAGAGGTTGCTTCATATACCGCTCCCATGAAATAAACATCTTCTAAGGCCTTGGAAACTTTGATTGAGGAAAAGGGCAAGGAAACCAATCCCCTTTCTCAACCCCTTAGCTTATCCTTTAAGTCCAATATCAAAAGAACTAAGCCCATCTATAAACCATTCTCTAGGTTGGTTCAAAACTTAGAGTATTTATCCCAACCCAAACTTGATTGGGATATATTTTGGCACCATCTATGGCTCCCCTATCTAACTAAGAATGAGTCATCAATCTCACCCTTATCTACCCAACCTTCAACTTCCACTAGTGAACCCACCATCATTCCAACCAAACCAATGAAAGATTCTACCTCCCAAACCATAGATGAACCATCCAACCGAAATCCACCCAAATCAACCAAAACACCTTCCATTATCCCATTAAATATCATAAATAATCTAGGCATTTTCCCCACTCAAATTCTTACCCATCCTCCATTATAGGTAGACCTCACACCACCAAACCCTCCAAATAAACTTCAAGTTAAACCAACCAAGAAAGTTGAACCACCTAGGATTCCAAAATCCAAAACCTTGCTTCCTATCTCTACTTTGCCTTCCATTTTAGGACAACATCCTTATTCCATCTTGAGACCTCACCCCTCTACCTTTATTAAGATTCCAAGTCTCCCAAATAAATCCCAAACCCAACCTTCACTTTTAGCTATACCTCCACTCCTACCTACACCTCCACCTATTTTCACTAAACCATTCACAATAAAACCTTCCACTTCTAAACCATTTACCTCCAAGCCATTAACCTCCAAACCATCTATTAAAAAACCACCCACTAATAAAATTCCACCACCCAAATATCCTATTGCCAAGACTACTCTTAAAATGACTTTCACCCTAACTATCAAATACAAAACCTCCACTCCCTTGCCACCTTTGTTAGATTCATATTATACCATATTGCAAAGGTTGTTCCAAGAATATTACTTGTCTTTGCCTACTATCAAACCATTTTATCCCCTTCATCCTAAGCCATCCTATTTTAATGAAAATTTGGTTTGCTTATACCATAGGACATGAGTACATGATATGGAGAACTATAAAGCTCTCCACGTCATAGTCCACTAACTATGTGATGAAGATGACTTATTGATAGAATAACCTCCCTTGAACCCACTACCAATATAAAAACCACAAGCAATCACCCAACACCTACTTACCCTCACACTCTCATCTAAGAATGAGGAGGAACCAAAGCAATCCATTAGCCCAACTCCTCTCCAAATCCATACCATTCATGTAGTCACTTGATCACAAGAAAAATAAAAGGATAAAAGAAAAGCAAAGGTGTCCATTCCATGGACATACCCTTATTTCACCACCAAATCACCCAACCAATCCAAAACACCTTCACCTAATCCCAAGGTTTCTATCTTGGGTGCCTCTCAATTCAATCCCTTGGATCCAATCTAAATAGTATTTCTAAAGTAACTTCACCAAACACCTGTGAAGATGATGTTATATGAGCTAATCAATACCCAGCCCATCACTATCAAGAAATGATGAAGGCCTTGTAGTCCATAGAGATTCAACCAAAATATGCACAACCTCTTGTAGACTTCATTGAAGCCCTTCAAATTTCCATCCTTATCACCTTTAAGGATTTGGAGATACCCCCTATTCATCTTGATGATCCAGATCCTCCCCTTTTTATTACCACCTACATCAACCAAACTCAAATCAAGAGGGTGATGATTGATGGGAGAACTATCATTAACATTATTTCCTCCCGTGTGTATGACCAACTAAAATTATTAGATAATATCATTTAAAAAATTATAACGGTGCTCTGATCCTTCTATGATACTATGGTAATAACCTTAAGGATAGTCATCTTCCATATTTGTTTAGGGCCTCGCACTCTTCCTGAGCTCTTCTACTTGTAGAATGTGAGTTATAGTATAATGTTTTTCTAGGATGACCTTGGATCTATTCCATGAGATGTGTTCCATATACCTTACATTAGTGCATCAAGTTTAAGCATGAGGTTCAAGTCATTACCATACAAGATGACTTGATTCCTTTTAAGTCATATAATATAACTTACCAACCTAACGATGTTCTCCTCCTTTCATTAACCAAGCTTCCACCAACCTAAGATAAATCCCCCTCTTCTTCCATCAACCAAGATTCTACCATCTCATCCATCCATTCCACCTAAATCCCTATGAATGACCCCTTGGAATTAACATTCCAATGTCTCTCACTTGGGGAGTATCATCTCTTAACCTTAAATGCATTCCCTACTCCCCAAGAGTATGGGAACCTTGACCAAAATCCTAATTATGATTCCAACATTAGAACCATTATTCCCTTTAGGCCTCCTAATTACCAAACTAATATTTTTTATGGGGGACTTGATCAACCACTTTCTAACTCTGATACCTCCTCTTTTCCTAAACTATTCACCTCTAATTTCTCCTACTTGGATAAACTAGAGTTTTCTAAGACATACCTCCATAAGTGTTCTTAGAAGGGATTTAGTCTAGGATGTTATGAGAATGGATGACATGATTTTATACCTTGTAATACCCAAAAACCTAATGAATGATTTGGTCTCAGATTCATTCCTCTAGAAGATCCAACCAAACAACCTCCTATCACCATTATTTAGGAAGAAATCCCATCCTCACCAACTCCATCTCCTTTTAAATCTAACGATCTCAAAATCATTCCCTCTAACATTTTTTTTCAACAAGATTAGTTTGGGACCCTTGACTTATAAAAAGGATGGGGAGACCATAACCATTCCTCTGACTCATCCTAAGATAGTAGAAGATGACTCTCTTACGATTAATATTATTCAGTGTTAGGATGATGATTCCCTTCTCACCTATCTTAGTGTAGAATATTATTCTATCCACAAATATCTCCCTCCTAAGACTTCAACCATGTTGAATGAATCCACCATGGATGTCAACTTGGGTACTCAGGATATCCCTCACATAGACAAAATTAACCAATACTTATATTCCTCAAAGCATCAGGAATTCTCTTCCTTTTTGCAAGACCATAGCATATTATTTTCTTGGTATTATAGTGACATGCTAGGAATCGACCCTACCACTATCATCTCAAACATTATTACTACCCTTAATACCAAGCCTTTTTGGTAGAATCTTCTTAGGATGCACCCTCATATAGACCTTCTTGTCAAAGAAGAGATACAATGCCTCTTGTCTATTAAATTTATACAACCTATTTATTATCCCTAATGGGTCTTGAATGTCATCCCTACCACCAAAATAGTATGGGGACTTTACATTTTCATGGAATTTCATGATCTTAACCTTGCTTGCCTAAAGGATGACTTTCTTTTACCAAGCATTGACCAGCTTGTTGACCTTACAGTTGATCATGAGATGTTATCTCTTATGGATGGGTTCTTGAGATAAAATCAAATCTTTATTACCCCTAAAGATAAACATAAAACTACCTTTATTACCCATGGGTAAACTTATGCTATAGGGTCATGAATTTTTGTCTAAAAAACACTATCACAACCTATGAATGTGTCATGACCTATATCTTTCATGAAATTATTCACAAAACCATAGAGGAATATGTAAATGACCTCCTTGGAAATTCTAAATGTTGTAAAGATCATTTGGTAATCCTACAAGTTATCTTTGAATGTCTTTTCCATTTCCATGTCTAGCTTAACCCCAAGAAGTGCATTTTTAGGGTCTTATCAGGAAAACTTCTTGGATTTATTATCTCTCTTCATGGATTCAAAGTTGATCCCACTAAATTCAAAGCAATCCTTGATATGCCTCCTGCAACTAACCTTAAGCAAATCTATAGTTTGCTAGGGAAGCTCTAATTCGTTTTCCACTTCATTTCTCAACTATTTGATAGATTCCAACCTTTCCATCAGCTTCTTAAGAAGGATATCTCTTTTAAGTGGAATAAAGAATGTCAAAAGGCCTTTGACTTAAATAATATCTTCTTTATTCACCTTTTTTGGTTCCTCCAAAAGAGGACCAAACTTTCTACCTTTATATTTCTACCACAAACCACTCCTTAGGAGTAACACTTACACATCATGATGATAAGCATAAAGAGTAAGCTATCTACTATATAATTTAAATGTTTATAGAGTATGAAACTAGATACACCCATACTGAGAAACTTTACCTCACCTTGGTATTTGTGGCTTCCAACTTCATCATTACCTTCTTAACCACAAAACTTATGTCATAATTAATATCGACCCACTCAAGTATATGCATTCCAAGCCATACCAAAATCAATGTATGGCTAAATGGCTCACGATTTTAGCTAAGTTTGATCTTGAGTTCCTATAATAGAATCCAATTAAAGGGAAAGTCATTATCAATCAATTGGGTAAATTACCCTTAGCAAATAACCAACCTTCTCCTCTTGAGTTTCTTGATGAGTCCCTCATGACTCTTTCTCAAGAAGACATCACTTATCAAATTACCATGTTTTTTGATGAATCAAAGTGTCAATGTGGTGGGTGTTCCATTATTGTTCTTATCTACCTTCATATTGAACCTCTTACTTTATCCTTTAAATTTGATTTTTATTTTACCAACAACATGGTTGAGTACGAGGCCCTAGTTATAGGTCTCATAACTACTTTAACCTTGGGATTCAAAATGATAAGCATTTTTAGTGACTCCCAACTCATGGTCAATAAAATCAATAGATCTTACCAATGTAAAAATGATGTCTTACAATAGTATAAAAAATGAGTATATGTACTTTTGACATCATTTGAACATTACCTTATCCAAGCCACTCTATGATCTATGAATAAGTTTGATAATACAATGGATTATCTTGCTTCCCAAATCTCATCCACACCTTTTTATTCTAGGATATTTATCACTATCCATCACCTTATTGAACCTTCTTACACTAAATTAGACCTTCTTTCCATCTATAGTGTGGAGGAGGCCCAACCTGACCTTTGGTATACGTAGATATTTGACTATCTAAGCCTAGCCATTATTCCTTCTAATATCTCTAAAAATGGTAGGCGAGCATTCATATAGATCACCTCTCACTATACCATACTAGGGTGAATCCTTTACAAGCAAGGCTTTGATGGCCTCCTCATTTGATGCCTATGTAATCATGAAATCTCTCACGCTATTAAGGAAATGCATGATGGGATTTATGGATGACACTTTAGTGATCTAGTTGTCACTAAACATATCCTTCACCTTGGCTATTGTTGGCCTACCTCTAACCAAGATTATTGTGATTCCATAAATAAGTGTGTTAAATGTCAACATCATTCTAATTTACCTCATGCTCCTATTCATGGTCTTCAAGTATCTAAGTATTTCTAGCCCTTCTCACAATGGGGATTGGATTCATTGGTGAAATTAACCCTCATTCTTCATAGTGACATCATTTTATCATCACTAAGATAAAATATTTCACCAAATGGGTGGAGGCTATTTATGAGTCCATAAATTGACTCATTATTGTTATAGTTTATGGCCTTAAATATGTCAAATGGTTGAGTGTTGTATGTAATTTTGGTATTTAGAACTAGAATAAGGTAATAAATAGATACTTTTATTTATAAAAATTCATGTAAGTCTAAGTTAATATTATTTACATTATATATTGACCATTTTCATTTTTTAGGCTTCACATTTTGATATGTACAGGTAATTAGTAGCATTTAATAAGAGTTTTGACAAGATTTCATGAAAAGAAGGATGATCTAATACATAGAGCTAATCATCTAAAGTTTAGCTATGAATTCTGAAGCTTGGTATGGATTTTATTAGTCAACTATGAATTTTTCTAGCTTACTACAAATTTTACTAGTCATCTACAAATTTCTTCAATCAGCTATAGATTTCACTAGTAAGTTATGGATTTCACTAGTAAGCTACAGATTTCACTAATTTTACTATAGATTGACCCATTTTACTCCATAATTTATCATAGCATGTTCTAAAGGGTTCAAACAGCCTTTCCAAAATTTTCATGACAATCTAAAAGACTCCTTTTGACATTTCTATTTCTATTCATGTATATAAATAGTTTCCTATCTCTGTTTAATCTTCCATTTTTGGAAGTTATTGTTCTAGGTTGCAATGCTAAAGATAGAAGATATGAATATCATATATGTATAGATTTGGTTGCCAGATATATTTAAGCATGGTAGTTTTTATCTTATATGGATCGTTTGATTCCTTATAGATCTCATTACAATGTTCTTCTATTTTAGCTATATCATCCAATCTATCTAGAATATCTTCTTGTTTCAAATTAGTCAAGTTGTTATCTAGATTGTAGGGATAATTAGTTCCTTTGCATAAAATAAAAGGATATATCCATGTTGTATTTGGGAGAGATACGCATACATATAAAAATATTTTAATTTTGGTTATTTTTATGAAATACAAGAACATTGTAGTAGTTTACATTCTCAATTCATGTGTTGAAGAAGTATCTTAAGGCTGAGTTGATTCAAACCTAAATTTGAGGGTGAGCAAGGTTCCACTCCCTAAGGAGACAAGAATTTTTTTTTGGTATTTATAAAGTTATTTGTTGTTTATTTTAATTGAGATTGATATATATGTTGGCATAATTAAGATTTGTAACCTACAAGACAGATTGGATATTTGATGTGCTACATTCAATTTAGCATAAGAATTTCATTATTATTTTAAATTCCTACCACTCTTATTATTCAAGTGTGATTTGAGATTATTTTAATTCTGCAAGTGTGGATTTGAAACTTAGTTTAAGTGAGTTTATTTTGTAGTAGTGTTGATTATTTCTAGATTCTTCACTTTAGTTCAGTTTGGTTTATTTATATTTTATGCAAAATTGTTTCCTTTCAAAATAAGTTTAGGATTTATAAATAGACTTATATTATCACAATATCAAAAAAACCCACAAATAGTATTGTTAACCTAAAATCAATAAGTGCCTTACTATAGATTGCCTTAAACACTGCCTTGGTAAGAACTAACACCAACATAAATTGGTTAAATGAAGGGGTAATAATACCCATCATTTTTGGCATTGTTATTAAGGATCCTTTCAAGTGTTAGTAAGGAAAATAATAACAGTCTATAAAAAAAATAGAATACAATCATTCTTTTGTCAAAATTAAGTATAAGAGCAAGTAACAAGATTCACAGGGTAGGTTTGTTCCAAAAGATTCTAATCCTTTACAGGAAAGAATCAAGGTTGTTTTAGACAAGACAGACATCTTTCAAAAAGAGATAAGTGAGTCTTTCAAAAATATCTCTAGAGGACCAAAAGAATATTCCTCTAAAAAACTAAAATTTTAGATATTGAACAACTAGAACCCCCTCCTCTCAATATAACTCTATTTGACATGGGAAAAAATGTAGGCCATGTGTAAAATCATCATAGGAATGATCCTGAGAGGACTTTATCTTATCCTATTATCTTTGAAGATGATGAAAAAACAATAATTAAAAAAAAATTATCCATCCAATCTACCTACCTTCAGAGTTTTATCCATTCAAGACTTGGATCAATTTCTTTTTGAGTTTAAGGTCCTCTACCAAACTTATGATTATACTTTAGACAACTAAAATCTGAAGCTCCCTCCTTCTACTCTAAAGGAAGGAGCAATGAGGTGGTTCATATGGCTAGCAAGGAACTCTATTCACACTTGGAGAGAAATGGAAATAAAATTCTTAGATAAATATCAACATTACAACAATTTCAAGGATAGGAAAGAAGAATTTTTCAAAATTATATAAAATGAAGATGAGAAATTTAAGGATTACTTAGATTGATTTTATTTTTCCCTCAATAGATGTGGTTATGAGCTACCTAAATAAGTGATCAAAACTACTTTCCCTAAAGGATTGTATGAATCCTCTATGTATTCCTTAAATCTTATGGGTAAAGGAGATATTACTAAACTAGAATTCTAAGAAATCACATGGTTATGTACCAACTACTCTAGAACAAAACCTAGCAATAGAAAATGGAAACTAGGTAAATCTAGTGATGTAATCTAACTCATATAATAATAGAAAACTTAAAAATAGACATACTGGTTCAACTAAATTCAATATTAGATGGAATTCAATCCAAGGCTAAATGTAATACTAAACCATTAGAGATTTATTGTCCAAAAGGGAGACTAAAACATGCACTTAGGGATTTTCCTCTTGATAAAACTTAAATATGTGGAATATGTGATGTTAAAGATCATGACAAATAATTGTAGTCACCTCCCTAGTTTCAAGAATTAGTTTAAATAAAATGCACAAACCATAGAAGAATTTAACTTTGTTTAGAGATAAGGAAATACCTTTCAACAAAATCAGCATTTTGTCTCAAGAATTCCTTTTCCATAATGGCATGTACCTCCACAAATATAGGCAGTACCACCATGGGGAACCTAGGAATGGATGCCATAATAGTAGATGATACCCCAACCTTTTTAACAAACATGGATACCCCAAGGTCATTAGTAGCCATAGACAAATCAACATTGGAATTTTGGTCATAACTATAACCAATAGCAACAAAAGGTATCCTCAACAACAACAAGCATTAATGGCTCCTCAAGGAAATCAAGCAGCCCCTATAGAACAAGTAGACCAACCTAAGCTACCTTCTCATCTTATAAAAAATCTAAAAAATAGATAGGTTTATCTAAATGAACAAGGAGAAATAATAGAGGTAGGATCTATTGAATGTGTATACATTCATCTCAGATCAAGAAGAACATTTCAAGAACCTCAGATCATCATTATAGAAGTGCCACAGGAGAAAACAAATCTACAGAATCAACCAAAGAAATAAGAAGAGTCTAAAGAGGAAACTGGAAAAACAAAGTAATTTATTATAACTTCATACATTTCTTTTCTAGAAAGATTGAAGGAAATGGAAAACAACAAAGAATATAAATTAATCCAAGAACTTAGAAAATTAAACATAGAGATTCCATTGTTACAAGCCATTACAGACATTCCAAAAGAAAATAGGGTGATCAAGATTTTGTGTGTCAAGACACCTAAATGAAAATGATAATATCTTAAGACTATATAGTTTGATGATAAGCTTGTTGATTTATTAGCAAGTAAGTTGTTTTTACCTAAATATGGAGACCCAAGAATTCTTGTCATTTTTTTAAAAATTGGATAACAGGGGATACCAAATGTATTGGTAGACTTAGGAGATGCTATTAATGTAATGACTATGAATACCATGTAAAATATCTTTTTAAAGGACATGAAAGTAACTACCACAATCCTACAAATGGAAAATCATTCCACTACCAAGCTAGAAGGTGTAATTGAAGATATAATGTTGACTATAGAGCAATGGGAATATCATGTTGACTTTATTGTCCTCTAACCTAAGAATAAACAAATTAGATACCCATTAATTCTAGGAAAACCTTGGTTAGTAACTATAGTAGAATTTATTGATTTTATATTAAGAGATATGACCATCTCAAATGGTCTTAAATAAAAATGTATCTCTTTATATCCACCTGCTCAACCATCAATCAATACTATCAAATAGTTGTGGGTTGACCAATCTAATGAAAAACATGATAGCATCTCCTCTCTAGGTATAGTTAAAATAGCTAATCATATAAAGAAAGTAGAATATTAGTTATTAATAATTATTTGAACTGCTACGGATCTTGATAGTCCAATTATGGATCTTGACAGTCTAGCTATGAATCTTGAAAGTCTAGTTATGAATTGCAACAGATTAGCTATGGATTACTATAGACTAGCTATAGATTTGAAAAAAAGGCCCTTTCATGGTATCACTTCCTATCCTTATAATCATTCATTATTTTCCACCTCTTCTAACATGTATTACCATAAAAATATTCAAAATAGTGTAATGTAGTGGCCATATGAAGGCCAAAACTCATTTTTAATAGCCTTATGGTGTCCTTTAGCTAGAGTTATTTCCATAGGAGATAATTTTATCAAAGATGTTATTACATTTCATACATTGATACCACATCCTTATCCTCTTAACTCATTTATAAGTGAGTTCAAACAAAAATAATCTTCCCATGTAGGCACTAAACAAATCACAGGAGCACTAGGGAAGACACTCAACATAAATAGTTGGTTGACAAATGTTCAAGAAATAAAAGTTTTTGATGTGCTTAGATATCATAATAAATATTTTTCTTGGGAATATCAAGGAATGAAGGGAATTCATTAAAGTGTGTGTACACACCACATTTACATAGAAAACATTAAGCCAGTAAGGCAGCCTCAAATAAGAATTAATCTTGCCTTGAGAGACATTATGAAAACTGAAATTGAAAAGTTACTAGAAGTGGGATTCATTTATCCTATTTTTGATAGACAATAGGTCTCTCCCTTCATCATTATTCCCAATGAAAATGGTAAATGGAGAGTATTTTTATATTATATGGAGTTAAACAAGTCAACAATGAGAGATTACTTCCCTCTACCCTTCATTCATCAAGTACTTGACAACTTGGCTAGGAAAATATATTTTTCTTTCCTAGATGGATTTAGTGGATACAACTAGATACAAGTGGTACCTAAGGATCAAGACAAAATGACCTTCACCTATCTATAGGGGACATTTGCCTATAGAGGCTTGCCCTTTGGTTTATGTAGTGCACCTATCACTTTATAACAAGTAGTCCTATCTATATTTTTAGACTTGACTAATGACTATGTAGAGGTTTATATGGGTGATTTTATTGTTCATGCAGAGTCCTTTGATGAAATTTTGAGTAATATTAAAAAAATTATACAAAGATGTGAGGATCACCATTTATCTCTAAGTCATGAAAAGCATTTGATTATGGTAGAAGAAGGTATAGTTTTAGGACATCATATTTCTACAAAAGGGATCTAGGTAGATCCAAAGAAAATTGAAGTCATTTCAAACTTGCCTATTCCTCAAAATCAAACTGATATTAAGTGTTTCTTAAGCCATACAAGATACTATAGAAGGTTCATAGAATATTTCATCAATATTATGGCTCCAATGTTTGCTTTGATCATAAAGGAGAGTGACTTTGTCTAGAATTCAGCTTGCCAATAAACATTTGAAACCATTAAAGACAAGCTCAGTAATGCACCAGTCTTGAGAGGACCTAATTGGTCACATCGCTTCCATATTTATATTAATGCATCTAATCATGATATGAGAGATATTTTGGGATAGAAAGATGAAAATGGACATATATATATTCCATATGCTACATAAGCAAAAACTTAACTTCAACTAAAAGAAATTACATAACCACTAAGAATAAATTCCTTGCTATAATTTATGCCATAAATAAATTTAAACACTATATTACTGGTTACAAAATATTTATATATACTGATCATGTAGCTATCAGGTATTTGATGAATAAGCCAGTAGTAAGAGGAAGAGTTATCAGGTGGCTGTTATTGTTATAGAAATTTGATATAATAATTGTTGATAAATGAAAAAAATTCAATGTGGTTGTTGATTTTATTTCTATATTAAACAATGTGGGTGAAGAAGAATGTATAGAAGACAAATTTTTGGATGAATAATTATTTATTATTTTAGCACAATCACCTTGGTTTGCTGATATAGCAAAATTTCTAGCTAGAGGGAAGTTTCCTTTTTAGTTTACCAAAAAAAATGTTTAATTAAAATCAATTCTTATTATAAATAGATTAATGGTATACTATTTAAACTTGGACCTGATCATGTTTTCCACATATGTGTAAAGGATAATGAAATGTATGACATCATTCATGCATGGCATGATGAACCTGGAGGAGGACACTATTAAATGAAAATAATAATACATAAAATCCTTGGAACTGGATATTTCTAGCCAACTCTTCACAAGTAGGTAAAGACATACATTTGGTAATGTGATCCATGTCAAAGAATGGGAAAACCTACATTATCCTATGAGATGCCTCTTCATCTACAAATAGTTATATAACCTTTCGAGAAGTAGGGTATGGAATTTTTTGGGCTCGTATATCCACCTTTACAAGGTAAAGAATACTTGTTGGTATTTACATATTATGTAACCAAATGGGCTAAGTATAAGCTTTTGCCTCTAAAAAAGAAAAGGTAGTAGTAGACTTCCTTTATTCCAAGATTATGAAGCATTTTGGAGTACTAAGGGAGATAATATCTAATCAGGGGCCATAGTTCATTTCTAATATGATCCAAGCATTCATGGAGATCTACCAAGTCAATCATAGAAAATCTTATCCATGCTATCCTCAAGCAAATAGACAATTAGAAGTTACTAATAGAGAATTGGAGAATATCCTTACCAAGATAATCAATAGCAGTAAAAAGAATTGGGTAGCCAAACTTCAAGAAGTTGTTTGGGCATACAACACCATGTGGAAGACCACTATTGGTTTTTCACCATATGAATTAGTATACGTAAGAAACCTCTCCTTTAAATTCAGTTTGAAATGCAAATTTTGAGGACTGCATTAAAATTAGGAATTGATTTGGATGAAGCAAAAAAATAAAGGATGTTATAATTAAATGAGCTGGATGAGATAAGGACAAAAGATTTGAAGTAGACAGAGATGAAGCAGTATCAAAGAAAGTAATGACATTACTTTTATAACAAAGAAAGATAATTCAAAGAAGGAGATTGGGCACTCTTATATGATTCTAAATATCAGCATTTCAAAGGTAAGCTAAGAGCTAGATGGTTAAGAACATTTTAGATAGTAAAGATTTTTTATAATGGTTTAGTACAGCTATTTCCCATAGATAGAAATCATAAAACACTTATTGTTAATGGAAATCAGTTGAAGCTATATCAAAAGCCTCCAATAAAGAGGAATACATTTAGTTAGTACAAAATGAGTTTGGTATCATGGAAAAACTCAAATATTCCATGGAAATTGATTTTTGAAGACAAAAATAGCCAAAATAAAAGGGAGAAGATCCACCTCTTCTCTAAAAATTCAAAAAAAATCAACAATAAAAATCCTTCAGCATGTTATTAGCAGTCATGTTCAAAAAACCACCCTGTTGGTTGTTTATACACTGAATAATGAGCCTTGACCAGAAAACTAGTAAATGGCTGGTCAAGGGCAAAAAACAAAAAAAAAGAGAAAAGTGAGTTCAAAAATTTAGTAGGTTTCAAATCAATAAATTTGATGTTATTATCTATTGTACTATTTTTCATTATTAATTCATGCAATTTTCTATGTAAGAACAAGTAAGGAAGATAGATAAGGACAATATCATGATTTGTAATGTAGAGTATTTACTTTTCTACTAAATTTTAGTTTTAGATGTCTAAGTTGCATGCATTTTCTCAAAACCATTGGCATAAAAATTTCCATAGGGTGATATAAGGAGAATATTCTATGATGTCAACAAAAGGTCATTTCAAAAAGTTATATTTTGAAGCTTTAAACCATGTGCTATAGATAATGTCTTTTCAAGTCATAAAAATGATTTATGATGAAATGTCATTATAATCATACTTCATTCATAAAAAACAAAAAATAAAGGATTTAAAATATTTGGTAGTGAAATAATTTCAAAAAGCATAAAAGAAAAAAAGTGTGCCATCATTACTTATAATTGACATTGTCATAATTAAGTTTGGCATGCTTCGAGTTTTTTCCATAGATTAAAACCTAAGGAGATATTGTTGTTGTTTATTCATTTTATAGCAAAGTTTTTTTCCTTTTATGAATAGAGTGAAGGATTGACTATGTCATGTGTAAGTTATAAAATCAAGATGGGGTTAAAGAATAAATATGAACCAAAAAGTGTGAGTGATATATTGAAGGATAAACTAGTAAAGTAGATACTAGTAGTAGCCAGATGGCTCAATTTCTTTCTCAAATTATAGGTTTATGATGAAACATTGGTGACTGAATTCATCATCCATTTGAAACCTGACTTCTCCATGGTTCAAGGTGTTTAGATACCATTTTCCACTCAAGTCTTCAGTGAGTTGTTAGGAGTTTCAAATGAGGGTGCATGAATAGTAGGGAGATATTCATTTAATGATCTCATTCAAATTTTCACCAATAAGGGGAAACTAGTACCAGTCTATGTCAAAAATTTCAAAGGAAGAATCAATGGATTCAACAAAGACTCTTTACCTGAACCATGAAAGCTAATGTCCTTTTGGCTCATAAAATATTTAACATATGAAGGGTAATGTAGTGTATTAAGATGTATAATGTTGTGGATGTTAATCCACCTGAGATATGGTGCACAACAACCCCATCATCAAATTAATTTTCCCTCATTCCTCCTAACATCTAGTCAAGTTATAGCCATGAGATATTTCAAAAATCCCTCTACCATTTACCACCATGGGTTAATCCAACTCATCATCCAGCACCACTTTCTATAGTAGAAATATGGTATGGAAGCTTGGGATGCCTTCCATGAAGGAAAGAAAATAAAAAACCCTAGGCCTGATAGGCAGATCCCTTTAGACATCCATGCTTCAATTTATACAACTCCACCTAGAATTTTTTCCAAAGAAATTGTCCCTAAATCCACTATTAGTATAAGATCCTTCGCCAGAACTACTCCACTACAAACCCCAAGTCCTCCTAATGTTGTCTCACCACCTAAGCTAAAAATAAAAAAATTAAGACTTAGACTTTCCACCAGAATCCATCAATATATTCCTTAAGATGATCTTATTCAAGAACCCATTCAGATTGTTAAAGATGAGTCCTTTACAGACCTTGTTTCCTAGCTTAAACCTTAGGAAAGCTCAAATATAGAAATCCTTCTTCATCTAAGAGAAGAAGAAAATTAATATTATCCATTGGAAATGATGAGACAATTTTTGAAGAAACCTTTGATAGCTTAAGACAAAATACCACTGCTACCACTAGTGAGGCCAAAAAATAGAGAAGAGGAGGAAACCTCTCTTCCACAAGATGACTTTGTTGATGACATTTATGAAACCATCCATGATGAGATTCTTACTCCTTTTACACAGAAAATAATGGATAAAGGAAAATCCCTAATGAATGAGGAAGAAGGAGAACCTTCAAGGGGGAAGATGATGTGAAACTACAACATGTTCTAGCATTGTCCTATCTAGAAGCCACTATTAAACAAAATGTAGAATATATTATTGAACTAATTACTGCAAATCAGAATAAATATTTTGTGATTACCCTTTTGATGAAATAAATATAAAATATGGAAATTCAATCTCTGAATAAATTAGATGATGCAGAATATGAAATTATTGATGTATGGAGCCATATCAAATTACTTGAGGAAGAGAATATTTCTTTAAGCAGAAATCTTCTCAAATATGAAATAGAAGATGCTAGATTAAGGGTTCAAATAGGTTATATCTCTTCTAATTTCCCTCCTAAGGTCATGGTAGAAAAAGGTTTTCAAACTATTTTGTCTATTCTGGATGTGAAAAATCAATGGGAGTATGTTTGCTCAGAACTTAAAGGGTTAAAGAGACAAAATCACCTTCTTAGAAAGAAGAAACAACAATTAAAAGAGGAGCTAGTATAGGCTCAGAAAAAAGAAGAAAAATTCAAACAAACTCTTTAGTTTACATGTCAACTAAGTGAAAAAAATATTATACTATAGAGTCACTTATTCTACATATAGTTTATTTTTGCATGAATAGTTTTTCAGATAGAAAATATTACAGATCTCTTATGGTCTCCACATAAAATAAATACCAGTGCTGAATTTATGATAGTGTTTTAAAATAGTATTCCTGATAGGCAAGATCTACTTTGTGAATTCTACTTGTGTGACATTATTTTAGGTAATACAAACACTTTCTTGGTGAACTTGTTTATGGGAGAAATTCAATGAAGAGTTCTTCTTTCTATATATAGAAATCAAATTGCCTGGTAGGACTGATATGATGATCACACTAATATTTCAAGAGATGTTGGTTTATGTAATGGACCTCAATTTAGTGATGCACAATATATAGTAGAGAATTTTTATAGTTTTTATCATCATCCTAGGGTTCATGATTATTATATTTTAACTTTAAATTATTTATTTAGCATATTTTTGATCATATAGTGGTTGTTTATAGACAACATTGGCATATGTTACCAGTCCCCTTGAGAAGAAGAGAAGTTTTATCACCCACTACTATTTAGTGGTCCCTTAGGAGGGTTAAAGTCATTATTCAAATAATTTCAGATGTTCTTCAAGGATATGGATAAAAACCATGGATAGGGATGAGGTTCAAACCTCCCTTACTACTCTCCCCTATATCTCCATGGCAGAATATAGGACCTCAGTTTGATGAATAATTTTCCATTTGGATCCACTTTATGCAAAGAGATATGGGTTTCACTCATCATCAGAGGATATTTCAAGATTTGTATTCCATCTATGACTTGAGTCTCAAGTTAGAATAAATAGTTCATAACTATGAAGATTGAGAGGACTAGTTTGTAAAAGGGACTTGAAAGATGTAAGGTATGGGGGAGATGATGAGTCCATAAAATGACTCATTATTGTTATACTTGATGGCCTTAAATATGTCAAATAGTTGAGAATAGTATGTAATCTTGGTATTTAGAACTAGCATAAGGTAGGAAATAAATACTTTTATCTATATAAATTCATGTAA
Organism: Torreya grandis; assembly: GCA_037957365.1. Lineage (NCBI taxonomy): Eukaryota > Viridiplantae > Streptophyta > Pinopsida > Cupressales > Taxaceae > Torreya > Torreya grandis. The sequence goes on along the minus strand of JARHVA010005065.1, from coordinate 1,047,746 downwards.
GTCTAATTTAATCTTCTTTGCATTATGTTTTGACCATTTGTATGTTTTAGACTTCACATTTTGATATGTACATGAAATAGTATCATTTAATAAGAGTTTTGACAAGATGTCATGAAAAGGAAGATGATCCAAGATATAGAACTAATCATCTGAAGCTTAGCTATGGATTCTGAAGCTTGATAAGAATGTTTTTAGTCAACTAAGGACTCTACCAGATTACTATAGATTTCACCAATCAACTATGGATTTCATTAGTCAGCTACAAATTTCACCAGTCAGCTATGGATTTCACCAGTAACTTATAGATTTCACCATTTTTGCTATAGATTGACCCAATTTGCTCTAAAATTGATCATAGCATGTTATAAAGGGTTCAAACAACCTTTCCACCTCCTTCATAACAATCTAGAAGACTCCTTTTGACATTTATATTTCTATTCGTGTATATAAATAGTTTTGTATTTCTATTTAGTCTTCCATTTTTAGAAGTTATTATTCTATGTTGAAATGCTAAAGACAAAAGATATGAATATCATATACGAATAGATATGATCACCAGATATAGTTATGCATGGTAATTCTTATCTTATATGGATCTTTTGATTCCTTATAGATCTCATTGTAATTTTATTCTATTTTAGCTATATCACCCAATCTATCTAAAATATCTTCTTGTTTAAAATACATCAAATTGTTACCTAGATTGTAGGGATAAGTAGTTTCTTTGCATAGAATAAAAGGACAAATCTATGTTGGATCTGGGAGAGATATGCATACATACAAATATATTGTAATTTTGGTTATTTTTCTGAAATACAAGAACATTACAACAGTTTACTTTCTTGTTTAATGTGTTGAAGTAGAATATTAAGGCTAAGTTAATTCAAACCTAAATTTGAGGGTGAGTAAGGGCCCACTCCCCAAATAAACAAGAGATTTATTTTTTTATTTATAAAGTTATTTATTTTTTTATTTTAATTAATATTGATATATATAGTAGGAGTTTAAAAGAATAATGAAATGCTTATGCTAAATTGAATGTAACACACCAATTATCCAATCTATCCTGCAAGTTACAAATCTTAATTATGCCAACATATATATATATATATATATATATATATATATATATATATATATATATATATATATATATATATATATGTTGGCATAATTAAGATTTGTAACTTGCAGGATAGATTGGATAATTGGTGTGTTACATTCAATTTAGCATAAGCATTTCATTATTCTTTTAAACTCCTATCACTCTTATTATTAAAGTGTGATTTGATATTATTTTAATTATGTAATTATGGATTTGAAACTTAGTTTAAGTGAGTTTATTTTACAACAATGTGTGATTGTTTCCATATTTTTTAATTTAGTTCAGTTTGGTTCGTTTATATTTTTTGTAAGATTATTTCCTTTTAGCATTAGTTTAGGATTTAGAAATAGACTTAGATTAGCACAACATCAAAAAATCCACAAAAATAGTATTGTTAACTTGAAATAAATAAGTGCCTTACTACAGATAGCCTTGGACACTGCCCTGGTAAGAATTGACACCAACATAAGTTGGTTAAATGAAGGGCAAATAATGACACCCATCAGCTATTCCTCTCATTTTAACCAAAGTTAAAAAGATTTCCAACTTCATTAAACATAACATTATCTACCATTTTTGTGTTCCTCATAAAATTATCACCAATAATGGTAAATCTTTTTAAAATAAAAAGGTACAAGGTCTTTGTGACACATTTGTTATTAAGTTAAGTTTCTCATTGCCTTATCATCCAAAATATAATGGATAGGCTAAAGTTTTTAACAAAACCTTTAACAAAATGCTAACTAAAATGGTTAATGCATCTGGTCAAGATTGGCATCTACACATTCCCTTCACCATGTGGGCATTTCATACTAGCATTCCAACCCCTAAAGGTGATACCCCTTTCTCTCTAGTCTTTAGAGTGGAGTTTGTCTTGCCTCTCGAAGTCCAAATGCCCTCTCTTCATATATCCCTACAAGATATCATTTTAAAGGGTGATTATTTTCAAGAACATTTAGCCCAACTTGAGCTACTTGATGAGCGTCATTTGGTCATGTTTAATGATCTTTGTGTCTATCAAGAACAAATAAAGCACACTTATAACAAGTACCTAAGATAATGATAATTCAATATCGAAGACCTCATCTTAAAGAAAAATCAGCATGTAACCAATATAAAAAAAATCAAGCAGGGCAAGTTTACTTTCAATTGGCTTGGACTTTATATCATAACACATAATTATGGATCAAGAGCTTATTGGTTATCATCTCTTGTACGTAAATTTGAACCTAAGCCCCTCAATGCTTTTCATTTGTGTCCTTTCTTTTATTAAATAAGATTAAACTCACCTTATGTCTAACTTAAGCTCATCCTTTTATTTTATGATATTTTCACCTTCATCCCTCTCACTTTGAAGACAACCAATTACAACATAGAATCATGTGATTATCCATCATGTTTATATCCTTAATCCCAAATATGGCTACCACAACTCTACCCATAGCATGATTCTAATAGGATGGAATCCCATGGTCATTGTCTCTTAGAGCATCCTCTCACCCACTATTCAACCTTCTTTTGCTTTAGTTTTGACTTCATAAAGGTAATCCCTTAAGCCTATGTAATAAATTCTATGTCTACAAAAGAAAAAACAAAAATCATATATCCTATGGGTCATTCCTAGTGTTATCAGACTATTCCCTTAAAGGACAACTACCAAAATAAATCAAAATTGCTTAACAATAATATAGACTTCTCCCTTGAAGGACAAATATCAAAAGGTTATAACAAATCATAAAGCTTAGACCACTCCCTTGAAGGATGGATAAGTCAAATATTTATCAAAGCAAGCAATATTATGGAAGATTATCACATTGCTCAGCTTCTCAACCTCTCAAAACAATAGAAAAACATCAAAAGACTCATAGTCAAAAATTAAAAAGAAAAAAAATATTGGAAGCCACAATCAACTGGCATAAGTAGACTTCTTGCATCGATCAATATACACCATATATGACATGGACTTGTTTATAATGGATCTTTGGCAACCTATAGAAGAGGCAATCTAGCCTCAAATAAAAAGGTTCCATTTATCACCCATCTCCCCTTTTACCCTCCATAAAATAAGGTATTTTAAGCTTACTTGACATTATGTGATCAATAAACTTTTTAACACACCAACGAACGCTAATGTGAAGCATGTGAAGGGCTTATGTTCATAATCTGATCTAAATTTGTTTTGTTTTGTTCCTCACCAATGAAAGAGCATCATGTCTCCTTATTTATCATACCTACTTGTTAATATAGTCATTAAGACACTTGTATTTTGATTTACCTTTCTTCTCTTTTTCTTACATGTAGTTTTTTTGTCCAAAACTTAATCTATATGTTAAGATTAGTCTTTAAAATCAACCTTCATCCAAATAAATAAATTCATTAAAAAAATTTAACAAACATTATGTGTTTTATTTAGTGATTGCCATTTACCTTATTTATTTCAGTGTCTTTAGTCATGAAAACATTTTAATAGAAGTAACCATCTCATATATCATAATATCATCTCATCTATCTAAGCAAAAATCACATCATCAAAGTCAATTAATCACATTTATTCTATTATAACCATTTAATCATTTATTTCATAAATAAATGAGTCATACAAATATGTTATCCATCAGATAGATTCATTAATTTAAAACATTCACATTTATAGCATTTAAATAAGCATACATCTAATCATAAGGAAAAATGCTAAATATCATTGTAACAATGTCATTAACATAATAAAAAACATCATCACATCATAATCATAAATTAAATCATCATATCATAAATAACCATAGCCATAAGGACCACACATCAAGATAACAATATCATAGCCCGTAATCAAATACCATATATATATATATATATATATATATATACACACATATATACACACACACACACACACACACACATATATATATACACACACACACACATATATATATGTACATATATATATATATATATATGTACATATATATATATATATATGTACATATATATATATATATATAATGTTCATGTCTCTCAAAGTGATATGTACATCTTGTTGCATCAATTTATAGGCTAGTATCAAAATCATATAAAATAGGGAGTCTCATAGGGTATATAGCGCTGGGGCACTACTACCCCCTGGATCATATAATTCACCTAGACCTCTCTGTATGCTTGTAGATGCTACTTATTAACTAGGTGTAGCACTACCGACTCTCCATCCCATTACTCACTCTACCACATACTCAGCATATTGAGGCTCATCTAGAAGTTGAGTGAAGACTAGTGCCTCATGGTACCTAATTTCCTCCATTGTGGCCATATATCTAGTCATGGAGATGATCTATGATTGTTCTATTAGTGTTCACCCTCCTCCCTATCTCAGGGAATCTCTCTTTATAGATATTAGGGTCACCTATCCCTATGCATGTTTCCTCTCCTATGTGACAAAGGATAAATGAGCTTGTGTCACATCCATCTCCTATGTGAGAATAAATACCTATCCTCTTGCCTGGTCTCTCTCCTATGTGAGACCAATAACCTATCCCTGGAGAGTGTCTCTTTCCTATGTCCTCCCAGCCAACTATACCTATGCAGTGTCTCTCTCTAGTGTCATCATTACTAACACTTCATATGATGTGGCTGATGTTGTTGTTACCTAATCCATCTCTATGATGAGTACCTATCTATCTGGGGCATCCACATTCATTTGATCCCCCTCACACTCCATCTCTACATTGACATCTTACTAGTTTCCACCTGCACCTCTAGCCTATCCACCATCTCTTCTAAAACCTATAGTGGTATAGTGTCCCTAGAACCATATGATGTAATCCTAGGAGATGTCAACATCATCAATATCCATAACCATTAGTTACTCCTCATGATCAAAATCCTCTTTAATTAGCTATGGAGGATTCAGTGGTGCCTCCACACCCTCTCTCTTATATCTATGGAAGACCCTCAAAACACCCTAAACCAACCTAAAATGTCTCTTAACCCTATCAAATAAGATCAACTCTACCTCTTACTGATGACTCCCATGAATCCACATGTAGCTCTATAAGGAGAATGTGTGTCTGACATAGCTTTCCCATGAGGGGAATGTTGTATAGGGTCTCCAAATCACCTCACCATCAACCAATGCCTCTAATATATCTCCAAAATTCTCTAAATCATAGCCCTATAACCCTACTATTGTAAGTGCATGGTTGGCTCTCCATCTCATGAAACTAAACTTGAACCCTCTCTAAGCCCAAGTGTGCCAGGTCAGTCTAGCTAGCCATAGCACCCTGATGTGCTCATAGGCCCAATAGTACAATGCAAACCCTACACTCATGACGTACCATATATGGACATGATATCCTTAGAGCTCATGATAAATCTACATTAATAACACTGAAGACCATGAAAACATTATTTGGTCCACCATCATATCCACCAAGATGTTTAATAATACCTAAGGGAATCTACCTCCAATTGAGTCTATAAGCACATAACATGTCATAGCTATCATAATCATGGTCACTAGCCATCTCCCCACCCTATCCATGTGATACATATCTCCAAAGTATAAGCCTTTAGTATACCACCTAGCCTACACAAATTCCTACCTAAATAGTTTATCCCTCCAAGCATCCTGCTCTTTAAGGTAGATATGCTTTATCACCTCACCCCATATCGACAACCTCAAGATCCTATGTATATCCTCCAACAAGATCATAATCTCCTCGATTATTAAAATGAATATATTGGTAGTTAGGTCCCATTTGTCAATGAGGGATACCATCATTACAGCATCTCTCAACATGTGTTGATAGTAGTGCATACCAGCTAATCTAACTACTACCATCTGCTCCCACTCCTAAAAAGTCATACCCTTATATATCTCATCTAAGAGTGATGGCACTCAATCTTGCATCACCAGCTACTCCCTCACCTATAAGGTTAGATCATAACCTTTGCTTAACTAAAACTTTCTTAAATGTCTCACACATTCTACCTATTAAACTTACCCATATCAACCTTTTCGATCCTATGTCTAAAATACTACTCATCCCTCTAAAGTTTTATAACCCTAAACCTAACCCTAACTTAGCCCATTGCTTAAAACAATCCTAACTTACCTGATTCCAAAACCCTAACCTTATTAAACTAAATATTAATGGTTAAGTATTGACCAAATATAGTTCCCTATAGAACTATTATTGATTAACCTTCGACCACCACCAGTTAGGGTTTTTAATTGATGATTGTCCTACCTTGACCTTTTATTGATTCACTATCGACTAGAAATGATTGATAACGATTGATAATGATCACTGTGTGATTGTTGACTGACCCCCAAACCCTACCTTTTCCCCAAAAAACCTAAAAACCACCCCCAAAGCCCTAATTTCTTCCCACCCCTAACCTATTTTCCATTCAACATAAAACATAGCACCAATTTCCTCAACCTACTCTCCAATTTCCTTTAAAAACCTCAACCCCTAATTTTTATACTACACCCACCCATATTGTAAATAACCAAACAAAGTATGCAAATCAATGAAAACCCTACCTCATTCTACATCCACCATCATGGTGGATACCTCAATATAGCCATTTTTCATCCCCTCCCACATTGTATCCTCACTACCTGATGTCTACTTGGCCCACCTTGGTCCCACTTTATCCAAACCTCTCTTAGGTTAATCACCCCAATCATGAGCAAAATTCACACTAGATATCATTTTCACTCAAGACACAAGAAATGCAAAAGTTAACAAGTGAATAATGCCAAAATAACAAGCATTTTGACCTTTTATAGTTGCCTAACCCTTTTTAGGGTTTGACTCTAACCACCACTGATCACTAGATCACTATCAATAGTAGACCCTAACAATCACTAATTGACCCCAATTATGGTTTTGACACCCTAACCTCCCTTTTTACCCACTAAGACCCCTTGTCTACCTTAAACTACACCTCACACCTAGCTATAGCATTGGTCATTTAGGCCACTTATTCACCTCTTTTTACATAGATCACCCTTGGATACCTTTACCATCATTACCCTTAACTTTGTTTTCATGACCCTTACCACAATTCATGTTTTTACACTCAACCTCAACCTTTTTGAATGTTAACCTTTCAGATACCTATGACTATGATCATTAGTGATTCTAACACCTACAACCTATTCCATTTTCTAAGGTTCACCTAATTTTTTGACCCCTAATAACACAGTAACCTTTGCTAGGGTGACTTGCATTTACATGTGCACCCATATCCATTCTGACTAAATGTTATGGCTTGGTTCACTTGTCACTTGTCCTCCTTATATCATATTATTTTACCACTTCATACTATCTTACCAATTTTTTCCACTCATGTACTCTTGTCAAATCCCCACCCAAATCCATTTTTACCTCATTAAATCCTAGTTTGAGGGGGAACACCTCCTACCATACTCGGGGCATCCATCCAAATTACCATTACACTTGTTTTGTTTTTTTAATAACTTGAGGATGTAACGTACACAACAAAAAGGGGCAAAATGTACACACTCAAGAACCACACAAAACAATTCTAGTGATCATCCACGCACCCCTTGTCCCCTTGGCCTCCTTGGGTTAGGATTAAATATTAAAATATTTAAACATGCCCATTTACCACCTTTGGTTTAATTAATTAAGTTAATTAAATAAGTAAGGCCTATTTATACCTCACCTACCCAAATCGATGGCTAGTTGATCAACACCCAGCCTAAAGACCATTTCTACCCTAAAATTTAATGCCCTAACATCTTAGACTTATTCTTCACACATCCTAATGAACCATTTATTAACCTTAGACCATTTACAAATGTCTTAACTACCAATCGTTAGTGTAATTGGCTAATTTTTGCCAATTTTGACTATTTACCCATGACAGTCGATGGTCATCCCTTAACCAGCAGTGGTTGACTAAGACCATCGATGGTTACTTATGTAACCCTAAACATTACCTCAGGAGGTTGAAATCATATTTACATAAGACACTCTTACTCGTAGGGGAATCAAATCTCTCATGCGAACTAGGAACTAGACTAGAGACATCAAGTGTTTCAATAACTCACCACAAAGAACCAAGTATCGTTACTCTACCCATTTTGCTCTGAGATCCTTTATAGTTTACCACTTAACCTCAAAACTCTTCATGTTAGAAAAATTAGATCTAATAATCTACCCTTTTCATCAATTTTAGTAACTAGTTTTAATAGTTTCATTTGTTTATGTCTGTTTCCATTCATTTCATTCCCTATGTTGGATTTCTGCAACTCTAGGCACTTCACCTTCTACCCCAAAACACCCATAGACCATTCTTACTCATTTGAATACCCAATCTTTGAACCATGTACTTCTGATAATTCATTTCACTCTTATGGCCAATGTTTAACCTAGAAACCACTTTTAGAGCTCTCCCTATAATGAACCCAACAACCATTCTTACCCAAACTAATAACCATCACCAATCATCTCTAATGATCATACCTCGACTAGTGATGGTTGACGTAGCTACCACTAGTTACACAATAACCACTAATGGTCACTATGTATTTTATTCTCCCAAAAATAGCAAGAAAATTTCACCTACCAAACCATACCCAAATTCTAATTTTTTAAGTTTCTATTGCATCACATAGGTTTAATTTATTTTCTAAAATAGGTTTGAATAATTTAGCATTAGTTTTTATCACTTTATTGCTATTTTAGTAAAATTACTTCATTTATCTCTTGCATTTGATTTTAGTACCTTCTATTACTTTATGCAAGCATCTACTTTTAATTTTTAGAACTTAATTATCCTAAAAGTATGGATTGACAGCCTCCAAGGAATCCTAGTGCTTCTTGTGTCTATCTCACATTAGGTAGTCCACCTGACTATCTCACTAATCAACCATTCTTCTATTTTCATTCTTATTCACAGGTAATCCTCCTTAAACAAAGAGGAGTATCTCCAATAGAATAGATTTGTGAATGCACAATAAAATTAGGTTCTTCTACCATAACCTTATTTAAATTTTATTCTTTTTTTCCTAAAAGAAAATAAAACAAAAAAATAGTGAAATAGATGGTGATAAGGGTGATACTACTACTACAAATTCTTTAGAAGTTTTCAAATCAGCTAATAAAGGTAAGCATTTTGATTGCTTCTTTGATTTCAACTTGAGAAATAAGGATGTTGGTAGCATCAAGGATTTATTGTATCATTTTCATATGATGTCATTAAAATATTTGTCATGATGAGAATTATTCTAATAGTATTGAAAAGAGGAAGGGTGCAAAGTAGAAGGGAGATCTTTTCTCTCAACATCAAGATGTCTCATATTTGATGGTGTGGGATCCAAGTGTTTTGGCCAAATCCAACATATAGATTAAAGGTAAAAATTCTTTAGAAATAAAATATTTTTTGTTGGCTTCTAATGATTGCATGTGTCAACCAAAAGGTGATGTAGTCAAAGAGGAAGGAGATATTCTAAGTTGCAAGGATAGAGAATTTGAAGCTATCTCAATAATTCCTAACTTATCAAAATTAGATGAGCTCGGTATTGGTAGCCTAAGATATGAGAATGATGATCATAATTTAGATTTATTGTTTCTTATTATACCACTACAAAATTTTCTTCATCATGTAAAGAATGCACAAAATGGTGATAGAGTAAGGGGCACAACATGTAGTATATGGCATGTGGACTCTTTGTTTTACATTCCATGTTATTTTATCAAATGTGATTCAAGTAATATCTTGAGTGTGAAATCTGATAGAGGCATTAATATTACCATTGATTTATTTAAATTTTACATTTGGAATGAATGGAAATCCATAGACTTTATTGTGTTTTCTAACCACATTATGAAGGATCGATGCTCAAGGTTTATAGATCACTTGCGAGAACCAAGTACCAAAATTGAATACAATATCACAAGTGATGGAAAAATGGAGATAATCCTTATGAGAAATTTTATTCTAGATGTGGTTAATAAAAATATATTTCATTTTTTTGTTCCTTGTATCATTATTAAACATATCAAGGTGTTAATATGGGATCAGATATAGGTTTGTTATCCTTGGATGGGTCAAAGAGTTTTGAAGAAGGATAAGATTCCAACAAATGGATTCCATGTCATTGTAACAAATGGTTATGATATACCATGCAAAAAGAAGATTCAGAATCTTGGCCTAGCCATTGAAGACCTTAAGGTTTTTTATGGTTTTGATATTATTGGTTTAAGATATTTTGATGTAGTTTTGGGCATGCAGTGGCTCCATTATTTGGTATTATTTATGGGACTTAGATTCATATCCAATGGGATGGAGGTAGTTATGAAAGGAATGATAAATAGAGATCTATAAGTGGTTAAAACAATTTTTATGGTGATGCATACCAGTTCATCCATGGGTAATAAATGTATTCACAACATTTTTTATCAACATATTATGGTGTTTAATGACTCACCTCTAGTATTAATACCTGATGAAAGACTCAAGCACATCATGAAATGGGGATCAGACCATAAGTCTATCAGGGTTATAACTTACTACCACCTAAGGAGTTACAAAGAGGGGACCAATAAGATCATCAAAGATAGAAATCTCATTCCCATGATTGATGATCTCTTGGTCATGTTTTTTAGTTTGGAAAACACACCAACTACCTTCTAATCATGTATGAATTAGGTATTTAAAAATTATTTAAGAAAATTTGTTTTGATTTTCTTGAGTGACATATGGTCTATAATTTAACTTGGGAAGATAATTGGGAACATTTGGGTGTAGTCCTTCAAACTCTAGAGCAACAAACCCTATTTATAAAATAATATGAAGATGATTTTGAGGTGATAGATATGTTGTAATTTAGTCATGTAACTAATACTCAATATGTTCAAACAGATCAATAAAAGATCTAAGCTATCTTAGATTAGCCTCCTTCCACCGCACTAGCATATTTGAGTAGATTTTTTGGCCTTTATAGTTTTTACAGGAGATTTGTTAAGGGATATCCATGTATAGTAACACCCTTGATTGATGTAATAGAGATAAGATATTTTGAATGTACACAAATTAATCAAAATGTTTTTGATAAGCATAGGGAGGTAATGATTTCATGTCTTGTACTTGTCATTTTAGATTTCTCACCTCTATTTGTTGTAGTTTGTGATTCTTCAAAAGTAGGACTTAGAGTGGTTCAGAAGGTATATCTAATATTTTTCACAACCTATAGAGAGATATTCTCATGGGAGGGTCTCAAAGATAAGATTCTTGTGAAAATCAAAGTGGTGCAATGAACACATGGTGGAAAGATATTGAGATTTATTTAGGATCTTGGTAATATTATCCCAATAATGTTTTCATTATAGGTTCTAAACCAAATCTATAAAATTTTAAACATGCGTTTCTTTTTAGGTTTCTTAAAGGTTTACATTAGAATAGTTGTGAGTCATGCACATTTATTTGAGGACAAGTTATTTTTCAAAAGGGTGATCAAAATATATGAGTTGTACAAGGATGATAGGTATATAAGAGATAGTATATCATGAAGTACACTTTTGCAAAAGTTGACTCACTTAATAGGTAAAAGGGCCAGACTACATGAGCATTACAGATGGATTCATCACAATAACACTTTGAATTTTGAACACATTGGTTTGTAATTGCTTGAGAACAAGCAATTTTAGGAAGGGAGGATTTTTCATGTCCTCTTTGTAATTAATTTGAAGTTTTTATAAAATTTTCCATTCCAATATTTCTTTGGCACTATTCATAGGGACACTATTCACCAAGTCATTATTCATACATACACTATTCATGAATTTACTATTCACTATCACTATTCACTAGTGTTTTGATAGGTGATGTAGTTGATGATGTAATAAATGAGATGGATTTTGGATGATGTGGCATGGATAATAACGGGTCTCCCATGAAATCAATTGAAGTGGGGCATACCACTCTATTAAGGAGACAACTTTATGACTTTTGTGACCACATGGTGTGGTCCTTGAAGGAAAATGGCATAATGTAGAAGTGTGGAACATTTCCTTAATGGATTCATGATGAATAGTGGGGGACAAGTCAAAGGAGTGTTGAGACCTCTTTTGGAATATTTTATGCACATAATAATTGGAGGACAATATTTACTATGTTAAGTTGGCTCACATGTGAAGGTGGGGGCACAATTATGAAAACATGTAGAAGTGGAGGTAACTTTGTCTAAAGTGGGAGATTGATTTTTGTAGAGATGGAATCCAAAGATAGTTAGATCAATCATTAGTTAAGAAAACTCAAGAAAAATGCATAAGAACATAACTAGCTAAGCTAACTCCTTTAATGAGGATTTGTAAATTATAATTAAGAGACATTGAAATAAAGCACATACACAATACCTTTTCAAGAGCATCCCACCATCCAAATTCAGCTCAAAACATGATTTTCCACTTAATTTAGTGCTCAAGTCTTTAGCAATGATCCAAGGCAAAGCTCCTCCATCCTCTCAAGTGTACCAATGAAAATAGGCTCATGATAATTGAATCAATGTTATTCCTATCAATGAAGTTATCTTATTGTAAATTAAGCATTATAAAACTATAGAAAGGGATTTTTTTTAGAGAATTATGCATAATAATTTTACACAAATGAATCTTAAAAATGGTGGTCTTGGCCCTCCTATTTATAGATTTTTAAATTTGATCAAAATCAACCATGACCTTCCATCTTGAGATCAAGATGTGTGGCCATGAAGTAATTCAATTTTTGAGGCAATATATATAAGTATCCCCATAAATATTTGGAAGGAATGGTCATTAAAGATGCATGGGATACCTTAAACTTTATCTTTGTTACATTTATGGCTTATGGATGCCACCCCATAAATGATATCACCTAATGATGCAGATATTAGGGATCAATTTCTAATTAAAAAATATTCAAAAAATTTCATGGATTTTCCACTTAAGATCCTAATTTGGATTAATTTTCCTAAGTGAGATTAATCAAAATTTATGCCATTCTTAAGAAATTGGTTACACACCTAATCAAACTAGTCAAAATCTCATATTATTAAGTCATAATTTGATTGGAGTTTAATTAAAAGAAGGTGTTAGTTGTGTATGGACCAATATCCCATTTAGTACATTATGGACATGGAATAATACATACACGTGTTGTATACTTATAAATTATAAGAATTCAGTGGTTCAACGCATCAAATTGCATTTTCATCATTTTGACTCAAAATGATCTGAGAAAATTTAATAATCACATAAAATGCATTGCCCCATTCAGGGATACATTAGCCTAAATCAGTACTTGTATAAAACAAGCTTGAACCATTTATCATGTCTTAAGTGATTTTGGCCTAAATTGGGTGCTTGAGTGAACTTTAAATAAGATTGAGAATTTCAACATAAATGGGGTTAGGAATTGGATGTCTACATTTTACCTATGTTTGAGAAGGCATGATGAGACATTAAAGTGAAGCAATAGATTTTAGAAGAAAGAGTTGTGAATAAGTTTGAATGAAATGACCCATGATGCTCCATCAAGGGGACATACTAGGATGAAAGAGAAGGATGGACTCTCTAAAGAAATAGAAATTAAAATTAACCCATGGACAATATTATATCCAGACAAGCTAATGCTTACACACGTTGATTCTTCAATGATCAAAATAAAATTAGAATATACTGAGAACCAAGGATGAGGTAAAGAGAATGATAAAATCCAAAAATATAAGTAACACACTTTGAATACAGCCAAAGCCAAGGTGTAAGCTAGGTGCTTAAGGAATGATAGATCCCAAGATAAGTTGCACACTTTGAATATTTCCAAAATGAGGGAACTTCTTACAGAGATTGGAATTAGAAGAAAGAAGGAGTGTTACTCTAAATAAATTAAACTAATAATGTTCTCTAATAGAGCATATTTGATCAGTAAACAAAGCAATTTTACCCCAGTAGGGCTGATTTTGATCACTGATAATTAATTGTACCCTAGTAGGGTGGATTTGATTCGGTGATTGGGCAAGATATTATACCCTAATAGGGAAAATTAGCAAACATAGCTCAAGGATATAACCCAATATATAGATTAAATATGATCAGGTGTAAGCATAGATGTGATGGTTTACTGACTGTAGAAACCATAAAACCAAGCATACAAAAATGCATAAAGTGATGAAATAAATGAATAGAAGAATTAAGGTGATCGAGCTGACCTAAGATACATCATGTATCCAAGTATTGCCTACATAGTCCATACGAACCTCAAGACAATGTAGTTCACTAAGAAGTGGGATAAAATGGAATGAGGAATGAAGAAGAAAATACAAATGGACCACTATTTTATTAGACTCATAATTATGCCAAAATATGCACATCTTGCATAGAGTTTTGTGCATAATCCTTTGGTGTTGAGAGCTAATCTTTGGATCAGCATTGAGTTTGAGACTTGGATTTAAATAACTTGGTATTTAATATGGTAAAATGAAATTATGCATCATAATTATGAATAACCTATAATGACATGGCATTTTAATTTCAAGGAGTAGGTTCAAATGTGAATATTTATAACTAAGGATAATGACCAAAACCATCAATACCAAAGTTACAACTACTGAAATTTAAACAAAAAAATAGAAAAACAAGACATAAATGTAACCTAAATCAGGATCAAGATATGAAAAATCAAGACTTAAGTAAGAACAATAATTTATAAAACCAAAGTAATAACAACTTAATTAACAACTTGAAAGTGAGATATGAATAATCAAGATCCATACATGTATTTAATAAGATGTACTTGGAAACAAAACAAAAGAATAAGATAAAATAGAAACACAAAAGACCAAGAATAAACAAGAAGAAACAACAAAGGAAGAGAAAGGAATAAATGAAGAGACAAGAAAGCACCACAAAAGATCAAGAAAAATCAAATAAAGACACACAAATAAGAGTTAGACAGAAATGTTAATGCGAGCATAAATCATTTATTTAGACACATGTAGTAGAGGTGTTACTTTCTATAATAACATAATAATAATAATAAAAGGACACAAAATTTTCCACCAAGTGATAGGGAAATAACACAAAATAAAAATGGGGGAAAGAGAAGAAAAGGAAAGGGGTGGCCGAGATGACTTCAGATGTACAAGACAAGTAGACGTTGTCTACATAGTTCCATGGATGCAAGGTCTAACAAAAACTTCATTCCAAATGTAGTTCTCCTAGGAAAAGGGGTAGAATATAAGTGATGATAATAAAACATGATTAATGTTATATAGGAAATTAGAAAATGGACTTGTAAAATGATGAGAGCATTCAAATGAGTGCTTGTAAAATGATAAGAGCATGGATATGTGTAGAATAAATAAAAGTGAAATATAATGTTTTTGTAATTTATTTCAATCATTTTATAATTTTTTGTGTTTTTGGGAAAGCAATAGAAATAAACTATTAACAAAAGGTCTAAGAAACTACCTAGCTAAGGAGATACATGTCCACAGGTAAGAGTTCAAACAATAGCTAAAACTAGATGTAATGACCCATGCTCATAAATTGGAGAGAGTGAGATCTTATTAAGCCAACAATTCCTACCAAGTAGAATAAAAATAATGATAGAATAATATGTATTATGAGATGATTTGAAGAATCGTTCAGCAGGAAAAAACCATGAGCTATTGTATCTATGTTCACTTATCTATAAGAGGAAGCTATCAAATAATATTCAGGCTAAACTAATTTATATAAATGGAATTGAATGTGTTCACAATGCATGTGAGTCATAATTAGGATCATAATTAGGCAAAGATAAACTATCCAGGTTACAACATCCTAGGATATAAAAAGAATATATTTCTAAACAAAATGGTCTAGAATGAATAGGGTCCAAAGAGGATAGTCCAAAATGAATAGGGTCCAAAAGAGGACAATTTAAGGTAGTATAAAATGATGAAATATAAATGATTTAGAGTGCCAATGGTCCAAATCATCAACTGTACAATGTCCTAAAAAGAATGTGGTTCTCATAAAAATGGTTCATGGTAGGTCAAAACATAATGAATGTGGTCCAACTAGCAAGGTATAGGATATAAAGGTAAGATAAAATAACTTCAACATAATTTTCCCCCAAGTAAGGGGTCTTGTAGACAATGGTCCAAATGATTTTCAAGTGTGGAACTTCTTGAGATGCACAATATTAATGGGCTCTAGAAGTTCTTTGCCACCTGGAGTAGCCAGCGTGTATGCCCCTTATCCATAATTTGTTGTGATAACGTATGGGCTAATCCAATTGGGTTAGAAATTACCCTCTTATTTCATTTAACATTTATGTTCTTCTAGTTCTCTTTCAAGAACCAAATCACCAATCTCAAAATCCTAAGGGAGAATGTGCTTGTTACAGCTTCTTCACAATCGATTATGATATACTTACAAGTTTTCTAGGGTGGCTAAATACTTGTCATCAAGTAGTTCTATTTATTTCAACCCTAAGACTCTATAATCTTCATCATCTTCAATATTCTCAAAATATACTTATAATGAAGTCAAAATGATCTCAATCAGGATAATAACTTTTTTTCTATAAACAAGAGAGCATGGAGTGGCTCCTGTGGGGGTTCGATGACTGGTATGATAAGCCCAAAAGGTAGGAAAATTTTGCAAGTGCTAATTATAGCCAACATCATTGAAAATATTCTTCAATATGATAAAAATGGTTTTATTTGATGTCTCACCTTGTCCATTTCTGTGTGGGTTATATGGTGTGGATTTATTGTGCTTGATTTTTAATTTTTCACAAAGCTCTTTAACATCGCTATTTACAAATGATCTACCATTATCAGACATAATTCAAGCTAGGATACCATATCGACAAAGGATATGATAATGTATAAACTTGGAAATATACTTACTGATGTTGTAAGTGAGAGGAATGGCCTCAATCCACTTAGTAAAATACTTGATAGTAGTTAAAATATATTATGGCCATCAGAAGATGTGGGGTTTATTTTCCTGATGAGATTGAGGCCCCATGTAGAAAATGGCCATGGTGTAGTGATCAATTGTAGTGCTAAGGAAGTTTCATGTATCAAATTTCCATTTTGTCTCCATCTTTGGCTAATAATAACTTATTTTGAGGAGATTTTTAGCCAAGACTACACTATTGGTGTGGGCCCCACACATTCCTTCATGAACCTCCTTAAGCGCTAACTTGGATTCCCCCCAAAGATAAACAATGAAGTAGCATTCCATCATAGCCTTGATGATAAAGTGTATTTTTAAGGAGGGTATAATGGGCAATGTAGTGAAGGAAAAGTTTTTAATCATTGTTATAAAGGTTAGGTGGAAAAATGTAATCATGGAAATAATTATAAAAGTCTTGAAGCCAAGTCAATTCAAGTGGGGGATTGGGACCAATAATGGCACATATCCTTTTTGAATATGATAAGACATGAACAGACTATGGAATATTTTCAATAAGAAACTAATAGTCTTTAGGATTACTATCAATCTATATCATAGACCCAATTATCACCATTGTATCACTGGATCTATTATTGGCCCTTGGTACTTGTTTAAATTGTAGAGATTTAAAATGATCTTAGAGATTATCCACAATGTGCTTATAGGGTACAAGCTTATCATCTCTAGTTTGATATTGATCTATGGTTTGATTGATAATCAATTGAGAATCACCATAGAACATTAAATGTTGGATATCCCACAATACTACAAGATGAAGTCCTATAATAAGTGCCTCATATTTGGCCATATTATTGGTACAATGAAAATTGATATGACATGATTTGGGAATCACATCCCGTTATGATGTAATCAACAAAATTCCAACCCCAAATCTACAAGATGTGAAGAATCCATCAAATTATAGATTTCATTATTTAGATTCTTATGGCCCTTCTATTGTCATAATAGAATCATCTGGGAAGTCAAATCTAAGTGGTTGAATGTCTTCAATAGGGTCTTCTACAAGTTGATCAACAATAATGTATCCCTTGATAGTTTTCTTATTCTAATACTCAACATCAAAATCACTTAAGAGTGTCACCCATTTGGCCATGTGGCCTACGAGAGATTCTTTGAATAATAAAAAATTGAGAGGATCCACCTTAGAAATAACAATGGTTTTAGTGTTCAACATATAGTGTCAAAACTTTTGGGATGTGAACACCATAGCTAAACATGTCTTCTCAATAGGCATGTAATTGTGTTCATAATCCAATGGTTTGTGGCTTAAATAATAGTCTACATGTTCTTTACCTTGATCATCATGTTAAGCCAAAAGTGCCCCTAGTGCATGCTCAATTGCTGAAATGTAACTAAGTAATGGTTATCCAGGTGTTGTCAATCGCAAAATTGGTAGGTTGGCCAAATATGTTATGAGCTTCACAAATGCTAATTAACACTCTTCATCCCATTGAAATATGACCCCTTTCTTTAAGAGATGTGTAAATGGGTGGAACTTATTTTCCAATTAAGAAATGAATCTATGAATAGATTAGATCTTTCCTTGTAGGTTACGAAGTTGTTTAAGATTTGAAGGTGGAGGAATTTCAACAATAGCCTTGACCTTAGTAGGGTCAAATTTGATCCATATTTATGATATAATAAACCCTAGTAATTTTCTTGAAGTTATACCAAAAACACACTTATTCGGATTCAGATGAACCATATACTCATGGAGTCTCTCAAAGATTCTCTATAGAATGTCAAGATGTCCAACACATGTTCTTGATTTATCTAGGATTTCATCAACATATTCTTCAACAATATCATGCATTAAGCCATGAAAGATGATAGTCATAGCATACTAATAAGTGAATCCAACTTTATTCAATCCAAATAGCATGACTTGATAATATAATGTTCCCCACGACATGGTGAGTAAAATCTTGTGCTGGTCTTCTTGGGCTAGCTTGATCTAATTGTATCCAAAAAATCCATCCATAAGGGATAACATCTCATATCCAACAATAAAATTAACAATTATGTCAATGTTGGGTAGAGTAAAATCATCTTTAGGTCATGCTTTGTTTATATCTTTAAAATTAGTATAAAGACACATACCCTATGTATTTTTGCTTACTAAAACTATGTTTTATATCCATTCTAAATATTCCAATGGTCTAATGAAGCCTACCCCTAATAATTTCTCCAATTTGGCTTTCACCAAAAGAGTGATGCATGGATGCATCTTTCTCAATTTTTATTTGACTAGTTTGGCATATAGATGGATAACAAGTCAATGCACAACTGAGTTAGGGTCTAAGCCTCGCATTTTAGAGTATGCCCATACAAAAATATCAATAAAATCCTTCAAAATTGATATAATGTGTTATTTCTCCTCATTAGTGAGAGAAGCTCCAAGGTAAACAATTTTGGGATCATTATTTGTTCCCAAGTTCACTTCAACAGTGTTCTCTACAAGAAGTGTAGATCCATCTTCAAGAATAGTAGGCAACATGTGATCATGATCATCTTATTCTAATTCAATTTCATGTTGTTCCTCCTAAATATCTAGATAATGTGATGAATCTAAATCCACCTATTCAAGTAATGGCCAACTAGCAAATATCTTAGGAAAGTCAAGATCAAGATGCTCAAAGACTTTTTGTTATTCTGACATGATGTTATTACTTTCTATGGAGCTAGGGCTTAATGGACCTTGTGCATCCTTTGGGGATGAACAAAATTTCCCATCCAAGAGTGCTTGAAACATGTTTTCACTCAAGGGCTTGTCTTTTTCTTTACTTTTTCCTTGATCAATGAGCACCTCAAAGAGGTTTTGACCTGAGGATCTCAATGATTGGTTTTCACCTAAGGAGTGGTTCTTGTGGGGGTGCAATGACTAGTTTGATAAACCTAAAGGGAAAGAAAATTGTAAGTGCTAATTATGGCCAACATCATTGATAATCTTCTTTAATATGGAGATAATAGTTTTATTTGATGCCTTGGCTTGTTCATTACCTTGTGGTTTTTATGGTGTGGATTTCTTGTGCTTGATTTTAAATTTTGCATAAATTTCTTTAACATCTCTGCTTACAAATGATATGCCATTATCAGATATAATTCATGTTGGGATGCCATATCAATAGATGATATGGTAATGGATAAACTTGGTAATTTGCCTATCAGTAACATAAGTGAGAGGAAGGGCCTCAAACCACTTAGTAAAATACTCAGTAGTAGTTAAAATATGTTTATGGCCATCTGAAGATGTTGGGTTTTTTTCTCAATGAAATCAAGGCCCCATATAGAAAATGGCTATGGTATTGTGATCAACCGTAGTGTCAAACATGGTGTGTGTATCAAATTTCCATGTTATTGACAAGGAACATACTTCCTCACATAATTTCAAGCATCTATCTCTATTTTTGGCCAATAGTAACCTATTTTGAGGAGCTTTTTAGCTAATACTACACCATTGGTGTGGGCCCTAAACATTACTTCATGAACCTCCTTAAGCACTAGCTTGGATTCTCCCAAAGAAGTAATTAAGTAGCATTCCATCATAGCATTTATGATAAAGCATGTTTCTAAGGAGGGTGTAACAAGCTATGTGGTGAAGGAAAAGTTTCTGATGATTGTTAGAAAGGTTAGGTGAAAAAATGTGATCATGGAAATAATTATAAAAATAATGGAACCAAGGTAGTTCATGTGGGGGATTAGGACCAATAATGGTGCATACCCTTTCTAAATATAGCAAGACATGTGTAGGCTATAGGAGGTTCTCAATAATAAACTAATACTCTTTATCACTGCTTTCAATTTGCATCATGGACCCAATTGTCACCATTGCATCAATGGATTTGTTGTTGGCCCTTGGTACTTGTTCAAACTACAAAGATTTAAAATGAGCTTTGAGATTATCCATAATTTGTCTATTGGGTACAAGGTTATCATCTCTATTTTGATACTGATCATTGGTTTGAATGATAATCAACTATGAATTACCATAAACCATTAAGTGACATATATCCCATTATACTACAAGATGAAGTCCTACAACAAGTGCTTCATACTTGGCCATATTGTTGGTACAATGAAAATTGATATGAAATGATTTAGGAATCAAATCCCATTGTGGTTTAATTAATAAAATGTTGGCTTTAGATCTATAAGAAATGAAACAACCATAAAATTATAGTTTATACTATTTAGGTTCATGTTTTACTTCTTCTATTTTCATAATAGAATCATCTAAAATTTTGAATTTGAGTGGTTGAATGTCTATAATAGGGGCTTCTATAATTTGATTATCAATAACCTACCCCTTGATAGCTTTCATATTCTAATACTCAACATAAAATTCACTTAAGATCATGAATAATTTATCCATATGGCCCATGAGAGTTGCTTTGGATTATACAAATTTGAGAGGATCCACTTTATCAATAACAATTATTTTATTATTCAACATATAATGGTGTAACTTTTGGGAAGTGAACACCATAGCTAAACACACCTTCTCAATAGGTGCATAATTGTGTTCTTAATCCATAAGTTTACATATTAAATAATATACTACATGTTCTTTACCTTGATCATCATGTTGGGCCAAAAGTGCCCCTAGTGCATGCTCATTTGTTGAAATGTAAAGAAGTAGTGGTTATCTAGGTATTGGCAATCTCAAAACTATCAGGTTAGCCAAATATGTTATGATATTTGAAAATGCTAATTTACAATATGCATCCCATTAAAATTTAACCCCTTTCTTTAGGAGATGTGTAAATGGGTGGTACTTATCTACCAATTGATAAATGAACCTAAAATAGATTGAATCTTTCCTTACAGGCTTCAAAGCTATTTAAGATTTGAAGGTGGAGGAATTTAAATAATGGCTTTAACCTTTGTAGGGTTGAATTTGATACTTATTTTTGATATAATAAACCTTATAAATTTTATTGAAGTGGCACCAAAGACACACTTTTGAAGATCTAGGTAGACCTTATATTCATGAAGTCTCTCAAAGATTCTCCATAGAACGTTAGGATGTCCAGCATGTGTTCTTGATTTATCTAGGATGTCATCAAGATACTACTCAATAATATTATGCATCATGTCATGGAAGATGATAGTCATAGCACACTGATAAGTGGCTCCAACATTCTTCAAGACAAATGGCATGACTTGGTAACAGAATGTTCCCCATGAGGTGGTGAATGTAGTCTTGTGTTGATATTGTTGGGATATCTTGATCTAATTGTATCCAAAAAATACATTTATGAGGGATAGAATCTCATACCAATAGTAAAATAAACAATCATGTTGATGTTGGGTAGAGGAAAATCATATTAAGGTCATGCTTTGATAATGTCTCTAAAATCAGTACAAATATATATACCCTATAGATTTTTGTTGACTAAAACTATGTTTGATATCCATTTAGAATAGTCTAATGGTCTAATGAAGCTTGATCCTAATAATTTCTCCATTTTATCTTTTACTAATAGATCAATGCATGAATGCATCTTTCTCAATTTATGTTTGACTGGCTTGGCATCTGGATGAACAACAAATCAATACACAACCAAGTGATGCTCTAAGCCTAGCATGTTTGAATATGCCCATGCAAAAATGTTAATAAAATCCTTCAAAACGGATATAATGTGATCTCTCTGCTCATCAATGAGAGAAGCTCAAAGGTAAATAATTTTGGGATCAACATATTTTCCTAGGTTCACTTCAATAGTTTTCTCTACAAGAAGTGTAGAACCATCTTCAAGAATAGTAGGCAATGTGTGATCAAGATCATCTTGTTTTGCTATAATTTCTTATTGTTCCTCCCAAAGCTCTGGATAGTGTGATGAATCTGAATCCACTAATTCAAGTAATGACAAACTAGCAAAATTATTAAGAAAATCAAGAGTGAGATGATCAAAGACTTGTTATTGTTCTGACATGATGCTATTACTAGTTATAGGGCTAGGACTTGATGGACCTTATGCATCTTTTGTGGATGAGCAAACTTTCCCATGCAAGAACAGCTAAAACTAGTTTTCACTCAAGGGCTTATCTTTTTCTTTAGTTTTTCCTTGACCAATGAGTGCCTTAAAGATGTTTTCACCCAAATATCTTGATGTTTTATGTTCTTCAAGACCAAGAAAGTTTTCCTGCTCTCAAAATTAGGTAGAAGGATCTAAAAAAAATCAAAGCCTTGCTCATGATCTCCAAATGGCAATCCATCTTTGAGGTCCATGTACTCTACAAATAATTATTCATTTTAGAATTCATCAAGGCATATAACCAATTTTTTTTGGTCCCAATCAATAAGTTTAGGATGGTCAAGGCAAAGGGAATAGTGGGGTGTTAAATTCATAATGGCATTTAAATCAAATAAGTTTGTGTCAGCAAGCTCATTGAAAAGGCTATAATAGAACACTATGTCATTGCCAAGAGTCTTGTCTCTAGTCAATTTAGAAGAATCACTATCAAAATTCATGAGGTCACCCCCAGGTAGTATAAATCTGAGACCTTGATTCAAATTAGGTTTACCAGCTATTAAAGGTTCCAAGATTCCTTGCACTCATGGGTTAAGGTTTTTCCAGTATAATCAAAATTATCCATGATTTGATTAGGGATAGGATATTTTGGATTCTTAAAACAATCAAAAATTTTGTCAAAATATAACTAGTCTCCTTTAGTGAAAGCCTTTCAATCTTGTTTTGGTGAAGTAGTAGGTACAAATACCATCGATGGTTTCTTTGTTTCTTTCTTCTGTTGCCAAACCATGTTGGGACTGTTAGAGATTTTGGAAGGTTTGGGTTTACCAAATATTTTAAGAGACTTTGAAAACTTAGCAATATGGAAGGCATGTTTAAGACGGTACATGGAAATTCCCACATCTTTTATAACAACCAATTTTTCAAGAGTTGTGGGAAATGGTTCAGCCAAAGTGGAAGCAAGGTCACTAAGGTTGATATAATTGGATTATGATGGATGTGAAAATATTTCCTTATTCTTATTTATAGTGAATTCATAACCAAGACAATATTTATAATTATGAAACTCAACCTCTAGATGTTTGTAATACTAAAAAGGTTGTAGATCAATAGAAATATTAACCTCAATCCCATCGAGGGGAAACTTAAGGCATTGAAGCAAAGTAGATTAAATGGCCTGTACTTCATGGATCAAAGGATTACCAAAAAGTATGTTATAATTCAACTCAATATCCATAATATGTAATAAAGTGTGATGGGACATAGACCCAACAATGATTGGCAAATAAATAGTACCAAAAGATTCCATCTTAGTATTGTCATATGATTTTATGGTGATCCTTTTTGGTTAAATGTCCTTCACAGTGTAACCTAATCTTTATACCAATTTGGGAGACACTATATTCAACCCTGAACCATTTTATATAATAACCCACTTGATCTTATGGTTTCTAATGATAACCTCAATATACAATGGGTTATTATGGCTAGGACCGAGAGTAGACATGTCTTTTTGATCAAAGGTAACCTATCGAAATGAAGACAAATGTCCTACAAGTGTTTGTAAATGTTCAAGATTAATATCTTGGGGAATAATTCATTGATGTAAAAGGTCATTCAAAAGAGTTCTATGGACTTCATACGTATGAAAAAGATCTAGAATATAAATCTATGGGTTTTACTTAGTTGGTTTGATAGACTATAAGGTTTTTCAATAGTAGGATGAGATAGTTTAGCCTTATTTGGCATAGTGTTTAACTTTGGATTCAAGGGCACAATGTTTGCACTGGGTTCAATGTTGGAAGAAGAGGAAAAACGGCCTTGAAGAGTAAATCATGAGTGTCTAGTTGTGATTACATAATATAGAGGTGGCAAGGATCTATTATAATTAGAAGATGAAGGCAAAGGGCATTAGAGGGTGACTCACATTTGTCTAGTTGTATTTGAGCAATTTCTAATCAATGAGGAGCTATTATAATTAAAAAAAGGATAGGGTCCAAAAATGGTAACCCATTCAAATTAATGCATAATATAATTATTTGTACAAGACGTGACATTAATTGAGGGAGAGGGCATTGACACTATAACAATGGGTCTAGTACTATGAGGGGTATAGGATGGTTCATGGGATTTAACAATGATAGTGGTAATGTGGTTTGAAAAATGCATCCCATAGTGTTGTTGTAGTTGTAAGGCATGTTTTTATAACCTAGGTTATTAACATGGGTATTATGATCTTGATTATGATCATGTTAATTATGATCATGTCAATTATGATTTTGACCTTGATTCTAATTTTGGCCTTTGTTCTAATTATTCCTTTGTGTTAGTTGATTATGTCAAGGAAATGGATTTTTGTAGATGCCCATATCCTAATTAGTGTCCTGTGGAGCAATTTTAATCTCAACTTAAACACTTTTGATCAAATCTTCAATAAGGTGTCACAATTGAATGCACATATAAGCATCATGACCAACAACATGATGAAAGTTGAAAAAATCATTTCCCTAATACCAATTAAGTTTGGGTTGATCTTCAAGAAATGACCTTGGTATAGGCCATACAATTAGGTTAGCTACTATGAAATTTTGAAATACTACCTCAACAAGCTCTCCCAACTTGATTAAGACTCTAAATTGATTGTGGAATCTCCTTCATGGAGGAAATATTTGTAAAGTGTTTGGTCGATTAGGTGGAGCTAATTACACATTTGGAACTGGTGGGGCTTGCACCATTTATATATGTCTTGCTTTAATCACTCCATTTTTGACCATGTTCTTACTTTTATTAAAACCCTTCGGTTTCTTTGTTGAAAAATTTTGAATAGGAGATTGGGTTTGATTTGATGTTTGACCCTGTGAATAAATATTGACAAGGCCCTTAATGATAATTGCCTTCTTAATTTGCACACCCTTGTCTATAATCTCTTCAAATGTGTTTATGCAATCAAGGCATAGATTATATACCACCTTAGGGTGTAAATTCTATGTAAATATGTCGACCAACTCTTTATCTAACAAATTATGTTAAAAGTGTATAGCCAATGCTCTCCACCATTATAGATATGCTACGAAGTTTTCTCCCTCTTGTTGTTTGGCTTTATACAAGTCAACTACAGTTAATTCATGTTCAATATTATAAGATAAGTGGTTGATAATTTTTTTAGATAGATCATTCCAATTTATAACCAATCCATTGGGTAACTTAAGAATCTATTCAAAAGCTTGTCCTGCTAAACTTTGTGGAAACAAGCAAAGTAAATAAATGCTACTGTAAGCTGCCTCTTGGCATAATACAAAAAATGGATAAATGTTTTCATGAGGGTCACCCTTCCCTTTATATTTGTCTAATTTAGGTGCCTAAAATGAGGTAAAAATGGGACTTGGATAATACTTAAATTGAATGAATATGGACATATCTCATCAAATTTGTACTTATTGATTATGTTTCCTATCTCCAATCATGACACAATTTCTTTCATCGAATTCCACTCTTACCCACTTGGTGCATTGTTAGGTGGAATATAATTTTTTTGGGGTGGTATGTTCCCCTATTTCATGGTTTTATTAAGGATGTACACTATATGATCCACAACTATGTTTTGATTCACTCCTTGAGTCGAGTAAGTGAGTTGTTGATTCCTAGGTTGATAAACATTCCTTGAAGTTGGCCACCGTGAATTGTAAGTATTTTTTTGATTTTGGAGAGTCCATGGTCTATTAACCAAAGTACGTATTGGTTGAGAATAACTTGCCAAATTTTTTTGAGTAATTTCCTTAATATGACTAAATGTTTTGGTCTTTGATTCTATGAAGTAATAAGAGGTTATTGAAGATTGAAAAATGTATGCTTCATGGTTGGTGACACATGTTTCAGAACCTATTGAATCTTGGGTTTTTCAATTGAGACATCTTGATCCATTGTAGGTGTGTTCTCAACTAAATTATGTTGTATTTGTTCAACTACATTCAGTTATTCCTTAGAATCATCATTGTGTATTGAAGTAGCAATTAAAGAGTCGATCAAGTCTGTAATAAGTTGATCTACATATCCTTGACTTATCTTCTTGATCTTGGTGACAAGATCTTAACTTTTATATGTTGACTCCTCGAGCACTTCCCTTCCTTTGCTAGAAGAAGCAATGTTTATTTGTGAAATATGTGCAAGGGATTGTTCTCATTGTTATTCTTCTACCCTAACCAAGGTATGTAATTATTTTAGAAGAAAGTCTAATGGCAATCTAACACCTAATTCAATCAACCTTAGGAGTGCTTAGTATTTGTCCTCTAGGGGTTTGTGTTCAAAATAGTCTTTCTTAGATCCTATAGTTATGGTAATGTCCTCAAATACCATTGAATTGTCTTGTCCATCACAAAATTTATCTTCCTCATAGCTAGGGCCATAAGAGACCCTAGTACGAGTATACCTTTGTACCATTTCTAAAAGGTTATTCTTTACATTTAATAAGATTTGGAATGTGTTTTCAAATGTTAGCAAGGTGTGTTTTGATTTTATTTAAACAAATGACAAAGCAAAAGAGACTCTAATAAAAATAAGGTGGTATAGTACCACACAATTAGAAGAAATGGTTCATGAAATTACTCAACTTTGGTGGGCTGAAATCATTAAATTTAGAAGAGGGTATGATAACTCTAAAACCTATAGTGTAAATTAGTACACCAATTGTAGGTTTAAGAGATATGTCAATACTATAAAATCTAGTTAAACTTTGATAAGATGTTACTAGAAAATTAGAAGAGAGCATTTCTAATGAGGAAAGTAACAATGCAAATGAAGAAGCTTAAGATGTGAAAACATGCAAGAATTCCTAAGTATAAAAATAAAACCAAATAGGCATCACAATAATGCCACTTAGTAATAGAGGTAAGAAATAGGTGTTCTAAAACTTAGAGTACAAGTGACATGCTAGAAAACCTAAGTTCACAATGATCAAATGACAATGAGTCTAGACAATGGCCTTCAATCCAAACTGTAAATTGTACCCAAGTAAACTCAAACCAAGTGAAAATGGAAAATTAATTAATATCTTGGTTTAGAATGTAGAAAGGTGAGATTATGAATTTGAATTAAAAAGTGAAGGACTTAAATATTTTTTGGAAAATGGTTTAGACTCAAATGGATAACATAATAATGATGTTTAGATAGGAGAAACATAATGTTTCAAATGAGGATTTGAATAAGGCAAAAGATGATTTGGATGTGACCAGCATAATGATTACTTTTTTAAATAAAATGGTGGATAACAAAGGTGTTTATTTATGACATGTTTTATTTAAAAACAAGTTTTAGACTCAATAATGACCAATCAATTAAAGGAAAAGACCAAATACAATTAAGTATAATTTCCAAAGCCCTAAACTGATAAGGTTTTTTTGTATCACTGAATTTAATCTATTTATGTGATCTTGGGAAGATTTTAAGTGTTAATCCAAAAATAAAATTTCATGAATTAATAGGGTTTTGACACCCCCATGGAACTTTGGGCTACTCACCCTGCATCAACAATATGTCCACTACAAGTGGGGTTATTCTAAAACTTGAATTTTTGACCATCTAGATGGTCCCAAGTGTGATTAACATTAGAGATTCCTCACGTAAATAAAGTTCATAATGATTAAATTACTTTACAAGGGTCTATTCCTTTACATATATATTCCATTCATGTACTACTTATTGGACTTCCCTAGTTAACTAAACCTAACTCAAGTCTTTATTACAAATGGAAAGGTTAGCTACTCAACCCCCTAGAAATTGTAGTATATCTACCTTGATTTATATACCCCATCATGGAGTGAGGTTTAAATAATTTTGGGAGATGAAACCCCAGGTCAAAACTTCCATAAATAACTCGTGAAGAGGCTATGAAATCCTACTCACAAGCCAAGTTGCATAAAATAAATGATCAAGTGAAAAGACTTTAAGGTTGTGTTTAGATCATCCAAACCATATGAGTTTTGGGGAGAGCCTAGACAATGTTATTTTCATTCCTTGGACAAAGGAAAAAATTACAAGGAAGAGGCATCTTTGGTCACCCAAGTTCCCTAAACGGGATGGGGGAGAGTGTACACACACCCTTCATTTTTCACAAAAACCAAACAAGTATAAAATGATCTAGTATAAAGCAAATACTTTTACAAAATTGAAATTTAAGTGAATGTAAATTTAATGCACCAAAATTGGAGTGTTTAATGAATGTTTTAGCCCCTTGGCCTTAGTTGCAAACTTTGAAAAACTTTCACAAAATAATTTAACTTAAAAACATCTAGGTTCTTTTTAAACACCAAATGGGAAGTTCAAGACTTAATCAAGCTTAAATTCAGCACTTTTTTAAGTATGTGACCTCTAAATTTTAGAGGTTTTCTTTCTACTTTGAAGCAAAATTATTAATGAAACAAGCAAGATTTGAAAACTTGATCTCAGGTTCTTTATTTTTATTACACAAAGACTGACATCGGTCAATAGTGACTTATGTTGGTTACAACAAGATCAATGATGGTCATAAAAGAACTGATGTCTATTACCTATGAACTCTTAGGAAAAAAATGTTTTGTCAAAAAACTTTTGTTATCCCAAGTTAGAGTAAAATCTCCAGTAAAGCTCTAGATCATGTAATAAAATGTTCATACAAAAACATAAAAAATCCAAAATGATAACTTGTAATTTTGAAGAAAGATCAAATTCCCAATATTTATTTCATTTTATACCCTACACCAGAAATAATTACAATTAGATAATACTGATAATGGTTACATAGAACCAATATCAATCACTGTGTAAATTGTGTATCAACAAAGGATCAAAAACATGGGAAAATAATGATAAAAACTTGATTTTAAGAGATATTTAAGCACTTTTTAGACAATATAATAATGGTAAGTTTTTGTCCTTGTTTGAAATGGATGCATGGTCCCACTAGGCATGCCAATATGTAGAGATGGAATTGAAAGATAGTTAGATTAGGCATTAGTCAATAAAATTCAAGAAAAATGCATAAAAACATAACTAGCTAAGCCAACTCCTATTATGGGGATTTGTAAATGAAAATTAAAAGCTATTGAAATAAATCACATACATAATACCTTCCCAAGATCATTCTACCATCCAAATTCAACTCAAAATGTGATTTTTCCCTTGATTTGGTGCTCAAGTCTTTACAAATGATGCAAGGCAAAGCTCCTCCATCGTCTCAAGTGTACCAATGAAACTATGCTCATGATATTTGAATAAATGTTATACCTATAAATGAATCTATCCTATTACAAATTAAGCATTATAGCACTACACAAAGGAAGGTTGTGGAGACAATTCTACATAATAAGTTTATACAAATGAAGCTTTAAAATGATGGTTTCGGCCCTCTTATTTATAGATTTTTTAATTTGATCAGAATCAACCATGACCTTCCATCTTGAGATCAATATGTGTGTCCATGAATTAATTCAATTTTGGATCCAATTTCTATAAATATCCCCATAAATATTTAGAAGGAGCATTAAATAGGCATGGGATTCCTTAAAATAGATATTTGTTGCATTTATGGCTTATGGATGCAACCCCACAAATGATGTCACCTAATGATGTGGATAATAGGGATCAATTTCCAATTAAGAAATCTTCAATAACTTTCATGGATTTTCCACTTAAGCTCCTGATTTGGAGTAATTTGCCTAAGTGAGATTAATCAAATTTTAAGTAATTGTTTGGAAATTGGTTGCACACTTAATCAAACTGGTTAGAATGTCATATTATTTGGTCATAATTTGATTGGAGTAAAATTAGGTGTCAATTACGTATGAACCAATATCCCATTTAGGACATTGTGGATGTGAAATAACACATGCACATGTCATGTGATTTTGAATTAGAAGAATTCAGTGGTTTAGAGCATCAAATTTTATTTTCATCATTTGGACTCAAAATGATTTGAAAAATGTTAATAATCACATAAAATGCATTGCCCCATTCAGGGATACATTAGCCTAAATTAGAACTTGTATATGACAAGCTTGAACCATTGAGGGAATTTTAAGTGATTTTGGCCTAAATTGGGCACGTGAGTGAATTTCAAGTAAGATTGACAATTTCAACACAAATCGTGTTAGAAATTGGATGTCTACACTTTTAACTCTCACAAGGTGTCAAACTTTCCATTATTACTTAATAGCGATCCCACTAGAGGGGGGCACATTTCTTCCTTCACCATGAAGTTTCCTCTCTCTCTTTATTTCTATTCTATTTATTCATGGATTCCTCCTTGTAAAATCATCTTTTGCCAATTTATAAATCTACTTCATGACTTCGTGACATTGTTTGAACTTATGTTCATTCATGATACTTATTGGATGAAAACTTGATGAATATTAAGGTCAATGGATGGAAACCCATTGGTTTCTTATATCAAAGGATGAAATCCCTTTGATTTATTAGGATGAACTCAATCATAGATTATGAGTGTGTTTTATTAAGATTCAGATCCAGTAGTGTAGTGTTGTGGTGGAGTTTCCAGATTTTCAATGTGTAAGTGTGTCTAGTGTGCAGGATTTCTAGTGATGTGTGTGGATATTTGTGGTGTTTTTATGCATGCAAGTGTTTATTATGATATAATTATTTGAATCTATTAATGTAAGAGTTATTGTTTATGTATATTTACTTCATCAATATCATATGTAATTTAGCTATTTGTGTTAAGCATGAAATATACTAAGAGAGGGTGAATTAGTATATTATATATCTTTTACTTAATCTAATTTATTTTCTTTAACCACTTAACCACACATTTAAGATATGAAATAAAACTGAAACAATAACATGCACCACACAAGAGAGAGATAGAGACACCATATTTTTATGTGAAAACTCAAAGTGGGAAAAACCATGGAGAACAATCTCAGGTATACGAATGAGCACCAACTTAAATTATAAAGTGTGCAAGCACCAACTTATAGGAGTACCAACACCTTTACTAAGCACCAACATAGTAACTATTTGTGAGCACCAACCCATAGGAGTACCAACCCCTCTTGTGTATAAAACACAACTATCTCTCAATGTTTCTCACTCAACAAATGATAAAACTCTACAATATCTCTTGCTTTTCTCTCCTCTTTTCTTATATAAAACAATTACAAAACCATACACTCTCTTGCATATAACAAATGGCTTATCAAGCCTTTATTTATATCTTTCCAAATGACCTTTGGCATTCACCCTTTGTGACCCTTCAATCCTCATGGAAAATGGTACCAAACTTATATGACCCTTCATATCCTTGTATTTGAAAAGTCACATGGTGACCCTTCATAAGCAAATGTGTCCTTTCCTCTTTTGTCTTTATCTTGGTGACTTTTCATATTCCTCAAAGTGTCCCTTCATGGAAAAATGTGCCCTACCCTCTTTTGTCTTCACATGGTGACTCTTGGAAGTCCTCAAGATGACTCTTCATGATAAAATGCATCCTATTCCTATTTTGTCTTTACCCCATGACTCTTTGACTTCTCCATGGGCCCTCTTTTGACTTATATGCAACCAAAAATATATTAATTAATATTAAATAAATATTAACACACATTAGCCAAGATATGAATATTAAAAACACCATTAAATACAATGGGGCCTTTATCACCAATGCTAGACCTTTGACATCAATGACAATATTTCCAACAATTTGTAGTAGAAAATTAGAGATTTAAAGTATCATTGATTCTATCTTCAATATTATTTGTGTTGTGCATTGGTTCCTTAATTTTGGAATTATTAATATTTGGAATCATAAGAGTTTTAAGATTTTTCAAAATAATCTTAAAAGGGTTATTCACCCCAACTAGGTGTTACTATTCTTAGCCTCAGCTCTTCCCAATAGATATTTTTCAAATATGTACCCCTCTTAAGTTTGGCCTATGCTCATTTTATTATTTAGATAAGCAAAAGAACCATATAAATACAAGTCTAATCCACCTCTATTCACTAGATGGAAAATAGATGCAAAAACTTTTAAAACTAAAGATAAAGTTGTGAAAAATCAAGGTATTGGATCCCTTTGATACCCTATTTTCTACATACTACCATTTATAGTAGCTCTAAGCTCAATTTTAAATCATTTAAAATCTCAAGCATATTCAAGGCATCTAAGGCCACTCTAATTCTAGAATTCACTTACACATACATCAAACACTAAGAGAACTACATTGGACTTGATCCCTCCTCAAAGTATTGGTATGTAGGCAACTCTCTACATAGTGGAGTCTTAAGGATGTCCACTCCATCCTACTAACATGCACAAAATTATTTCTTATGCCATACTTTTAAGGACATTAGGGTTTTCACATCAAATCAGGTTTTCCAAGTACAACACAGAGCTATAGGTTTTGTTCACACATGAATAAGACCTATAGACACAGGGGTAGGTACTCCCAAAAAATAAGAACAGTCTTGCAAAGGGGACATTAACATCACATTGAAGACACTACACATAAATGAAAATACTATCCATAACTAGGTGTTATTATCCAATGAGCAAATGAATACCAAAATCTTGTTGTTGACAAAGACTACTACCCAAATCTCAACTTTCAGAACCCAAATCATCCATGATAGTTAGTTTTTAGATAAGTCTCTATTTAACCTTATTTATTAGTATTTTTATAAAGTCAAACAAGTTCAAATGTCATAACAAATTAGTAATTAATTATTTCATATTTATTTGACTGATTTAGGCATCTCAGCCCCTTAACCAAACATAAAATTTACATTGTAAAATGCTAAAAGGTTAAATCATTTGGTGAACCTGTCTTACTTAAAATATTGTTTCAAACCCTATCTTGAATTCATCTAAATTTTGTGCCATCAATTTAGGGCTAATTTTTTCTAATTTTATAATTTTATTTAGACAACCTAGCTAATTAAAATTAAGTTTAAATTAGGGTTCAATTTATTTTACATGTAATTTAAAAATTGTTACAATAGAAACCCTAAATTCTAAAAACATAACCCTAGACACACTTAGGGTTTATATCCTTTTTACCTATACTCATATTTTAATTTCAAAAATATTAATTTTTTTGTCATATTTCAATTTTTCAATATTCCATAGATTACTATTCTTAAAAGTTTCAAAATATACAAAACTTGTTTTCCTCCCTTTCAACCTACAATGGTAGAATTTAACAATAGATTTAATGAAACTAATAAGCATCAATTACAAGACTTTGTGTCCAAACATAAGGATATACAAGATGATTTCATAAACATTCTTCAAGAGGAACTATAAAAGACAAACAATGGTTAATCATCAACCCCTTGATTTAATGATGTTGTTACACCTTCAATGGGGCCCACTCAACCAACTTAGATAGCATAACCCAAGCTTTTTATTTAACCATCAGTGATAGCCACATCACTTATGGCTAGCTCTTATACTCTAAATTTACAATCCCTTATGCAATAGGCTTTTTCTATGCAATCTAAGGTGTTACATCTTGAGTGAGTAGCAGCTAAGCCATCACATGCCTTGGATTCTAGCATTCTCTTGTAAACACCTTTGGCACATCACATAGTAGAAAATCCTTTGCCATCTTATTTTGTGGCACCCAAGCTCACATTATATGATGTCAAGGGTGACCTAGAGCATCACCTTAGAGCCTTTAACACATTATGCTTGGACTATGTTTATAATTATTGGATTCTTACGAAGTTATTTCCATGCAGTCTCAAGGATTATGCCTTACAATGGTTCTATGATTTTCCAAACCAATCTATCATGGCATTCAATCCTTTAGTAGGTGTTCTCCTATCACACTTCTTTATCAACATTAGTGATAAGACATCATATTCACAAGTGGCATAACTAAATCAAAATTCAAATGATCCCATAGCGGATTATGTTCTATGATACAAGATAATATCATCAAAATTGACTAGCCCCATGGTAGATAGAGAGCTTTTAGATATATTTAAATAGATTCTATTACCAACACTACTTAAAGAAATCTTATTTAATAATTTTCCACATTTATCGATATGTACCACATAGTTAAGGAAAGAGAGGTTAAGCTCTTAGTAATGGGCAAACTCAAGTGCACAAATGGATCAAATTCAACTATTAATAGTATAAAAAGACTCCATACAAGGTTAGGGCCATAGAAAACAAAAGTGAAAAAAAATCAATAGTCAATTTAGCTTCAGAGCCTACTCACAAATTGGTTGTATCCATTCCTCAGCATAGATTCTTCACTAATCTACCAGAGTCACCAATACAAGTTATACAATAACTATTGGATTTCCATGCCATATCTCTCCCTCTAATTAAATAGGTTGATACAACATGGCCTCTTATAAAGAGTTGTGATTCAAATGCATTATATGAGTATCACAGGGCACTAAACCACATGACAAATAGATGCATTATCCTAAAGCACAAGATACAATATCTCATTAAGGCTAACATTATTGATGTGGGTACACCTAAAGAGGAAACAAAATAGAAAATAGAGGCAAAGGCACTTAATATATTTTCAAAACCTTTCCCAAAGAGTACAACTAATGAGGTAGGGCATATCAAGTGTTCACTATACATATCAGACTCATCCACTGCCAGCTTCTTATCACATAGTTATAGAGGAGACACATGCACTACATAATATTACTAGCATGTATTACACTGCAGTGCCACCTAGACTAGTTATCACATTTTTAAAATAGGATATTATAGATGATGACATAGATATACATGCCTCTTCATATGAGCATATATAGACCACCATCCTATTCAAAGTGTTATGGTTGATAATGAGTCAAGAATTAACATGTGTACGATGACACTCTTACAACACTTGGGTTAAACAAAGTAGGATAATAGCCATTAGTGGTTTTAGTGGCCATGTTCAGATATCCATCAAGGATATCATGCTTCCATTATAGGTTAGACTAGTATACATAGCCACTTAATTTTTAGTAGTACCTAGTGTGGGTGTATTCAACATATTATTGGGCAATTCATGGTTATAGTAGCTTTGAGACATCCCATTTATATTAATCCAATGCTTCAAGGATATACATGCTAACTAGATGGTTAAGATTGAGGGTGTCCTATATGAGTATCCTTTTCCCATCCCATAGGTAGTTCCATCATAAATTCTAGTCACACTTCCAGCATAGACACCAGTTAAAGTTCTAGTTCTACTACCAGATATTACATGGTTATTTGTTAAAATAGAAATTATAGCTCTTATGCATACATCATAGTGTTCAGTAGAGTCCTCAGAGCATGCCAGGTCTAATTCTACAATATATGCATGCATGCATACTCTCCTTTGGAGACCATTATTTGAGAGACCATTACATTAGAGATACATCATATATTCTAGAGGACCTTCCTCTACTAATTTTACACTAAGATCAGTTATATTGGGGTCTAGGGGTCCTCAAAATAGGGAGTCTACATAACCTAAAACTTTTACATCCACTAGATGGGTCCTTAAGACCCCTACAATTCACAAAGCATCATAGTCAGTGCCACATCATCATAGCATCACTACTCAAGTAGCTTTAGGTTTAAATTATATAGCACACCAAATCATGGGCTCCTAGTTTCCATTTCAAATTGCACGTATAATCATAGTTCCCCTATTAGACATAGGTCATGATGATGGTGAGTCTCCCATGAGACTTAGGGGTTAGTATGGTTCTTACCCTTGTACATACTTCCTTCTTTCTCTCTCGCTCCTTTACATAGTTTTTTTCATATGCTTGTACATAGCTTATACTCAAAAAACACAAAAATTAAATAATATGTCAAAATATAAAAGCATTCAAATATTTCAAAAATGCAAAAAAATTATAGATTGTATGCATTGTTATGTTTACATTTCTATTACTTGCCAGATATTGCATATTTCTAGTTATCCTAAAATAGTAAATTTTATCATACACATATGCTTCACTTGTTCTTTTTGAGTGCTTGCATCTTCTAGATATGACTTAGGTCTAACACATTGATCTAGACCATCTATCGTATACCCATTGGGGGAATTTACACTGATCTAAGTTTATGCATTTCATACATCTAACCACTTGAGGGAATCTACTACACTTTTGATATAATTGGTTTTATCTTTTTCATAATATACATTCCATTTACACATTAATTTATCTTGATGTTGATCATTATTCTTCATTCCTCAATATTTTTGTCAACTATCACTAGTTAGACTCAATATATATTCATCCTAACATCTACATAGATTTGTACTACATAGTTATACATGCTTTCATTTATAGTTCCTAGATTAGATTTGATTTGATTTTGTTCCTCTGATTCTTTACTCTTTGAGGGCATTTAAATATGCCATTATTCTTTAGATTCTACACCACTTATCTATTTGTATGTCTTGGACATGTGCCCATGTCCTTTGTGTGTGTTATTTCATGCTTCTATATGTGAACATTTAAACATCTTTTTATGTGGCTCTACACTAAATTTCTTGTTGTTTGCATATGTGGACATTTTAACATGTCCTTGTATGTTTTCATTCTCATATTTAGTATCATGTTCCCATGTCCCTTATATTATGGCCCCTTAGACTACTCTTTGTGTGCCTCATGTTCTTGTATGTTTTCTTCTTTTTATGCTTCTACACTGTTACCTTTTAATTCACCCTTATTCATCTTTTTTTTCATGAACCTTCCCTAAGCAAAATTCAACCCACCATCTTACCTTATTGATCATATGTTTATTTCTTAATTTGACTCTTTGTTTTGAAATTTTATCTGCTTGTCTTCATATGTGTGAAATTACTAAAGAATTAAACCTTCGAACTTGAACCCTTTTTAAAGTTCAAGAGTTAAATGGCTCAATGTTTCTCAAAAGTCATGAACTACTAGTCCCTTTGTGTAACTTAATTTTTATCTTTGAACCTTCATGTTGAACCTCATTTCAAGAGTTCAAAGGTTCAATGGTTCAAAGATTCAACATTTCATGACTTTAGTCCCACCTTTCTCGAAGTATTTTAAGTCAAAATTTGTGGAAGATTTTAAAAGAAATAAATCACTTAGAGGGAAATATATCCAAAAAAATTTATGAAATGGAAATTCCTAATTTTGAAAGGTTATGAGTAATCATTACACATTAAGGTCGTGTGTGAAAACTACTTACAATTAATGAACCTATCAAAATTTATGTCCTATCAAGCAAGTTCAGCACAAGTTAATTGATCCAATAATTATTTGACCTGATTTCATGCCTTTATGGAGAAAGGACAAGCCATTTTTAATAGTAAACACATAGGTTAATGCAAGGGAGAGTAGTGCTGGAGGTATAAGATTTGTATTACACAGTTTCACAGTAATTTTTGATCCATTGAAGGTGAGTTTGAATTTTCCTATAAGTTGATTCTATTATTTTAATGGAAAGGTGAACCATTTTGAGTTTTTGGTATTATTTAAGTTTAAAGCATTTTTCATTATATCCTCCAATTTGTAGCCATGAAATCTACTTGTCTTGGTTAAGAACACAGTCTTGGTCTTATTTGTTCTCTTCCTAAATTCGGAGATACTTCTTTAGTTCAATATGATTTATAAGATTTTAAGGAGAGGGTTAAAAATCCTATGTCAACCCCTATGATGGAAAAAATAGTCAAAAGTGGTTTAGTTGAAGCTATAGTTTTTCCCATGGTGGTACAATGTCTCAAATTAGTTCTGGAATGCATGAATAGATATGACCCTCAAAATAGGTGTATCAAAACTACGGATGGAAATGTAATACTGCATGTCAATATACAAACCCTAATGGTTGTGATGAAAATTCTACCCAAGGAGCCATACTCTGACTTGATATTACTTCCTCTTATGGTCATTTTTCATTAAAGAAAACAATCTATAGGAGTGTAATTGCCAAAAATTGGTTACTAAATTTTCAAAAAGGAGGTTCAAGACTACCTAGAGCATTAACCATAGAACATATGATACTATAAATCAAAGACATCATGGTATTATTACACAGGGTGAAAGGTAGTTCTTAAGCATTTTATTGGGAGGATTGGATGTACTTCTTCATTCAAGTGATCCTCCAAGGAGAACAGTATTTGGATTGGGTAGAAATCATAGTCAAATGTTTGCATCTGGGTCTAAGTAATTATTTTAGGAATAAGGATTTTTATATGTCTTCATATCTCTTTTACTACTTAGCATCTACAAGATAATGGAGAGGATTGCCTCATGCATCCTTAGTTGAAGACAACAAAATTTATGATTATTACCCACATTTGTAGATGCAAAATTGTTATGAAAACTATGGAAGGGTTAATGATGTTTTTACATGTAGGATGACTTATGAATTGGTAGGTAATGTTAATAATAGAATGTCTAATGAAGCCATGCAGATGATCAATATTTATGGTAGTTTCTTCATTCAATTTTCTAAATTCACTTATATCAGATTTTTTGGTTTTGACGATGAACCAGTGAAGCTACCCATATATGTTTTTGATCGCTTTGTATTGATAGAAGTTTTCAGGTAGCTAGCCCATGTAGATAAGAAATTTCCAATGAAGAAATAATCTGGTATATCTTTTCCTATCAAACTAGGACACTATTCATGCTAGTCAATTTATGACTATCAGAGTTGTTTTGAGAATCTAGATAATGCAAATGCAATGGAGACGTGATCACATGAGATGAAGCAAATGCACACCACATAGATGCTAAAGTAATTTGAAATTATACAAGAATCTAAATTGCACAAGACAAAATGGAAAAAACCAAAATTTGATTAACTTGAGATGGCCAAAGTGAAGAATACATATAGGAGAGCACGTAAGTAACTCCTCCACAAAAGGTGGCCAAGGCACCCCAAGAATAGATTGTAACTCCTCCATGAAATGTGGTGACAAGGTGCTAAGAATAGAGAAGTAACTCCCATCAAGGGAGTTACTTATGACATTCTTATGACACCTATGACACATCTATGACACACATCTCCACATAAGCTAGCCTATCCCACAAATGTAGGAAAACTCTATGTAAGCACAAGAAATACAATTTCCCTAATTAAAAAATAGGGAAAAATAAAAACTTACACTAATACCCCCCCATAAGCGCAGCTTAGGTGGGCAGTGTGGAAATATAAAATGGGTCCCAGCAACTAGGCTTGATAAGGTACCCATGTACAAATGCAATCTCCCATAAGATAGAGAAAAGGAGAAAACCCGTAAGAAAAAACTCCCCCCCCCTCAAAAGAGAGAC
This sequence comes from Torreya grandis, assembly GCA_037957365.1. Lineage (NCBI taxonomy): Eukaryota > Viridiplantae > Streptophyta > Pinopsida > Cupressales > Taxaceae > Torreya > Torreya grandis. Next base: position 1,007,427 of record JARHVA010005065.1, on the reverse strand, counting down.
ATAAAGGAATAGAAGAGGCTAGAAGGCCCCCCTGAAGATGATGCTACTGCAGATGTAGACCACACCCTAAGAAGAGCTCATAGATGAATGAACTTGCTCTCGATGAAAATTTTGGTGAAGATGTCTACAACCTGCTCTGAAGACTGGAAAAATATCAAGTCAATGACCTGACTATGAATAAGCTCTTGAATGAAATGCATGTGAATCTCTATGTGCTTGGTCTACTGGTGCTAAACTGGATTCTTGCAAATCTGAAATGTACTCTAGTTGTCACAATAAATGATAATAGGTTGCCTAATAGGAATGCCAAACTCAAAAAGAATCCCTTGAAGCCAAATAGCCTCAATAGCTGCATTAACAACTCCCCTGTACTCTGCCTCTATGGATGATATAGCAATAGCATTTTGCTTCTTGCTAAACCAACTGATAAGACCAGAACCTAGAGAGAAATTGTAACTAGAAGTGGACTTATGAGTCTATGAATCACCAGCCTAGTCTAAATCTATATATCCAACCAAGGCAACCTCTATGTCAAATCTCTAATGAATCCCATATCTATGTGAACCCTGTATGTAATGCAAGATCCTCTTAGCTACTTTCCAATGCAGCTCATGAGGTTCTTGCATGAATCTAGAGACAAGTCCCACTGTATATGATATGTCGGGCCTGGTGTGAGTCAAGTAGATGAGACTACCAACAAGTTTTTGATATCAAGTGGCATCAACCAATGGTGAAGAATAATCAGCCTCAAGCTTGACTCTTAATAGAAAGGGAGTTGGAGATGGCTTGCAATCAGCCATGTGAAATTGAGCCAATAAGTCAAGAGCATACGTAGGCTGTGTAAGAGAAATCTCTGAATCTGACTGTGAGATCTTGATGCCAAAGAAGTAGTGCAATAAACCCAAGTCTGCCATGTCAAATCTATCATGAAGAGATGCCTTCACCGTTGTAATAGCCAATGAAGAAATATCGGTGATCAAAAGGTCATCAAAGGTCTCTAGGACTCTCCTGAAAGTGGACACTTCTCTCAATGAACAACTCATGAGTGACTGGATCTAGAAGGTGATATCCCTTAATACCATCCAAATATCCTACAAAGATGCAAGGCTTGGACTGTCACTCCATAGCTTTGCATTTCTTCTTTAGAATGTGGGCCATGGCTAGGGATCCAAAAACCCTGAGGTGCTCAAAATCATGTTTCCTTTTATGCCAAGCTTCAAAGGGTGTTATCCCTTTCAAAGCTTTGTGAGGAACCCTGTTTTGAATGTAGCAAGCACAATTGATGGCTTCAGCCTAGTACTATGGTGCTAAGGATTTGGAGTGAATCATATAGCTACCCATCTCTTTCAAGAACCTATTTTTGCATTTAGCAACCCCATTTTGTGAAGGACTATAAGTGATTGTGTGCTACAAATCAATCCCCTCTATGGTGCAAAACTGCTTAAACCTGATGTTGACATACTCCTCTCCATTATCAATTTAAAGAACCTTGATGGATTTCTCACTTTATTTCTCAACAAGAACCTTAAAGTCTAGAAATTTTCAAACACTTTAGACTTTTATTTGAGAAAATATATCCAAGTGTACCTAGAGAAATCATCAATGAAAGTGAAGATGTACTTGGCCCTTGTGAAAGATGGTTTGGGAAAGGGTCTCAATACATCACTATGGACTAACTCTAAAGGTTGTGAAGCCCTCCAAGATTTGCCTTTGTCTAATTTTGCTTCAGGATACTTCCCAAGGGAGCACCCCTCACAAAGTCCTTTTGAGAATTAGACACGAGGCAAGCCAATGACCATGTCATGTTTACAAAGTTGCTCAAGGTAGCAGTAGTTAAGGTGGCCAAACTGCTCATGCCACAATTTGTTAACTCCATTTGAATGAGTCAATAATGTTGTTGGAGAAGAATTTGGTGCAAACTGTGAGAAGGTGTATAACCCAGCTTGGTGATCTGCCCTACCCACTGCCAGTGTAGTATCACTATGCAACTCCCTGATAGCCACTGAATCTGGTGAAAACTCAACTCTCATGCCCTGACCAATGTGAGTGATTTGGTACACTGATAAGAGATTGGTTGAAAGAGAAGGAACACTTAGAACATTATTGAATGTTTCTCCTTCCATTTTAACTGACCCCCTCCCTACAACAAAAATTGATGTGTCATCACCCAAACTAATTGAAGTCATGCTACAAGGCTCTAAAGATGAAAACTCAACTAGTGAAGGCCCATGTGGTGAGAAGCACCCGAATCAATGACCCATGATTTTGTAGAAGTTGTAGTAGCTATAATGGCCTTTCCCTTTTCTTTCTCCTTACCCTTGCCTTTTGCCTTGGTAGAATCTTGGGTAGATGAATTCTGCTTGATGGACTCAGGAACACCTATGTTGTGCTTCTCTAGAAGATGAGTTAGGTGATCTATTTGTTTCTTCATGCATTTTTGTTCATCATGCCATGTCTTTTTACAATATGCACACTTAACCTTCTCCTTCTTAGGTTTAGCATTGGAGGAGGTAGACTCAGTGTTGTTTTTGGCAGGATTGTTGTTTTCTTTCCTCTTCTCTTGGTCCTTGTTCTTTATCTTCTTCTCCTTTGTTGAAGTCTTATCCTTACCATTTCTACCTATCAAAGCTTGGGGTTGAGTAGACTTCATTATGCCCATTTGAATTATTTTATCTTGCTCCCTAGTCAAGTCAGCAATGAATGAATCCAAGAAGGCATTGTCCATGTAGTGCCAAGGGCACTTTTGTGGCATGGAAAGTGGAGACAAAGACTGAATAGCTTGGACCTAACTTTGCAAAAATAGAAAGAATGAGTTGATCATCTTTCTTCTCTATCCTACATTCTTTCAATTGTAATCTAAGGGCCTTAAACTTAGTGAAGAAATCCTGTAGGGTGTCATAGTTGCTAGGACTTAGACTTATGAGTTTGTTTTCAAGCTCATGACCTCTCATCTCATCAAGCTTCCCAAATAAGTTTTCTAGGGTGTCCCATATTTCTTTGAGAGTCTTAGAGTTTTCTACATGGAAGAGAATTTTTAGAGACACAGACAAGCTCAGTAATCCATAGGCTTCATCACTACGGTTGTACCACTTGACCTTTTTAGCATTAGTGTTGGGTTCTACTTCAATCCCCATGGTGATCTTATACAACCCTTTGCTTCTAAGAATGATTGAAATTTTAACCTTTCATTCATGATATTTGAAGGGCGTTAGGGGTTTAAGTTGAAAATAATCCATTTTAAGCTGAATTTAGGTGAAGTTGTGTTGATTGCAAGTTGTGAAATTATGCAAAAAGGAGAATGAAAGCAAAGATTTGCAAGTTGTGAAAAGCAATCACACCCCACCAAAATATTGATCCCCCAAAATATGCAAGTGCACACTCAAAAGACATTGGGCTCAATCGAGAATGTGTCTTAGAGTAATTAGTACAAGACTTAAGCAAATAGGACGTCAGACTCAGCGAAAAATGCGTCTCGGGAGACCCAAATTTTAGGCACTTTATAAACTAGTGTGTTTTTTACAAATAATAAGCCTATGCTATGGATAATTGAATTATAAACACTTTTGTAAAAAATGGCACCCAAAACCAAGCTACCATTTGCAAGTTATTAAAGGTTTAATTTTTCCGTAAACTAGTGTTTTTGCAAAAAAAGCACTAAAACATTAAAAAATGCCTATTTTGAGAGAGAAAGGGGCCTTCCAACCACTCATTGGATTTGACATGAAATGAATAATCCAAAAGAGGTTTGTGTGATGGGGAATTGGCCTCCTACCAACCCAGGCCTCACCCTTCGTCTTTGACAGGCAAAGATACAAGTTTTAAATGTAAACCCCCAAATTATCAAACTGTCTAAAAAACTAAATATTTAGTCAAATTGACTAATTTTTTTTTACAATTCAATTTTTAACTAAAAAAATAAGACAAAGGATAATTCGATGGATGCCAAGTGTCCAAGGGCCCACATGGGACACAAAGCAAGGAAGGGGCGCCAAAACAAACACAGTGCAGACTTTGCTTGCAGAAAAAAACAAAAGAAATGAATTGCAGACCTACTAGATGCCGTATAGCTGCTTGGCACCTTGTTATTGCTGAAGGTGTTCGCAAGAAGGACTTGGCATGGCACAATAATAACAGCAAAAGGATCTGGCTACACCTAGACTGACTGCGCCTGGACTGTTGCGTGGAGTGCTGAAGGCATTGCTAAAGGTGTTGCTGACCAGAAGAGTGTCTAGTGTGGCCTTGGGGCACTCATTCTACCAGATGCCCCACACTGAAAGTGGCATCCAAAAACAAAAACTAGTTGGAGAGATCTATCTTTTCCTGCAGAATGACCAAGAGAAAAGGAATTCTATTGCCTTTGTTAAAGCCACAACAGATCTAGACAAGATGTCTTGGCAAATTCTAACTTAGAAGCCATTTTTTTTAAACAAGTTCTGTATAGATTTGCATGAGTTTTCAAGAAACTGTACCAAAGCAACTAAGAAAGCAAAATAAGAATTTCAAAATAGCATAACCAGACACGATTATCGAAGTGGCTCTAATACCATATCGGAGTTGTTTCCATAATCCAGATAATGCGAATGCAATGGAGACATGATCACACGAGATGAAGCAAGTGCACACCACATAGATGCTAAAGCAATTTAAAATTATACAAGAAGCTAAATTGCACAAGACAAAATAGAGAAAACCAAAATCTGATTAACATGAGATGGCCAAAGTGAAGAATACATATAGGAGAGCACGTAAGTAACTCCTCAACAAAAGGTGGCCAAGGCACCCCAAGAATAGACTGTAACTCCTCTATGAAAGGTGGTGGCAAGGTGCTAAGAATAGAGAAGTAACTCCCATCAAGGGAGTTACTTATGACATTCTTATGACACATCTATGACACACATCTCCACATAAACTAGCCTATCCCACAAATGTAGGAAAACTCCATGTAAGTAAAAGAAATATAATTTTCCTAATTAAAAAATAGGGAAAAATAAAAACCTACACTAATAATGACACCTTAAATTTAGAGGTGGACCTAAAAAAGTTCAATATTTAGTACTATAATGCCAGACCCTAGTTTGATAGCAAAGGTTTTGCTAGGGACAATCTGGATTTTGGAATAGGATTTTCACACATTCCCTAGATCGAAGACTATTGGGAGGATTGACCAGATGAATTTGAAGTTAGAAGAAACCTTTGGTGTAAGTTCTCCTTGGGGCAAATAGTTACACTCAATCTAAGTATGAATATCTCTAGAATAATTGATGATGAAGAATAGGTGGTTGATCCTCATTTTGAACAAGTAAAATAGCTACCTATTCCAAAAATTGATTGGAATAAAGATGAATAGGATCAGACTGAAGTCAAAACTCTTTCAGTGATAAGGAGAACTTAGAAATGGTTAAAGGGTTGTAGACTGAAAGAGGTTCAAAATGAATATTCCCAGCAATGTACACTAATTGATGAATCACCATCTCCAATAAGCTCTTCTAATCAGCTTATTACTATTTTTGATGTAGGTACTCTCAAGCCAAAATTTGGAAAGGGTTTTGTTATCAAAAATCCCAAGAAAACCATTAAAACTATTCTACCTTCTCATACTACTAGACTAAGGACTAAAAGTAAGAAGAAGAAAGTGATTTTTGAAAGAATAGTTGTGGACTTAAACTCTAAAGAGGATTTGGGAGAGGCAACAAGTGATAAAGGGTTTGATCCACCAATGGCAGAGGAGATTAGTGCAAATCAACAAACAAAGGTTGCTTCAGATTCTATAGATCTGATGGTGATATCAAATGTGCCTTTTGAACAATTGAATCTTGATAAGGAAGTTCTAATCCTTACACCTAAATGGTTGGAAAGTTCAATTAGTGATAAAATAAAAATAGTTCCATTTTCATTGCCATTGGAGGACATGGTTAGCAAGTGTCTAGGAAAGACTCCTAAATCCAAGAAGCTGAAAACAACATCCAGGGTGGACATTGACCCTAATATAGGGAATTGGAGTGTAAAAATAGCCCAGTTGACTACTGATAAGGAAGTTCAAGATCCCAAAATTCAATATTTCACAATAAAAAAATATATCTTGGGACTGCATCACATGTCATGGATGTGCACCACCTTGAAGCATCTACCAAAAAGATAGTCAGTCATACCTGGAAGGATGAAAAATATAAGAGGGATTTGAAATAGACCTTATGATTAATGGTAGAGTATATCGATACCATTCATAATCTAAATCCACAATCTATTTCCTAACTACCTCTGTCTTTTGACCCAAAATCTCTAGTCAACCAGAAAATGCTAGATCAGATACATAGAAATAAAATGGTGACTAAGGTGTTTGATGATTGGTTGGATGGCATTATCCAAAAGGGTATAGAATATATTAAGGAATTGAAGAATATATATGATAGGATTATGGCTACCATTAAACATTTGAAAACATAGAATGCTTCATGGGAAAAAGAGGAAGGAAAATGGATAAATGTGATAAATCAAATTGGTGATGTTCAAAAGTATGGGGTAACGAAGTTATTATCAAATAAAAATTTGATGAGTCTGAATGATAATATATTATATGTAAGCAAGAGAAATATTGAATAGAGAAACTCAATAACTAGATAAGGATGAATTGAATTCACAAAAATGATCAAAGAAATAACTGAGTTCACTCAATCCTTACAGCATGACTTACAATGTATTGATGTGAAATATATAAAATATGATGGGGAGCCAAAAAATGATATCAATACTATGGTTCAATCCTTTAGAGAGAAGATAAGTTTTGTTAAAGAAAATGACAACCTATTAATTGAGGATTTTTCTTGGATTTCAAAAGTAGAATCACTTCTTCACCTTTGTCTTGTTTCACTCCTGGAACACATGGAAAAAGTGGTAAAAATTAGAAGAAAGAAATATTTTTGGAAAGCACGGGTTAAACATATTGACATCCCCAACTTCTCAAAAATCTAGGAATTTGTTACTGCACATCAAGAATAGAAGGCACAACGTGTCTCCTTAGTAGAATAAAGCAAATCCAGAGATTCTAATCAGTTGCCCCAGTCTTGATCTTGCTTATGAAATATCTTTATTTAGTTATTCAATTGAAATTATATTTAAAAAAAAACATCGTATTTTAATGAGCTTGTATGAAACTAAATCCCGCATGGGTCAGAGTTTGTTTTAACTCTGGGTTTAAAAGAATAGTTAATTAGGGTAACTATATATATGTTTTTAGTTGTTAAAAACTAACAGAGGATAGTAAAGAAGAAGACAAGAATTTTAAAGTTGAACTTCTTTGTTTTGCAATATATGTGATGATTATTTGAATAATTTTCATCTATGAGTGAAAAGAAGAAATAATTATTGCATACTTAAATCTGTGTGTTTAAGTATTTGAAATTAGGTTTTTGTGTGAATTCTCCTTTCAAGTGGTAATTATTCTTTCATTAGATAACTCATCATATGTGTTTTATCTTTTGTTTGTTCATTAATATATATATTTATATGTCTGATTATTTTTTAGGATAGAATCTATTTGTTCTATCACTAAAGAATGTTATATGGATAAAATATACCACATTCATAACATGATGATGTATGAATGTTAGTTTGCCTTAAATGCTTTGTGGTTAAAAGTGTGTCTAAATGATTAAAGTAGTTTGAATTCATTGAAAATTTTAAAGGGATTTGTACCTTAATTCATAGAGGAATTATCCCTGATAGTTCACTCATTTGTTGTTTAACTCATTTATTCTCAAAGAAAGGGTTATAGAGTCAAAGCAAAACATTTTTTTTATAATAGGATAAATCTATTAACTAACATTTTTTTGTGACTTTGTTGGGGATTAGAAGTCATTTGTTAAAAGATTAGTCACCTTAATATGAAGCAATGATGGTACTTCCCCATGAAAATATAATTCCTATTCTATAGCCTAATATTGGTTTTCAAGATGAGCAGGAAGATATAATTGGTCAATTAAACATTCTTGCATGGCACACTCACTGAAGCATTGAGGATTATAGAAGGGCCAGTCGAGTATTAGAAAAAGAAGAAGAATTGGTCGATAATTTGAGATTATCATTACTTAGACAAAGAAGGAGGCAAGCATAAAATATAGTATGAAATCAAGCCCCTAAAGTCTGAAGAGGTCAAGAGTAGCTTAGAAACTAATATCATAAACTAGAGTTTAGAAGATATATAAGGTTTTTGAGGAGAGGAGTTGAGGATCCTACCTTTCAAACATTGCAAAGCCTTAATTTTACCCATATCCCTACTCCTATTAGAAGAGATATAAGTTGACCTCATAGCCCTCCTACGCCTTCTACATCTTCTATCTGTCAAGCCTTAACCCTTTCTGGTACTATCATTCCCTCTACCATCAATTTTCTTCCAATGGCTCAACCTTGGGGAGCAACTACAGGGCCTCTAAATTGAGGGGCTAACCTAAATCCTCTACCTAAAAATGCAAGGGAAAAATTATCCAAGTTTAATAGAGATGGAAGACAATCCCCAGATGAACATTTGAGTGTTTTTAATGCAGTATGTGGTGTGTTAGGTGTGTAACATCAAGATGTAGCCATAAGGCTTTTTGTGCAAACTCTAACTGAATCTATAGTAGAATGGTTTTATCATCTAATTGAATCTTTAATTACGAACTAGAATGATATGAAAACTATGTTTGAAAATAGGTTAAAAAGCATGGAAGATGAATATTCCCTTCTTGCTAAATTGACTCAGCTCAAGAAAGAAATACATTGGTTACTTTTGAAGATTCTTAGCAATATTCTTCATGTGCTATGCTTACCAAAAGTATGAAGAATCTAAGATTTTCTAATACTCAAGAAATACCTATTAAAGGTAAGGAACCTCTTACTAAAACCCCTGACATTAATTTGAAGGCCCAATAATTTAAATTATTACATAGGAATGATCGTGAAACTTCTTTTGATATTATAGAATTTTGCAAGTCTACAAAGATTCAAATATCCCCTATTGAATATCTTAAGTTGAATCCCAAAGAACTTGATAAATTAGTTAAATATGTCAAAGGTGATCCTTCACAAATTAAGCCAAAAACAACTAAATGCTAGTGATGAGTCTCTGATTGCCCAACTATTTGCTTCCCCACCTAAATCACCCAGGCATACTCCTAAAATGACTATTGACTCAACTAATGATACTTCTTATGTGGTTGATATGAAACCCAACCCATTTTATGTTTATTTATTCATAAATGGTCATAAACTTAGTAATTATATTATAGACTTAGGTGCCTCTAATAATATCATGCCTTCTTTTGTAACCAAAGCCTTGGGCTTATCCCTTACAAAAAAATTTGGTAGGTGTTACTCCATGGATGGCAAAAATATTTCTTTGCTTGGGCAAATCAAATATGCATAGGTTACCCTTACAGCTTATCCTGATAAAAAAAGTGAAATTGACTATTTTAGTAGCAGATATTCCTACTAGTTATGGGATGCTGTTGAGAAAGACCTTTTGTAAAGACGTAGGTGGGGAGATTAAATTGGATTGGTCAGAAGCTATAATTATAGTGAGAAAGCAAAAAAATTAAACTAGAACCTGAACCTAAATGCAAGTTTACTGTGTATCCTTCTGATGATCCTAAATCTCAGATCCTATTTGAAGAATGTGCATTTGGAAATTAATTTCTCTCTTCTAAAGACATGAAGGAAGAGTCCACCCCAAAATCTACTCATTCAGATGATCTATGGACCATAGAATTTGATGGTAGTTATGCCACCATTAGTTCAAGAGAAGGGGTTGTTTTGATCTCACCTAAAGGTAAAAATTTTCCTTACTCTTTCAAGTTTGAATTTAAAAATACTAATAACACTGCAGAGTATGAGGCCCTATTGCTTGGGTTAAATGAATCCAAATAAAAAGGGATAAAGATGATCAGAGCAAAAAGAGATGTTGAATTGATTATTAAATAGGTGAGAGGCATTTTCTCAATTAAAAATGAAATTTGAGACATTACAGGAATAGGGTTTGGGATGAGATAGAATATTTTGATGCCTTTTCTATTGAGGCAATTCCTAGAGATCAGAATACATGAGTAGATTCTCTGGCAGTGTCAGCTTTCCTTCTTCTCCCACACCCTGATTTCAAAAAGGATTCATATAGAATACAATTGATCTATCATCCTAATGTCCTAGATAATGCTGAAAATTAGCAAGTTTTTAAGAATGATAGGCAGATCACAAACTTCTTAGAGAATGTGGAAATGTTCTTGGGGACTTATTTTGAAGGTTCTGAATTAGAATGTAAAGAATTTAGTCCTGATCTAGGGATCAATTCAAATGATGATATAATTTGGTTAAAGGGAAAAAAATACCTAGAAGACTGGTCTCTCTGGAACATTTGTTCACTTGACAACATGAATATACCAAAGGCAAACTTGCTCATAACCTTGACAAAATGGGAGATTATGAAAAGATAAACATTGGGAGTAAGACTGATCCTAAATGGATTTCCATTGGTAGTTGTTGTTCACCAGAGGAGAAAAACAAATTGATTAATCTATTGATTAGGTATAAAGATGTCTTTGTTTGGTGCTACGATGACTTGAAATATTTTAGGGGTGGGAAATTTCAACATCATATTCCTTTAAAAATAAATGTAATTCTATTCAGGCAAAAGTTGAGAAACTATAACCTAAAAGTTGTTGAATCTATCTTTAAAGAGATCGATAAAATATTGAAATCCAGGATTATTTATCTGATTCATCACTCCACCTGGGTGGAAAATATTGTCTCAATAAGCAAAAAAAATGGAGAAATAAGAATTTATGTTGATTTTAGGAATCTAAACCAAGATAGTTTAAAAGATAATTATCCTTTACCTATGATGGATAACATTTTGCAGACAATTTTTGGATCAGAGATGATGTCCATGTTAGATGGATTCTTAGGTTATAATCAAATAAGTGTAGCGACAGCCGATCAACATAAAACTATTTTTACTACACCCTGGGGAACTTTTGCTTATAACTGTATGCCCTTTGGTTTGATTAATGCTGGTGCAACTTTCCAATGGGCAATGAATTCATCTTTTAGAGAGCTTAAAGATAAAATTATTGTCATTTATCTTGATGATTTGACTATTTTCTCTAGAAAAAGAGAGGATCATCTGAAAGATCTAGAGATCATTTTGTAAAGGTGTCAAAGTCATGGGATATCTCTTAATCCTAAGAAGTCAATTTTTTGTGTAATAGAAGGTAAGTTTTTGGGACATATAGTTTTAAAGGATGGAATCAAGATTGATCCAAAAAGGGTTAGAGCAATACAACAACTAAGTCTTCCTTCTAATAAGACTGGAGTTAAGTCTTTCTTTGGCCAAATTAACTTCTTTAAAAGGTTCATTCCTGATTTTGCTAAGATTACGAAGCATATTGGGGGAATGATGAGAAAAAATAAGCATTTAAATGGAATGAGGCTGCTAAGAAAGCATTTGAATATATTAAAGAAGCAATTGCACAAACACCTACTTTGGTAAACCCTGATTTTCAAAAAAAAATTATTATTTATTGTTATGCTTCAGAACATACCTTGTCTGGTATCTTGCTATAGAAAAATGAATTAAATGAAGAACTACCAATAGACTTTATGAGTGTTCCTATTAAGAAACATGAACTTAAATATTCTTTAACTGAGAAGCAAGCTTTTGTTGTGATAAAGGCTATTAAATAGTTTAGATATTACATACTACACTCTCATTCAATTGTATTTGTACCTAATTCAGCTGTAAAAAGCATTCTGACTCAATAAGATGTTGGTATGAATAAAATATCAACATGGGTTACTAAGATTCAAGAATATGACTTGGATATTAGGCCAACTAAATTAGTTAGAGGTCAAGGCCTATGCAAATTGATTATTGAAAGTAAAGTAGAAGAAGAGGAAGAACTTCCCACTGTCTTATTGGTGAGTTTACAAGATCCATGGTTCCTGAATGTGGCACATTATCTTACTTATGGAGACTATCCTAGTCACTTATCCTTGAAGGAGAAAAGGAATCTAAAGTTAAAAGCAGTAAAATATGTCATTTGGGGTGATGTCTTATACAAAAAAGGACTAGATGGAACCTTTTTGAGATGTGTAGATAAAGAACAACAACACAATATTTTGGAAGTTTTTCATAATGAAGCCTATGGTGGACACTTCTCTTCTTCATTCACAGCTTTCAAAATCCTTATAAATTGTTATTATTTGCTAGGTATGTTTAAAGATGCATACAAATGGGTAGCTAACTATGAAAAATGCAAAATGTTTTCAGGAAAGCCACAACTTGTAACATTGCCTTTGAGGCCTGTCGTTATTGAAGAACCTTTAAAATAATGGGGATTAGACTTTATTGCACCTCTCTCACCTTCTTCAAGTGTCAGACACACGCACACTCTTATAGTAACTAACTATTTTACAAAATGGGTTGAAGTAGTCCCTGTGAAGAGAACCACTTCAGAAGTAGTATGTAATTTTCTTAGAGAAAATATACTGGTATGTTTTGGTGTTCCTCAGAAGCTTGTGGTAGATAACGCTACCAATTTTTCTTTAATTGAACTTACTTCTTTTTGTTATGATCATAGTATCCCTCTTTCTCACTCGTCAGATTATTACCCTCAAGGGAATGGACAAGTTGAGTCCAATAACAAAAATATGATAGCCATCACAAGGAAATTGGTGAGTCAGAATCCTAGAGATTAGCATAAGAGGTTGTACAAAGCGCTCTGTGTTGATAGGGTAACCCCAAAAAGGGCAATAGAAATGGCACTTTTTGAACTAGTTTATGGAATAGGAGCTCAGTTATCATTACCCCTAGAATTATCTATAGCCAAATTACAAAATGTCATTAAAGATCAATATTTTCAAGATTCCCTAGAAAAGAGGGTTATGTAATTAACCAAGATCGAGGAGGAAAGGAATGAACTTGTTGATTGGATTACCACTCATCAAGCCAAGGTTAAGAATATTTTTGATCAAAAATCAAGGCCCAAAAAATTCATGGAAGGAGATGAAGGACTACTATGGGATAAGAGGAGAGAACCTAAAGGAGTGCATGGCAAGTTTAATTCACTTTGGAAAGGCCCCTTCAAAATTCATCAAGTATTTCACCCTAATTCTTTCAAATTAGAATATCCAAATGGAACTATTATACCCCTATCCTATAATGGGACAATCAGATAATTATTCTAGAACAAAAGGAGGGAGTTCATATAATCCTTCTAATTCATATTCATTCATGATTTCTACTGTGGATGAGGTCTGGGATCTACCAAATTCCATTGTAAGAGATTGAGGTTCTAGTAAGCAAGAAAACTTTGGTAAGGGAAATAGAGATGCAAAGATAAAAGGGCCTATAACAATTTTAAAATAGCCAGGGACTCGACGTAATAGTTTTCCCAAAGAATTTTACAAAGCAGAGAAACTCAAATGTCATAACAAGAAATTCTTACAGACAATTCTAGTAGAAGATACTTTGAACTTGGCTTTGATATTGAAATCACTGAAGAAACCCTCAAAAAAGAAAATAGCCTGTATAGACCTCCGGCTATTAAAGCTTCACAGGTATATAAAAAGTTTGAGATTTTAAAATCAAAGTTTGTGTATAAGTCTACCTATTTGTTATTTGTTAAGCCTAGAATCAAATTTGTCGAACTTACTCTTTGCTATAAGCCCAAGCAAAATTTTCAAATAAATTTACTATCTTTATTACCTGAACCTGAAATCAATTATTTCAGGTCAAATGAAGATGTAAAATTTGTACATTTTGGTCTTATCAGAGTTCATATAACCCCATTGATTCCCAACAATATCAAACCTATAATATATTTAACACTCTGTGATAGACGCCAAGTAATATTTTGACATGCTTGTCAATTATCAATTCTTGGTCATTTAAACGACGAAGTCATTTGTTTTGAGTTCTATCCAAACCTCTATGTCTCAGTCCCTGACAAAGGATGTAAAGAAGTTAAGTTTGGTTCTTTGAATTGTTGGGGTTTGTTGACTTCTCTTTTTGGTTTGAATATTTTTGGTGAGTTTAAGTATGCCTCTATTAATATCTCTATCGTATATAGTATGACTAATATGAACGACCCAAAGATCCTTGAAAATCTACCATATGCTAAAAGATTAAGTGGTACTATTCAACTTTAGAAAGGTCATATAGAGTCAATTGAAATACCTTCTGATTGGAAAATTGATTAGTTGAAAAATGTTTCTCCCAGAATGAAAGGCCAAGCCTCAGTACATAAAAGTGATGGTAGAATTGTGAATATTCTTCCCAGATCTTTGTCCATAAATTCTTATGTTCTTTATCCCTCCAAACAATCAACCTCTTCTTATCGCAAAGCTATAAAAATAGGCCATATTTTGATTGATGATGAAGAAATCAACCAAAGACTTGATCTAAAATATCAATTACCTTATACAATGATGAATCTTTTGAGAGAAGATCGTTTAGAGATTTATACAGAAAATAAGGTAACTCTCTATAAAGGTGGAAGATGGCCACCACATAAAGGAATCCATAAGTAGCCTACAGGTACAGTGCAATATTTTTTTGTTGTTTACCAAGGAGATACTGAACCTTCTAATGAGTTTAAACATAGAAATTATATTTTAAGGTTCAACTCTCATCTGTCAGAGAATTTTGATGATCTCTGCATAGATGTTTTGTACATTAAGAATAGTATAGATAAACTCACTATTTTAGAAGACAATACCAATACCCTTTATACAAATATACAAAGTCAGTTGGCTTCCATTGATTCTAAGTTAATTACTTTAGATGAAATTCTTGAATGGATTTTTAAACAGGATCAACAGGCATAATCCTCTGTTAGCCAATTAACTTACAAAGTAGATCTCGGTCCCAATTTTAATCCCAGCAAAAAGCACCCCAATACTACTCATGCACAGCCTTGGTACCTCAATATTAATGATTTATTAAATCCCTTGAATGAGATTTCAGCATGGTGAAACTCCATGAGAGTTATCACCATTAATTCTCATTTAGATCCAGCAAGTACTACTGATTTTGCTTCTAAATTCTTTTGGGGTATTATAAATCAATGGTGGGATTCCATGACTGAAGCAGAATAGTTTGAAAGAGTCCATAACCAACCTGATCCTCTAGCCACTATATTTCATCTACTTATAAATGAGTTTGCACCTCCAGTCACCAATCGTGAATTAGAATCAAATAAATGGCTTCTAAAAATGGAGCTTTGTGATTTAAAACAATTTGATGCTTTTGCCAAACAATTTAGAGAATTGGCATATGAAAGTAAGATCTTTTCTTCTATAGAGATTAAGATCAAATTTCTACTTGCTTTGCCCTATAATCTTATTGATAAGGTCATTGCTTATATTGAAAGAGTCTTACCATTGAAGACCTTTCTCTCTCTGATGTCATTGATTTTGCTAAGCAACAATCTATGTGTTTAGTCTCTGAGGCTAAAACAATTCAAAAACTCACCAAACATCAAGCATCCTAGATTGCTCCAGCCTTCCTTGAAACAACCCCTTTTGGCTATCGGCCATTTGTCCAACCTCGCAAGTAATAAAAACAATGTCACAAACATCTTTCTTTCTAGCATCGCTCTTTTCCCCACAAACACTCCTATGCTTCTCCTCACTATTTCCTCAAGAAAGGTCATACTGCTCATCCTCCATCCAAACATCTTATTTGCTACATTTGTCACAAACCAGGCCACATTGCTCCTCAGTGCCACTACAAAAATACTATAGTCAAAGTTGTTTTTACTTCTAATGCAACAATGTGGTGGGATATAGTTGATTTTGATGAAGATCTCTACCTACAGGATGACATCTATGAACTAATTCTTGATGATTTCTCAAAAGAGGATTCAAAAGACAACAAAGATGTAGATGCTCTCGAGTCATTAGCTGATGACTTGGAACAATCGCTCACCAACATGCAACACCCATGATACTGACCCTGGCACCATGATAATTCATAGCTAGCATATGAAGCACACGGTAATTGGTCTCATCACCACCAAGAGGTACCAGAATGAGACACAAGACCAAGGACATGAGGATACTCTAGAGGAGAAGGATCAACCAAAGGGAGACAGCCCTAAATGCCTCGAATACTTCCAACATTACAAAGGCCTCAACATCCTCTTTTGCAATTCCAGAGCTCTTTCAAGCCAAGCACCTCTTGGATCAAAAATAAGTTCACCAGCACAGATTCTCCAAGAAAAATCCTAGTACCAAAGATACAGCCATAGTGGGATATATTTTTGCCCATAGTAGAAAAGAAAGAGGATCAAGAAGTAGAAAGTTCTTTCTACTCAGATTAAGATTATTGTCTTGATGAATGCAGTAATCTCCAAGAAGAAGAAGCAGAATAAGAAGTAAAATACATCTACCTTGAACAACCTCTTGTTCAAGACCCAAGGAGACAAAAAATGGTATGTACAAGCATTCCTCCCTTAGAAATTCCCCAACTAGCTTATTTAACATAGCTGATTAATGGAAAGTTTGTTCAGTTTATTACTTTAGAAATTAATGGCAGACTTGTAGATGCCCAAATTGATATAGGAGCTTCTCTCTCCTTTGCCAAATCTCAACTCATCCATGACTAGAAGATATTGGATGATACCATGACTTACAAGAGCCTATATGTCTAAGGGAATAGTTTCATCTGTAATAAGTATAAACATCAGCAAACCCTTTGGATACAAGATAAAATCTTCCATGCTAATTTATTTGCCCTAGATAGGATGCATGTTGATATCTTACTAGGTGGTGCCTTTATAGACAGATACTCACCTTATGGTTAAACTTTAAAGAGTATCATGTTTACTATTGAAAATGAAAGGCTTAGGATTCCTCCCCTTAATTATGCCACTAAATAATTCCCTAGTTCAATGACTCAAATACCTAAAATAATAATCCCTGCTAAAATCTAAGACATAGGAGAAAAGATCAAAACCACAATCTGTTCTAATAACCCTCAAAAGTTTTGGTTAAAGTTTATGCCTGAGATGGATATTAAAATCATCAAAGGTAAACATATGAAGATTCAGAAAAGAATCCCAATACCAGCATAGGATTATAACGATATGGAACTCTAGATCAAAGAGTTGGAGAATAATGGTTTTATTAAAAAATCAACTTCTCTTTACTGTTGCTATGCATTTTTGGTCAACAAACATTTTAAGAAAAAAAGAGGAAAGAAAAGAATGGTCATTAATTATAGACCATTAAATGCCATTACCCAACCATTTTCATATCCCATTCCTGATACAAACTATTTGTTGGAGAAGGTAGCAAAATGTAAATACTTCTCCCAGTTTAACTGTAAATCTGGATTTTATCAAATCAGAGTCAAAGAAGCTGATAAAAAAAAGATAGCATTCAGCTGCCCTTTCAGCCATTTTTAGTGGACAGTAATGCCTTTCAATTTGATGATTGCCCCTACATTCTATTAGGCCCATATGGATAAAATATTCCAAGGCACTTCTAACTTTGTGTGTGTGTACATAGATGACATACTAATTTTTAGTCAGTGTCTTTCTGACCATTTTACTCATCTCTCCATATTCTTTGATTTGGCACAAAATTAAAGAATTATTCTATCAAAGACAAAGATTCAGTTATGCAAAACTGAATGCAACTTTCTTGGAATGGTGATCCAAGACTCAAAACTACAAATTTAGCCACATATCAAATAAAAGGTCATCAGTTTTCTAGACATTCTAGATAAACCCAAGCTCCAAGCCTTTATGGGATTATTAAACTATCTAAATAGATTTTATCCTAACTCTGGTGAAGACAAGTTCCTGCTTCAAGAACTTCTCTAGAAAAAGACAGCTTTCAAATGGAAGGAAGAACATATAGTCGCTATCTAAAAAATCAAATCTAAGGTTGTCTTACTTCCTGATTTATACATCCCAAAATCTGATCAAATGATAGTTTATACTAATGCCTTAGATATTGTATGGGGAGGAGTACTTGTTTATGTACATAACAATAAAGAATTTGTCTGTGAATTCTCTAGTGGAGTTTTCAAAACTGATGTGCTTAAATGGATTTTTTTTGATAAAGAAATCTATGCTGTAAAAAAGTGTTTAGAGAAGTTTATGATAAAACTACTGCACTTGACCCATTTCATTGTAAAAATTGATTGTACTAGATTTCTAACCTTTAGAGAAAAAGATCGTGGTCAAAAAGATGGTTTCGATAAACATTGTAGATGGCAAGAATTTTTCAATCAGTTGAACTTCTCAGTAGAGCACATTAAAGGTACTAATAATATAACAGCAGATTGGCTCAGTTGAAATCCACTTGCTACACTAATGCACCAACCTGTTCTTGGTTTCAATTTAACCAAGATTTATAATCAACGATTTGCATATCTAAATATTCTTGTCCAAGAACAAATCCTTCGTGAAGGGTTGCATCCAAGGTACTCCCGTATATCTTATACAACAGGACAAGATTTACAGATGTCTTTCGAAGCAACCATTCAAGCAAACTGTCATCAGAACATTGGTGTAATTATAATTGAAAGATTAAATAGTGAATTCCTTTTCCACCAATTTATTGAATTATTAAAACATCCCCTACGGACATGGATGATAAAAATCAGGTCCTCACACAATGAACACCTCTACTAATGGGTGGCAAGATATGGTCCTCATCATATACATGAAGAAGAAGATCATCAACAAGACACAATTGTCCATATGATCATTAGAAGACAGCTGGAATGGGAATATTACTTCTATATCAATCCTTGCCATCATGCATGTGAAGCTGGACCCCACCATTGGCATCTTTCTAGCACATTCTAGAAAGGTTTCTTTTCTAACCAATCAATGAAAATGACCTGTTAACTAAAGCAGAAGCAATGTTGGACCCAAAAAGCTAGACGTCCTCATCTAGCACCTCCAACAATATCTCATTGTAGCATAACTTTTATGTTGTAAAGTATGATGGGACATGACACCACCTTGGTAAAGATTCTAGGCAAGACCTCCCAAAATACTATAAATAAGCCTCTCTCCCATAGATTTATCATCGAAAAATTTATAAGCTCTCTTAAAGGTCTAGTAGCCTTGTTTAAAGAGTATGCTCTTCTCTTTTTCTTCTTGAAAGATTCTTAGGATCCTTCATTGTCAATACCTTTAATGTGTTTTACTGAGAAGTTAAATTGATTGAAAAAAGTTTGCCATCTACAATATTTACTCCGACCATCTTTTCAACCATGATCTTTTTCTCTAAGCTCTATTATAAGTCTAGTAGCCTTGTTTAAAGAGTATTCTCTTCTCTTGCCCTTCTTAGAGGATCCTAAGAATCAAAAATTCAAACAAGTGTTTATAAAGTGTGTGATTTAAAAATATAGTGAAGTCATAGCCATTTGGCCCATGCCTACTATCGCGAGTTTTCTATAAATAAATTGTTGAAGGAGGCATCTATTGACATAAAAATATTGGGAGGTCTTTGAAGCCAAGCGCCTTTTGGATCAAAAATAAGTTCACTAGCACAGATTCTCCAAGAAAAATCCCAGCACCAAAGATAGGCCACAATAGGATATATTGTTGCCCATAGTAGAAAAGGAAGAGGATGAAGAAGCAAAAATTTATTTCTACTCAGATCAAGAAGATTGTCCAGGTGAATGCAATAATCTCCAACAAGAAGAAGAAGCAGAAGATATCTACCTTGAACAACCTCTTGTTCAAGACTTAGGGAGACAAAAATTGGTATGTACCTTTAGAAAGGTCATATAGAGTCAGTTGAAATACCTTCTAATTGGAAACTCGATTGGTTGAAAAACTTTTCTCTCAGAATGAAAGGCCAAGCCTTAGTACATAAAAGTGATGGTGGAACTGTGAATATTCTTCCCAGATCTTTGTCTATAAATTTTTTTGTTCTTTCTCCCTCCAGACTATCAACCTCTTCTTCTCGTAGAGCTGTAAGAATAGGCCATATTTTGATTGAAGATGAAGAAATCAGCCAAGGACTTGATCTAAAATATTAATTACCTTATACAATGATGAATCTTCTAAGAGAAGATAGTTTAGAGTTTTATACAAAAAATAAGGTAACTCTGTATAAAGGTAGAAGATGGCCACCACATAAAGGAATCCATAAGCAGCCTATAGGTACAGTATGTTGGGTGAATATTTTGTTAATCAGTAGTCTGATTGAGAAAAATAGGTCATATCATCCACAGCAAAAGAGATTGGTCAGCCCAGTGTGTAGGTTTACTACATCAAAGGTGGACAAATCTCTCCTCTCATCAAGGGGAGGTTCCCTATAAGTATAAAGGTGCTATATACTATATATATAAGTAGAAAATAACACTTAGGGGTAGGATAGATCATCCATCTCTCTTCTTTTAGAGATGATGGTCACAAATCAAAGGAGAAATCCTAGGTCATTGGTGAAGGTACTTCTCTTCTTTCAGAAGTAACATTCAGCCAAGAGCCAGATCCATTTTTGGATAGTGGAAATCCTAGTGAAATGATAGAAGGCACTTCTCTTCTTTCAGAAGTGCTTGTTCTTGCAAAAAATAGGAATCTTTGTAGTAAGATAAGTAACTAGTAATGGAATGCAGAGTAACCAGCAATCTAAGATGTAGCACAAAGTCTCCACCTTGACTGCCCAAGAGTGAGATACGAAGAACAATGGGGGCACAAAGTCATCCCAAGGTCCTTTACATAGAAATAGAAAATAAACACTTCAGGACTTCTTTCTTATCACTTCCACTAGCTCTACTTGTTAAATTACATAAACAAGAATACATTTAGGAAATAGACATAAGAACAATTTACTAAAATGATACAAAATATAACAACACAAAGTCTGAAAGTAACTTGCTTTCTAATTACAACAAATAAATATGATAAACAATCTGAGCTCAAAGTCTCAATGATGCCTTTCAATTTGGGTAGAGTTTTGCTTCTATATGGGGAAGATCTCCTTTACTAATGAGAGAAATTACAATCTTAGCAACCATGCAAGGCTTGGCATTCTTTCCCATGGGATGGCCCATGCCGCAGTCAACACCTTTAATGTGCCTTCAATTTTTTTTGGAGGGACCATACTGGGAACAGTGCATTATGGTGTGTCCATTCCTCTAATATGTCTCTTCTTATTATGGACTGTCTGGTCCTTTTCTTGATATCTATGTAGTTGTCCAATTTGTCATTACTTCATGGAAGAAAAATAGGCTTGCATCCTTGATTTGGTGTGCTCAAAATTATACTTGATCCACTGTTTCACCTATTAAAAATAACTCTTTTGAATATATTTCTGGTCCTTTGGTCTCGCTCCTCTCTCCCCTGTAGCAATTTGAGTCTTTGAGCTCTCTTTTTAGCTAGTCTCTTAGTTCTCCCTTTAATTTTTGTGCTCTATTAAAATTTCCATAGATATTCCCTCACTTTAAATTTGAAATCCGTGGGACCATCAATGGTCACTAGCTACTTGAACCATGTTGAACTTTGAACATATGAACCATTTGAAAGTTCATTGGTTCATCAATTCATCGGTTCATTCTGTCTCTTTTGGTCTATTGCTTCCTTGCTTAAGCACTTCTTTGCTCTCTGGTTGAACCATCACTTTAATTGAACTTGCCTTTGGAATCATCCATGTTGCTTCTTTGTCCTTTCTAGCCCTTCTTATCTAAGTGTTTAGGGGGTCCTTTCTACGTCTTTGACAAGTGGCAAGTTTTGTTGTTATGAAACTCATTAGAAACTTACAAAAAATGGGATCCATGACATGTCTTGCTCGAGCAACTTTAAAAGGGGAATGAGGATGTAAACACTTGTTAGATTCCACTTGATCTCTGTAGATGACACATGGCACATTCCGCTGTGTCAAGAAAAAGACATTGAAACCTTTCACAACTGCCACTTGGTAGCTTTTGCTCATCCTTTTCTTAGCCGCTCCTTTTCTTCCTTTCGGTCAGGCTTTCTTCCCAGGTGAATTCCTTCGAACAATTTGTTTGAAGGACTCTACATTGCCTTTTGCCTTGTTCATTTTTTTGAAAGAGTTCACTTTGTTCATTTTGGCTCGCGGCCCTCTACAAGGGCACTTGACTTGATTCACGGCCCTCTGTAGGGGCATTTGTTCTTTCGGCTATGGGGCAGCCCCTTGAACCTGTCGATTGAACCAACCGATTGAACCATCTTTGGTTCAATGGTTCAATAGTTCAACCTATTCATTCTTTGTTATTTGGCAATATTATTGATCTCTTTAAACCAAGCGTGTTGAACCAATAGGTTGTTGAACCCATTGAACTATTGAACCAATGTGGTTCAAGGTTCAATGGTTCAATGCATCATTTTTTGCTAAGTATTTTGAAGCCATGGAACTTTGAGGTAGTTGAACTTTAAACCTTTGACAAATGTGCTTAACTCTTATTGATGATGTTGAACCTTTGAACACATTGAACCTGTTGAACCAAAATGGTTCAAGTTTCAATGGTTCAATGGTTCAATGGTTTGATTCTTGCTTAGAAGCTTGCCAATGGAGCTTTGGTTGAACCTTGGCATTGAACCAATCCTAAAAATGACTAATTGTTGGAAACTTGTTCTTTCGAGAGCTTGCTTCTTTCCTACAGAATCTGTAGAAATCAACCTGCAAAGCCTGTAGAACTTGGCCTACAGAGTCCGTAGATTCAAGCCTTCAGAGTCTATAGATTCAAGCCTGCAAAGTCTGTAGATTTTTGACAAAGCTTTGAAAAATGAAGAACCTGAATGCTCAGAATAATTTTTGAAATGGGAAGAGAGTATTTTGGTCTATAGGACCAAAATAGTTCAAATGTTGTCCCAAAATTGAGTGATATTTTTGGGGGACAACACAGTACAATATTTCTCTGCTGCTTACCAAGAAGATACTGAACCTTCTAATGAGTTTAAACATAGAAATTATATTTCAAGGTTCAACTCTCATCTGTCAGAAAGTTTTGATGATCTCTACAGAGATGTTTTGTACATTAAGAATAGTATAGATAAACTCACTATTTTAGAAGACAATACTAATACCCTCTATACAAATATACAAAGTCAATTATCTTCCATTGATTCTAAGTTGCTTTAGATGAAAGTATTGAAATGCTTTCTAAACATGACAAACAAGTAGAATCCTCTATTAGCCAATTAACTTATAGAGTAGATCTCAGTCCCAATTTTAAGCCCAGCAAAAATCACTCCAATACTACTCTCATGCAAAGGACCCATGTCCAATTATAGCCTTGGTACCTCAATATTGATGATTTGTTAAATCCCTTAAATGAGATTTCAGTATGGTGCAACTCCATGAGAGTTATCACCATTAATTCTCATCTAGATGTAGCAGGTACTACTAATTTTGCTTCTAAATTCTTTTGGGGTATTGTAAATCAATGGTGGGATTCCATGATCAAAGCAGAATAGTTTGAAAGAGTCCATAACTAGCCTGATCCTCTAGCCACTTTATTTCATCTACTTATAAATGAGTTTTCACCTCCATTCGCCAATCATGAACTGAAATCAAATAAATGGCTTCTCAAAATGGAGCTTTGTGATTTAAAAAAATTTGATGCTTTTGCCAAATAATTCAAAGAACTGGCATATGAAAGTAAGAGATTTTCTTCTACAGAGATTGAGATCAAATTTTTGCATGCTTTGCCCTATAATCTTATTGATAAGGTCATTGCTTATATTGATCTTAAGAGTCTGACCATTGAAGATCTTTCTCTCTCTGATGTAATTTATTTTTCTAAGCAACAAGCCATGTGTTTAGTCTCTGAGGCTAAAACTATTCAAAAGTTCACTAAACATCAAGCATCCCAGATTGCTCCAGCCTTCCCTAAAATAACCCCTTAGGTGGTGCCTTTATAGACAGATACTCACCTTATGGTTCAACCACAGAGAGTATCATGTTTACTATTGAAAATGAAAGGCTTAGGATTCCTCACCTTATTTATGCCACTGAGCAATTCCCTAGTTCATTGACTCAAATACCTGAAATAATAATCCCTTCTAAAATTTAAGACAGGAGAAAAGATCAAAACCACTATCTATTTTAATAAAGCTTAGAAGTTTTGGTTAAAGTTTTTGCCTGAGATGGATATTAAAATCATCAAAGGTAAACATATGAAGATTGGGAAAAGAATCCCAATACCCGCACAGGATTATAATGATATAGAACTCCATATCAAAGAGCTGGAAAATAATGGTTTTATTGAAAAATCAACTTCTACTTACTGCTACTATGCATTTTTAGTCAACAAACATTCTAAGCAGAAAAGATGAAAGAAAATAATGGTCATTAATTATATACCATTAAACGCCATTACCCAACCATTTCCATATCCCATTCCTGATAAAAGCTATTTGTTGGAGAAGGTAGCAACATGTAAATACTTCTCCCAGTTCGACTGTAAATCTAGATTTTATCAAATTAGAGTCAAAGAAGCTGATAAAGAAAAGATAGCATTTAGCTATCCTTTTGGCCATTTTCATTGGACAATAATGCCTTTTAGTTTGATGAATGCCCCTGCATTCTATCAGGCCCATATTGATAAAATATTCCAAGGCACTTCTAACTTTTTATGTGTGTACATAAATGACATACTAATTTTTAGTCAGTCTCTTTCTAACCATTTTAATCATCTCTACAAATTCTTTGATTTGACACAAAATGCAAGAATTTTTCTATCAGAGACAAAGATTCAGTTATGCAAAACTGAATGCAACTTTCTTTGAATGGTGATCCTAGACTCAAAATTGTAAATTCAGCCACATATCAAATAAAAGGTCATCAATTTTCCAGACATTCTGGATAAACCCAATCTCCAAGCCTTTTTAGGATTATTAAACTATCTAAATATCTTTTATCCTAACTCTAGTGAAGACAGGTTACTACTTCAAGAACTTCTCCAAAAAAAGAAAGCTTTCAAATGGAGCGAAGAACATACAGCCAAATTTATAGTCGAACTGGGAGAAGTATTTACATGTTGCTGCCTTCTCCAAAAAATATCTTTTATTAGGAATAAGATATGGAAATGGTTGGGTAATGGAGTTTAATGGTCTATAATTAATGACCATTCTTTTCTTTCCTCTTTTCTGCTCAGAATGTTTGTTGACCAAAAATGCATAGCAATAGTAAGGAGAAGTTGATTTTTCAATAAAACCATTATTCTCTAGCTCTTTGATCTGGAGTTCCATATCGTTATAATCATGTGCTAGTATTGGGATTCTTTTTCCAATCTTCATATGTTTACCTTTAATGATTTTAATATCCATCTTAGGCATAGACTTTAACCAAAACTTCTGAGGGTTATCAGAACAGATAGTGGTTTTGATATTTTCTCCTATGTCTTGCATTTCAGTAGGGATTATTATTTTAGGTATTTGAGTCATTGAACTAGGGAATTGTTCAGTGGCATAAATAAGGTGAGGAATCCTAAGCCTTTCATTTTCAATAGTAAACATGATACTCTTTGTGGTTGAACCATAAGGTGAGTATCTGTCTATAAAGGCACCACCTAGTAGGATATCAACAGGCATCCTATCTTGGGAAAGAAATTAGCATGGAATATTTTATCTTATATCTGAAGGGTTTGCTGATGTTTATATTTATTACAGATGAAACTACTCCCTTGGACATCTAGGCTCTTGTAAGCCATGGTATCATCCAATATCTTTCAATCATGGATGAGTTGAGATTTGGCAAAGGAGAGAGAAGCTCCTGTATCAATTCAGGCATCTATAAGTCTGCCATTGATTTCTATAGTAATAAATTGGGCCAATGTTCTATTAATCATCTATGTTAAATAAGTTGGTTGTGAAATTTCTAAGGGAGGAATGCTTGTACATACCAATTTTTGTCTCCCTAGGTCTTGAATAAGATGTTGTTCAAGGTAGATGTCTTCTACTTCTTATTCTGCTTCTTCTTCTTCTTGGAGATTACTTCATTCATCAGGATGGTAATCTTGATCTGATTAGAAAGAAATTTCTACTTCTTCATTCTCTTCCTTTTCTACTATGGGCAGCAAAATATCCCACTGTGGCTCTATCTTTGGTGCTAGGATTTCTCTTGGAGAATTTGTGCTGGTGAACTTATTTTTGATCCAAGAGGTGCTTGGCTTGAATGAGCTTTGAAATTGCAAAGGAGGATGTTGAGGCCTTTGTAATGTTGGAAGTATTTAAGGAATTGAGCATTGTCTCTCTCTAGTTGATCCTTCTCCTCTGGAGCATCCTCATATCCTTGGTCTTGTGTCTCATTCTAGTACTTCATGGTGGTGACGAGACCAATTACCATGTGCTTCATATGCTAGCTATGAATTATCACAGTGTCAGGGTTGGTACCATTAGCATTACATGTTGGTGAGTAGTTATTCCAAGTCATCAACTAATGACTCGAGAGCATCTACATCTTCATTGTCTTTTGAATCTTTTTTGAGGAGATCTTCAAGAATTGGTTCATAGATTTCATCCTGTAGGTAGAGATCTTCATCAAAATTAACTATATCCCACCATGCTACTACATTGGAAGTAAAAATATCTTTAATTACAATATTTTTGTAGTGGAACTAAGGAGCAATATGGCCTTGTTTGTGACAAATGTAGCAAATAGGCTATTTGGACGGAGGATGAGTAGTACGGTGTTTCTTGAGGAAATGGTGAGGAGGAGCATAGGAGTGTTTGAAAGGAAAAGAGTGATGCCAGAAAGAAAGATGTTTGCAACATTGATTTTGTTTCTTGTGAGGTTGGACAAATGATTGACAGCGAAAAGAAGTTATTTTAGGGAAGGCTAGAGCAATCTGGGATGCTTGATGTTTGGTGAGCTTTTGAATTGTTTTAGCTTCAGAGACTAAACACATAGTTTGTTGCTTAGAAAAATCAATGACATCAGAGAGAGAGAGATGTCTTCAATGGTAAGACTCTTAAGATAAATATAATCAATGACCTTATCAATAAAATTATAGGGCAAAGAATGCAGAATTTTGATCTTAATCTCTATAGAAGAAAAGCTCTTACTTTCATATGCCAATTCTCTGAATTGTTTAGCAAAAGTATCAAATTGTTTTAAATCACAAAGCTCCATTTTGAGAAGTCATTTATTTGATTCCAGTTCAAGATTGGCGACTGGAGGTGCAAACTGATTTATAAGTAGATGAAATAAAGTGGCTAGAGGATCAGGCTAGTTATGGACTCTTTCAAACTATTCTGCTTCGGTCATGGAATCCCACCATTAATTTACAATAACCCAAAAGAATTTAGAAGCAAAATTAGTAGTACCTATTGGATCTAGATGAGAATTAATGGTGATAACTCTCATGGAGTTTCACCATGCTAAAATCTCATTCAATGGATTTAACAAATCATCAATATTGAGGTACTAAGGCTGTAATTGGACATGGGTCCTTTGCATGAGAGTAGTATTGGGGTGCTTTTTGTTGGGCTTAAAATTGGGACCGAGATCTACTCTATAAGTTAATTGGATAACAGAGGATTCTACCTGTTGATCCTATTTAGAAATCCATTCAAGACTTTCATCTAAAGCAACTAACTTAGAATCAATGGAAGATAATTGACTTTGTATATTTGTACAGAGGGTATTGGTATTGTCTTCTAAAATAGTGAGTTTATCTATACTATTCTTAATGTACAAAACATCTCTGTAGAGATCATCAAAATTCTATGATAAATGAGATTTGAACCTTGAAATATAATTTCTATGTTTAAACTCATTAGAAGGTTCAGTATCTCCTTGGTAAGTAGCAGAAAAATATTATACTATACCTACAGGCTGCTTATGGATTCCTTTATGTGGTGGCCATCTTCCACCTTTATATAGAGTTACCTTATTTTTTGTATAAAACTCTAAACTATATTCTCTTGGAAGATTCATCATTGTACAAGGTAATTGATTTTTTAGATCATGTCCTTGGTTGATTTCTTCATCTTCAATCAAAATATGGCCTATTTTTATAGCTCTGTGAGAAGAAGAGGTTGATGGTCTAGAGGGAGAAAGAATAGAAGAATTTACAAACAAAGATTTGGGAAGAATATTCACAGTTCTACCATCACTTTTATGTACTGAGGCTTGGCCTTTCATTTTGAGAGGAGTATTTTTCAACCAATCAAGTTTCCAATTAGAAAGTATTTCAACTGACTCTATATGACCTTTCTGAAGTTGAACAGTACCACTTAATCTTTTAGCATATGGCAGATTTTCAAAGATCTTTGGGTGGTTCCTATTAGTCATACTATATACGACAGAGATATTAATGGAGGCATACTTAAATTCACCAAACATATTCAAATCAAAAAGAGAAGTGAACAAATCCCAACAATCCAAAGAACCAAACTTAACTTCTTTACATCCTTTGTTGTGGATTGCAATAGAGAGGTTTGGACAAAACTCAAAACAAATGACTTCATCATTTAAATGTCCAAGACTTGATAATTGACAGACATGTCTAAAGCTTACTTGGCATCTATCACAGAGTGTTAAATATATTACAGGTTTGATATTTCCAGGAATCAATGGAGTTATATGAACTCTGATAAGACCAAAATGTATAAATTTTACATCTTCATGTGACCTGATATAATTGATATCAAGTCTAGGTAATAAAGATAGTAAATTTGTTTGAAAATTTTACTTGGGCATATAACAAAGATTAAGTTCAATAGATTTGATTCTAAGCTTAACAAATGACAAATAGATGGACTTATACACAAACTTTGATTTTAAAAGCTTAAAATTTTTATATACCTATGAAGCTTTAACAGCTAGAGGTTTATATAGGCTATTTTCTTTTTCAAAGGTTTCTTTAGTGATTTCAATATCTGGACAATCAAATAATTGTTTTAGAACAAAAGGAGGGAGTTCATACAATCCTTTTAGTTCAAATTCATTCATGATTTCTACTATGGATGAGGTCTAGGCTATACCATATTCCATGGTAAGAGATTGAGGTTCTGGTAAGCGAGAAAATTCTAGTAAGGGAAATAGAGATGCAGAGTAAAAGGACCTATAACAATTTCAAAATGGCTAGGGACTCGATGCAATAGTTTTCCCAAAGAATTTTACAAAGCAAAGAAATTCAAAAGTCATAACAAGAAATTCTTACAGACAGTTCCAGTAAAAGATACCTTGAACTTGGCTCTGATACCAATATTTTTATGTCAATAGACGCCTCCTTCAACAATTTTTTTATAGAAAACCCACGATAGTAGGTAGGGGCCGAATGGCTATGGCTTCACTATATTATTAAATCACACACTTTACAAACACTTGTTTGAATTTCTAAGAGATACCAATCTTTTTATGTCAATAGATGCCTCCTTCAACAATTGCTTTATAGAAAACCCGTGATAGTAGGTAGGGGCCAAATGGCTATGGCTTCACTATATTATTAAATCACACACTTTACAAACACTTGTTTGAATTTCTGATTCTCAAGATCCTTCAAGAAGGGCAAGAGAAGAGCATACTCTTTAAACAAGGCTACTAGACTCTCAAGAGAGCTTAGAAATTTTTTTATGATAACTCTATGGGAGAGAGGCTTATTTATAGTATTTTAGGAGGTCCTACCTAAAATATTTTCCAAGGCAGTGTCATGTCCCATCATACTATAGCATAAAATTTAGGCTATAGTGAGATGTTGTTAGAGGCACTAGATGAGGACGTCTAGCTTTGTGTGTCCAAAATCACTTTCACTTCAGTTAACAAGTCATTTTTACTGATTGGTTGGAAAAGAAACCTTATCTAGAATGTGTTGGAAATATGCCAATGGTGGGGTCCAGCTTCACATGCATGATGGTGAGGATTGATAGAGAAGTAAGATTCCCATTCCAACTATCTTCTGATGATCATATGGACAACTGTGTCTTGTTCATGATCTTCTTCTTCATATATACGGTGAGGAATGTATCTTGCCACCCATCGGTAGAGGTGTTCATTGTGTGAGGACCTAATTTTTACTGTCCATGTCCATATGGGATGTGTTAATAATTCAATAAATTGGTGGAAAAGAAATTCATTATTTAATCTTTTGAATATAATTACACCAGTGTTCTGATGACGGTTTGCTTGAATGGTTGCTACGAAAGAGATCTATAAATCCTATCCCACTGCATAAGATATATGGGAGTACCTTAGATGCAACCCTTCACGAAGGATTTATTCTTGGACAAAAATATTTAGAGATGCAAATCCTTGATTATAAATCTTGGTTAAATTGAAACTAGGATCGGGTTGGTGCATTAGTGTAGCAGGTGGATTTTGACTGAGCCAATTTGTTGTTGTATTGTCAGTACCTTTAATGTGCTCTACTGAGAAGTTAAATTTATTGAAAAAATATTGCCATCTACAATATTTACCATGACCATCTTTCCAACCATGATCTTTTTCTCTAAAGGTCAGAAATCTAGTACAATCAATTTTTACAATGAAATGGGGCAAGTGCAGTAGTTTTATCATAAACTTATCTAAACACTTTTTTATAGCATAGATTTCTTTATTGAAATAAATCCATTTAAGCACACCAGTACTGAAAACTCCACTAGACAATTCACAGACAAATTCTTTATTGTTATGTACACAAACAAGTACTCCTCCCCATGCAGTATCTGAGGCATCAATATAAACTATCATTTGATCAAATTTTGGGATGTATCAATCAGGAAGTAAGACAACCTTAGATTTGATTTTTTGGATAGCGGTTGTATGTTCTTCCTTCCATTTGAAAGTTTTCATTTTCTAGAGAACTTCTTGAAGAAGGAACTTGTCTTCACCAGATTTAAGATAAAAGCTATTTAGATAGTTTAATAATCCCAAAAAGGCTTGGAGCTTGGGTTTATCTAGAATTTCTAGAAAATTGATGACCTTTTCTTTGATATGTGGCTGAATTTGCAGTTTTGAGTCTTGGATCACCATTCCAAGAAAGTTGCATTCAGTTTTGCATAGATGAATCTTTGTCTCTGATAGAACAATTCTTGCATTTTGTGCCAAATCAAAGAATCTGGAGAGATGAGTAAAATGGTCAGAAAGAGACTAACTAAAAATTTGTATGTCATCTATGTACACACAAAAAAATCTAGAAGTGCCTTAGAATATTTTATCCATATGGGCCTAATAGAATGCAGGGGCATTCATCAAACTGAAAGGCATTACTATCCACTGGGAATGGTTGAAAGGGTAGTTGAATGCTATCTTTTCTTTGTCAGCTTCTTTGACTCTGATTTGATAAAATTTGGATTTATAGTCAAACTAGGAGAAGTATTTACATTTTTCTACCTTTTCCAACAAATAGATTTTATCAAAAATGGGATATGGAAATGGTTGGGTAATGGCATTTAATGGTCTATAATTAATCACCATTCTTTTCTTTCCTCTTTTTTGCTCAGAATGTTTGTTGACCAAAAATGCATAGCAGCAGTAAGGAGAAGTTAATTTTTTAATAAAACCATTATTCTCCAGCTCTTTGATTTGGAGTTCCATATCGTTATAATCATGTGTTGGTATTGGGATTTTTTCCCAATATTCATATGTTTACCTTCGATGATTTTAATATCCATCTTAAGCATAGACTTTAACCAAAACTTCTGAGGGTTATCAGAACAGATAGTGGTTTTGATCATTTCTCCTATATCTTGGATTTCAGTAGGGATTATTATTTTTTGTATTTGAGTCATTAAACTAGGGAATTGTTCAGTGGCATAATTAAGGTGAGGAATCCTAAGCCTTTCATTTTCAATAGTAAACATGATACTCTTTGTGGTTGAACCATAAGGTGAGTATCTGTCTATAAAGGCACCACCTAGTAGAATATCAATAGGGATCCTATCTATGGCAAAGAAATCAGAAAGGAAGATTTTATCTTGTATCTGAAGGGTTTGCTGGTGTTTGTATTTATTATAGATGAAACCATTTCCTTGGACATCTAGCCTTTTGTAAGCCGTGGTGTCATCTAATATCTTCGAATCATGGATGAGTTGAGATTTTGCAAAAGAGAGAGAAGCTCCTATATCGATTTGGGCATCTACAAGTCTGCCATTAATTTCTAGAGTAATAAACTGGGCAAACTTTCTATTAATTAGCTATGTTAAATAAGTTGGTTGTGGAATTTCTAATGGAGGAATGATTTTACATACCAATTTTTGTCTCCCTAGGTCTTGAACAAGAGGTTGTTCAAGGTAGATGTCTTTTACTTCTTGTTCTGCTTCTTCTTCTTCTTGGAGATTACTGCATTCACCTGGATAGTAATCTTGATCTAAGTAGAATGAAATTTCTACTTCTTCATCCTCTTCCTTTTCCACTATGGGCAGCAATATATCCCACTATGGCTCTATCTTTGGTGCTGGGATTTCTCTTGGAGAATCTGTGCTAGTGAACTTATTTTTGATCCAAGAGGTGCTTGGCTTGAAAGAGCTCTAGAATTGCAAAGGAGGATATTGAGGCCCTTATAATGTTGAAAGTATTTGAGGCATTGAGGGTTATCTCCCTCTGGTTGATCCTTCTCCTCTAGATTATCCTCATGTCCTTGGTCTTGTGTCTCGTTCTATTACTTCATGGTGGTGATGAGACCAATTACCATGTGCTTCATATGCTAGCTATGAATTATCATGGTGTTAGGGTTAGTACCATGGGCGTTGCATGTTGGTGAGTGGTTGTTCCAAGTCATTGGCTAATGACTCGAGAGCATCTGCATCTTCGTTGTCTTCTAAATCATCTTCAAAGAGATCATCGATAATTGGTTCATAGATGTCATCATTTAGGTAGAGATCTTCATCAAAATCAACTATATCCCACCATGCTACTGCATTGGAACTAAAAATAGCTTTGACTACAGGATTTTTGAAGTGGCACTGAGGAGCAATGTGGCCTAGTTTGTGACAAATGTATCAAATAGGCTATTTATATGGAGTAAAAAGGTGTTTAGAGAAGTTTATGATAAAACTACTGCACTTGCCCCACTTCATTGTAAAAATTGATTGCACTAGATTTCTAATCTTTAGAGAAAAAGATCATGGTCGAAAAGATGGTCACGATAAATATTGTAGATGGCAAGCTTTTTTCAATCAAGTCAACTTCTTAGTAGAGAACATTAAAGGTACTGACAATACAATAGAAGATTATCTTAGTCAAAATCTACCTGCTACATTAATGTACCAACCCGCTCCTAGTTTCAATTTAACTAAGATTTATAATCAAGGATTTGCATCTCTAAATATTCTTGTCTAAGAACAAATCCTTTGTGAAGGGTTGCATCTAAGGTACTCCTGTATATCTTATACATCATGACAAGATTTACAAATATCTTTTACAACAACCATTCAAGCAAACCATCATCAGAACATTGGTGTAATTATAAGTGAAAGATTAAATAGTGAATTTCTTTTCCATCGGTTTATTGAATTATTAAAATGTCACTTATGGACATGGATAGTAAAAATTAGGTCCTCACATAATGAACACCTCTACCGATGGGTGGCAAGATATGGTCCTCACCGTATACATGAAGAAGAAGATCATGAACAAGACACAGTAGTCCATATGATCATCAAAAGATAACTGAAATGAGAATCTTACTTCTATATCAATCCTTACCATCATGCATGTGAAGTTGGACCCCACCATTGGCATCTTTCTAACACATTCCAGATAAGGTGTCTTTTCCAACCAATCAGTGAAAATGAACTGTTAACTGAAGCAAAAGCAATGTTAGACCCACAAAGCTAGACATCTTCATCTAGTGCCTCCAACAGCATCTCACTATAGCCTAAATTTTATGCTATAGTATGATGGGACATGACACTGCCTTGGCAAAGATTCTAAGCAGGACCTCCCAAAATACTATAAATAAGCCTCTCTCCCATAGAGTTATCATCAAAAAAATTCTAAGCTCTTTTAGAAGTCTAGTAGCCTTGTTTAAAGATTATGCTCTTCTCTTGCCCTTCTTGAAGGATCCTGAGAATCAAAAATTCAAACAAGTGTTTGTAAAGTGTGTGATTTAATAATATAGTGAAGCCATAGGCATTTGGCCCCTGCCTACTGTCACGAGTTTTCAATAAAGAAATTGTTGAAGGAGGCATCTATTGATGTAAAAATATTGGTATCCAAGCCAAGTTCAATGTATCTTCGACTAGAATTGTTTGTAAGAATTTCTTGTTACGACTTTTGAGTTTCTCTACTTTGTAAAATTCTTGGGGAAAACTATTGCATCGAGTCCCTAGCCATTTTAAAATTGTCATAGGCCCTTTTATCTCTGTATCTCTATTTCCCTTACCAAATTTTTTTCGCTTACCAGAACCTCAATCTCTTACCATAGAATTTGGTAAATCCCAGACCTCATCCACAGTAGAAATCATGAATGAATTTGAATTAGAAGGATTGTATGAACTCCCTAAATTATCAAGTCTTGGTCATTTAAATGATGAAGTCATTTATTTTGAGTTCTGTCCAAACCTCTCTGTCATAGTCCGTGACAAAGGATGTAAAGAAGTTAAGTTTGGTTCTTTGGATTGTTGGGGTTTGTTCACTTCTCTTTTTGGTTTGAATATGTTTGGTGAGTTTAAGTATGCCTCCATTAATATCTCTGTCATATATAATATGACTAATACGAACCACCCAAAGATCCTTGAAAATTTGCCATATGCTAAAAGATTAAGTGGTATTATTCAACTTTAGAAAGGTCATATAGAGTCAGTTGAAATACCTTCTGATTGGAAACTTGATTGGTTGAAAAATGTTTCTCCCAAAATGAAAGGCCAAGCCTCAGTACATAAAATTGATGGTAGAACTTTGAATATTCTTCCCTGATCTTTGTCTATAAATTCTTCTATTCTTTCTTCCTCCAGACCATCAACCTCTTCTTCTTGTAGAGCTATAAAAATAGGCCATATTTTTATTGAAGATGAAGAAATCAACCAAGGACTTGATCTATAAGATCAATTACCTTGTACAATGATGAATCTTCTGAGAAAAGATAGCTTAGAGTTTTATCCAGAAAATAAGGTAACTTTGTATAAAGGTGGAAGATGGCCACCACA
Source organism: Torreya grandis (assembly GCA_037957365.1). Taxonomy (NCBI): domain Eukaryota; kingdom Viridiplantae; phylum Streptophyta; class Pinopsida; order Cupressales; family Taxaceae; genus Torreya; species Torreya grandis. The sequence continues at coordinate 972,376 of JARHVA010005065.1, read as the reverse complement.
TAAATGAATCCATAAGCAGCCTGTAGGTATAGTATAATATTTTTTTGCTACTTACCAAGGAGATATTGAACCTTCTAATGAGTTTAAACATAGAAATTATATTTCAAGGTTCAATTCTCATCTGTCAGAGAATTTTGATGATCTCTGCAGAGATGTTTTGTACATTAAAAATAGTATAGATAAACTCACTATTTTAGAAGACAATACAAATACCCTCTGTACAAATATACAAAGTCAATTGTCTTCCATTGATTCTAAGTTCATTGCTTTAGATGAAAGTCTTGAATGGCTTTCTAAATAGGATCAATAGGAAAAATCCTCTATTAGCTAATTAACTTATAGAGTATATCTTAGTCCCAATTTTAATCCCAACAAAAAGCACCCCAATACTACTCTCATGCAAAGGACCCATGTCCAATTACAGACTTGGTACCTCAATATTGATGATTTTTTAAATCCCTTGAATGAGATTTTAGCATGGTGCAACTCCATGAGAGTTATCACCATTAATTCTCATCTAGATCCAACAAGTACTACTAATTTTGCTTCAAAATTCTTTTGGGGTATTGTAAATCAATGGTGGGATTCCATGACTGAAGAAGAATAGTTTGAAAGATTCCATAACCAGCATGATCCTCTAGCCTCTTTATTTCATCTACTTATAAATGAGTTTACACCTCCAGTCACAAATCATGAACTGGAATCAAAGAAATGGCTTCTCAAAATGGAGCTTTGTGATTTAAAATAATTTGATACTTTTGCCAAACAATTCAGAGAAATGGCATATGAAAGTAAGAGCTTTTCTTTTACAGAGATTAAGATCAAATTTCTACATGCTTTGCCCTATAATCTAATTGATAAGGTCATTACTTATATTGATCTTAAGAGTCTTACCATTGAAGACCTCTCTCTCTATGATGTCATTGATTTTGCTAAGCAACAAGCTATGTGTTTAGTCTCTGAGGCTAAAATAATTCAAAATCTCACCAAACATCAAGCATCCCAAATTGCTCTAGCCTTCCCTAAAATTTCCCCTTTTGGCTATCGACCATTTTTTCAACCTTGCAAGCAATAAAAGCAATGTTGCAAGCATCTTTCTTTTCAATGTCACTCTTTTCCCCACAAACACTTTTATGCTCCTCCTCATTGTTTCCTCAAGAAACATTGTACTGCTCATCCTCCATCCAAACAGCCTATTTCCTACATTTGTCAAAAACCAGGCCACATTACTCCTCAGTGCCACTACAAGAATTCTATAGTCAAAGCTATTTTTACTTCCAATGCAACAGCATGGTGGGATATAGTTGATTTTGATGAAGATCTCTACCTACATGATGACATCTATGAACCAATTTTTAATGATCTCCCTAAAGAGGATTTAGAAGACAATGAAGATATAGATGCTATCGAGTCATTAGCCCATAACTTGGAACAACCACTCACCAACATGCAATGCCCATGGTATCAACCCTAGCACCATGATAATTCATAGCTAGCATATGAAGCACATGGTAGTTAGTCTCATCACTACCATGAAGTACCAGAATGAGATACAAGACCAAGACCAAGGACACGAGGATACTCCAGAGGAGAAGGATCACCAAGAGGGAGATAGCCCTCAATGCCTCAAATACCTCCAACATTGTAAGGTCCTCAGCATTCTCCTTTGCAATTTTAGAGCTCTTTCAAGCCAAGCGCCTCTTGGATCAAAAATAAGTCCACCAGCATAGATTTTCTAAGAGAAATCCTAGCACCAAATATAGAGCCATAGTGGGATATATTTCTACCCATAGTAGAAAAGGAAGAGGATGAAGAAGTAGAAAGTTCTTTCTACTGAGATCAAGATTGTTGTCCAGGTGAATGCAATAATCTCTAAAAAAAAGAAGCATAACAAAAAGTAGAAGACATCTACCTTGAACAACCTCTTGTTCAAGACCCAAGGAGACAAAAATTGGTATGTAAAATCATTCCTCCCTTAGAAATTCCACAAGTAACTTATTTAACACAACTGATTAATGGAAAGTTTGCCCAGTTTATTACTCTAAAAATTAATGGAAGACTTGTAGATGCCCAAATTGATATAGGAGATTCTCTCTCTTTTGCCAAATCTCAACTCATCCATGACTAAAAGATATTGGATGATACCATGGCTTACAAGAGCCTAGATGTCCAAGGGAATATTTTCATCTGTAATAAATATAAACATCAACAAACTCTTTGGATATAAGATAAAATCTTCCATGCTGATTTCTTTGCCCTAAATAGGATGCATGTTGATATCCTACTAGGTGGTGCCTTTATAGATACATACTCACCTTATAGTTCAACCACGAAGAGTATCATATTTACTATTGAAAATGAAAAGCTTAGGATTCATCACCTTATTTATGTCACTGAACAATTCCCTAGTTTAATGACTCAAATATTGAAAATAATAATCCCTACTGAAATCAAAGACATAAGAGAAAAGATCAAAACCATTATCTATTGTAATAACCCTCAAAAGTTTTGGTTAAAGTATATGCCTAAGATGGATATTAAAATCATCGAAGGTAAACATATGAAGATTGGGAAAAGAATCCAAATACCAGCATAGGATTATAATGATATGAAACTCCAGATCAAAGAATTGGAGAATAATGGTTTTATTGAAAAATCAACCTCTCATTGTTGTTATGCATTTTTGGTCAACAAATATTTTGAGCAAAAAAGAGGAAAAAAAAGAATGTTCATTAATTATATACCATTAAATGTCATTACCCAACCATTTCCATATCCCATTCTCGATAAAAGCTCTTTGTTGGAGAAGGTAGAAACATGTAAATACTTCTCCCAGTTTGACTGTAAATTTGGCTTTTATCAAATCAGAGTCAAAGAAGCTAACAAAGAAAATATAGCATTCAACTACCCTTTCAGCCATTTCTAGTGGATAGTAATGCTTTTCGATTTGATGAATGCCCCTACATTCTATCAGGCCCATATGGATAAAATATTCCAAGGCACTTCTAACTTTCTATGTGTGTACATAGATGACATACTAATTTTCAGTCAGTCTCTTTCTAACCATTTTACTCATCTCTCCAGAGTCTTTGATTTAGCACAAAATGTAGGAATTGTTCTATTAGAGACAAAGATTTAGTTATGCAAAACTGAATGCAACTTTCTTGGAATGGTGATCCAAGACTCAAAACTATAAATTCAGCCACATATCAAAGAAAAGGTCATTAGTTTTATAGACATTATAGATAAACCCAAGCTCTAAGCCTTTTTGGAATTATTAAACTATCCAAATATATTTTATCCTAACTTTGGTGAAGACAGGTTCCTACTTCAAGAACTTCTCTAAAAAAATAATGCTTTCAAATGGAAGGAAGAACATACAACTACTACCCAAAAAATCAAATCTAAGGTTGTCTTACTTCCTAATTTATACATCCTAAAATCTGATCAAATGATAGTTTATACTGATGCCTCAGATACTACATGGGATGGAGTACTTGTTTGTGTACATAACAATAAAGAATTTGTCTATGAATTCTCTAGTGGAGTTTTCAGTACTGATGTGCTTAAATGGATTTCTTCTGATAAAGAAATCTATGTTGTAAAAAAGTGTTTAGAGAAGTTTATGATAAAACTACTACACTTGCCCCATTTCATTGTAAAAACTGATTGTACTAGATTTCTGACCTTTAGAGAAAAAGATCATGGTCGAAAAGATGGTTGTGGTAAATATTGTAGATGGCAAGATTTTTTCAATCAGTTTAACTTCTCAGTAGACCACATTAAAGGTACTAACAATACAATAGCAAATTGGCTCAGTTGAAATCCACCTGCTACACTAATGCACCAACCCACTTTTGGTTTCAATTTAACCAAGATTTATAATCAAGGATTTTCATCTCTAAATATTCTTGTTTGAGAACAAATCCTTTGTGAAGGGTTGCATCCAAGGTACTCTCGTATATCTTATGTAGCAGGACAGGAGTTACAGATGTCTTTCGCAGCAACCATTCAAGTAAATCGTCATTAGAACACTAGTGTGGTTATAATTAAAAGATTAAATAGTGAATTGCTTTTCCACTAGTTTACTAAATTATTAAAATGTCCCCTATGGACATGGATGGTAAAAATTAGGTCCTCACACAATGAATACCTCTACCGATTGGTGGCAAGATACGGTCCTCACCGTATACATGAAGAATAAGATCATGAACAAGACATAGTTGTCCATACGATCATCAAAATATATTTGGAATGGGAATCTTACTTCTATATCAATCTTTGCCATCATGCATGTGAAGCTAGACCCCACCATTGGCATCTTTCCAACACATTCCAGATAAGGTTTCTTTTCCAACCAATCATTGAAAATGACTTGTTAACTGAAGCAGAAGCAATGTTAGACCCATAAAGCCAGACATCCTCATCCAGTGCCTCTAATAGCATCTCACTATGGCCTAACTTTTACACTGTAAATTATGATGGGACATGACACCACCTTGGCAAAGATTCCAAGCAGGACCTCCAAAAATATTATAAATAAGCCTCTCTCCCATAGAGTTATCATCAAAAAAATTATAAGCTCTCTTAGAAGTCTAGTAGCCTTGTTTAAATAGTATGCTCTTCTCTTGCCCTTATTGAAGGATCCTAAGAATCAAAAATTCAAACAAGTGTTTGTAAAGTGTGCGATTCAATAATATAGTGAAGCCATAGCCATTCGGCTCCTGCCTACTGTCACGAGTTTTCTGTAAAGAATTTTTAAAGGAGGCGTCTATTGATGTAAAAAGATTGGATAGGACCTTAAATTGTATCACCTATAAAATAGGTGTCCCTTATTTTCTATATAGAATTTCCTTTATTTTCATGTGCTATTGTTTTCCTTTTCTAGTTTTGGATTTGTCTTGTTTCTTTTTCTTCCATCCCAGTGTTTCAGTTTATGCATAACTAGAGTTTCTGAGATCTCTACATTTTGTCATAAAATGCAGTCCCCAATCAAAGCCAATGTTACCTTTTAATTCACTCTTATTCATCTTTTTTTGTGAACCTTCCCTAAATGAAAGTTGACCCACCATCTTACCTTATTGATCATATGTTTATTTCTTAATTTGACTCTTTGTTTTGAAATTTTATCCACTTGTCTTCATAGGTGTGAAATTACTGAAGAATTGAACCTTCGAACTTGAACCCTTTTCAAAGTTCAAGAGTTCAATGGTTCAATGTTTCTCAAAAGTCATGAACTCTTGGTCCCTTTGTGTAACTCAATTTGTATCTTTGAACCTTCGTGGTAAACCTCATTTCAAGAGTTCAAAGGTTCAACAATTCAAAGATTCAACATTCCATGACTTTAGTCCCACGTTTCTTGAAGTCTTTTATGTTAAAATTTGTGGGAGATTTTAAACGAAGAAAATCATTTAGAGGGAGATATATCCAAAACATTTTATGAAATGAAAAGTTTGAATTTTAAAAGGTTATGAGTAATCATTACACATTAAGGCCATGTGTGAAAACTACTTATAATTAATGCACCTGTCAGAATTTGCATCCTATCGAGCAAGTTCATCACAATTTAATTGATCTAGTAATTATTTAACTTGATTTCATGCTTTTATCAAGAAAAGACAAGCCATTTTTAATAGTAAACACATAGGTTAATGCAAAGGAGAGCAGCACCAGAGGTATAAGATTTTTATTACACAGTTTCACAATAATTTTTGATCTATTGAAGGTGATTTCAAATTTTCCTATAAGTTGATTCCATTATTTTGTTGGAAAGGCAAATCATTTTGAGTCTCTGGTATTATTTAAGAAGTTCAAATCATTTTTCATTATATCCTCCAATCTGTAGCCATGAAATCTACTTATTTTGGTTACAAACATGATCTCGGTCTAGTTTGTTCTCTTTCTAAATTTAGGGATACTTCTTTAGTTCAATATGATTTAGAAGATTTTAAGGAGAGGGTTAAAAATCCTATGTCAACCCCTATGATGGAGAAAATAGTGGAAAGTGGTTTAGTCAAAGTTGTAACTTTTCCCATGGTGGTACAATGTCCCAAATTAGTTCTAGAATGGATGAATAGATACGACCCTCAAAATAGGTGTATCAAAACTATAGATGGCAATATATTATTGCATGTCAATAGACAAACCCTAATGGTTGTGATGAAAATTTTGTCCAAGGAGCCATACTTTGACCTCAATATTAATTCCTCTTATGGTCATTTTTCATTAAAGAAAATAATCTACAGGAGTGTAATTGCCAGAAATTGGTTACTAAAATTTCAAAAAGGAGGTTCAAGACTACCTAGAGCATTAACCAAACAACATATGATACTATAAATTAAAGACATCATGGTATTATTACACAAGGTGAAAGGCAGTTATCAAGCATTTTATTGGGAGGATTGGATGTACTTATTCATTTAGGTGATCCTCCAAGGAGAACAATATTTGGATAAGGCAAAAATCATAGCTGAATGTTTGCATCTAGGTCTGAGTAATTATTTTGGGAATAAGGATTTTTATATGTCTTCAAATCTCTTTTACTGCTTAATGTCTATAAGAGAGTGGAGAGGATTGCCTCATCCATCCTTAGTTGAAGATAGCATAATTTATGATTATTACCCACATTTGTAGATGCAAAATTTTTATGAAAAGTATGGAAGGGTTAATGATGTTTTTACTGGTAGGATGACTTATGAATTGGTAGGCAATGTTAAGAAGAGAATGTCTAATGAAACCATGCAGCTGATCAATATTTTTGGTAGTTTCTTCATTCAATTTTCTAAATTTACTTATATCAAAGTTGGTGGTTTTGATGGTGAATCAGTGAAGCTACCCATATATGTTTTTTACCACTTTGTATTGATAGAAGTTTGCAGTTAGCTAGCCCATGTAAATAAGAAATTTCAAATGAAGAAAGAATCTAGTATATCTTTTCCTATCAAACTGGGACACTATTCATGCCAATCAATTTTTGATGCCTTAAATTTAGAGGTGGACCTGAAAAAGTTCAACCTTCAGTAATATAATGTCAGACACCAATTTGATAGTAAAGGTTTTGCTAAGGACAATCTAGATTTTGGAATGGGATTTTCACACATTTCCTAGATCAAAAACTATTGGGAGGATTGTCTAGATGAATTTGAAGTTAGAAGAAAGCTTTGGTGCAGGTTCTCCTTGGGGCAAATAGTTACACTCAATCTGAGTATGAATATCTTTATAATAATTAATGATGAAGAATAGGTTGTTGATCCTCATTTTGAACAAGTGAAATAGCTACCTATTTTAGAATTTGATTGGAATAAAGATAAAGAGGATCAGATTGAAGTCAAAACTCTCCCAGTGATAAGGAAAACTGAGAAATGGTTAAAGGGTTGTAGACTGAAAGAGGTTCAAAAAGAATATTCCTAGTGATGTACACCAATTGATGAATCACCATCTCCAATAAACTCTTCTAATCGGCTTACTACTATTTTTGATGTAGGTACTCTCAAGCCAAAATTTGGAAAGGGTTCTATTATCAAAAAGTCTAAGAAAACCCTTGTAACTATTCTACCTTCTCATACAACCAGACTAAAGAATAAAAGTAATAATAAGAAAGAGATTTTTGAAAGAATAGTTATAGAATTAAACTCTGAAGATGATTTTGGAGAGGCAATAAGTTATAAAGGGTTTGATCTACCAATGGCAGAGGAGATTAGTAAAAATCAACAAATAGAGGTTGCTTCATATTCTATAAATCTGATGGTGATATCAAATGTGCCTTTTGAATAATTGAATCTCGATAAGGAAGTTCCAGTCCTTACACCCAAATGGTTAGAAATTTCAATCAGTGATAAAATAAAAATAGTTCCATTTTCATTGCCATTGGAAAACATGGTTAGCAAGTGTCTAAGAAAGACTCCTAAATCCAAGAAGCTGAAAACAACATCTAGGGTGGACATTGACCCTAATACAAGGAATTGAAGTGAAAAAATAGCCCAGTTGACTACTGATAAGGAAGTTAAGATCCCACAATTTAAGATTTCATAATAAAAAAAATAGATCTTGGGACTGCATCACGTGTCGTGGATATGCACCATCTTGAAGCATGTACCAAAAAGATAGTCAATCACACCTGGAAGGATGAAAAATATAAGAGGGAGTTGAAATAGACCTTATGATTAATGGTAGAGTGTATTGATGCCATTCATAATCTAAATCCATAACCTGTGTCATAACTACCCCTATCTTTTGACCCAAAATCTCTGGTCAACCAAAAAATGCTAGATCAGATACATAGAAATAAAATGGTGACTAAGGTTTTTGATGATTGGTTGGATGGCATTATCCAAAAGGGTACAAAATATATTAAGGAATTAAAGAATATATATGATAGGACTATGGCTACCATCAAAGATTTGAAAACATAGAATGCTTCATGGGAAAAAGAGGAAGGAAAATGGATGAATGTGATAAATCAAATTGGTGATGTTCAGAAGTATGGGGTAACAAAGTTTTTATCAGAGATAAATTTGATGAGTCTAAATGATAATATATTATATGTAAGCAAGAGAAATATCGAATAGAGAAGCTCAATATCTAGGCAAGGATGAATTGAATTTACAAAAATGATCAAAGATATAACTGAGTTCACTCAATACTTACAGCATGACTGACAATGTATTGATGTGAAATATATAAAAGATGATGGAGAGCCAAAAAAGGATATCAATACTATGGTTCACTCCTTTAGAGAGAAGATCAGTTTTGTTAAAGAAAATGACAACCTATTAATTGAGTATTTCTCTTGGATTTCAAAAGCAGAATCACTTCTTCACCTCTGTGTTGTTGCACTCTTGGAACACATGGAAAAAGTGGTAAAAATTAGAAGAAAGAAAGATGTTTGGAAAGCATGGATTAAACACATTGGCATCCCCAACTTCTCAAAAATCTAGGAATTTATTACTACACATCAGGAATAGAAGGTGCAACGTGTCTCCTTCGTAGAACAAAGCAAATCCAAAGATTCTAATCAGCTACCCCAGTCTTGATCTTGCTTATGAAATCTCTTTATTTAGTTGAAATTATGTTTTAAAAAAATTGTCTTTTAATGAGCTTGTATGAAACTAAATCTTGCATGGGTCAGAGTTTATTTTAACTCTGGGTTTAAAAGAATAGTTAATTAGGGAGTGCATAAATAGCCCATCAGACAAATGATAAGGAATTTTAAGATCTCACAATTCAAGATTTCACAATAAAATAATAGATCTTGGGACTGCATCATGTGCCATGGATGTGCACCATCTTAAAGCATCTACCAAAAGGATAGTCAGTTGTACTTAGAAGGATGAAGAAGATAAGAGGGAGTTGAAATAGACCTTACAATAAATGGTAGAGTATATAAATGCCATTCATAATCTAAATCCACAACTTATTTCCCAACTACCTCTATTTTTTGACCCAAAATCTCTGGTCAACTAGAAATTGCTAGATCAAATACATAGAAATAAAATGGTGACTAAGGTGTTTGATGATTGGTTGGATGGAATTATCTAGAAGGGTATGGAATATATTATGGAATTGAAGAATATATATGATAGGACTATGGTTTCCATTGAAGATTTAAAAACATAGAATGCTTCATGGGAAAAATAGGAAGAAAATTGGATGAATGTGATAAATCAAATTGGTGATGTTCAGAAGTATGGGGTAAAGAAGTTTTTATCAGAGAAAAATTTCATGAGTCTGAATGATAATATATTATATGTAAGCAAGAGAAATATTGAATGGAGAAACTCAGTATCCAGACAAGGATGAATTAAATTTACAAAAATGATCAAAGAAATAACTGATTTCACTCAATCCTTACAGCATGACTTATAATGTATTAATGTGAAATATATAAAAGATGATGGGGAGTTAAAAAAGGATATAAATACTATGGTTCAATCCTTTAGAGAGAAGATCAGTTTTGTTAAAGAAAATGATAACCTATTAATTGAGGATTTTTCTTGGATTTCAAAAGTAGAATCACTTCTTCACCTCTGTGTTATTGCACTCCCAAAACACGTGGAAAAAGTGGAAAAAATTAGAAGACAGAAAGATGTTTGGAAAGCATGGGTTAAACACATTGTCATCCCCAACTTCTCAAAAATATAGGAATTTGTTACTGCACATCAAGAATGGAAGGCACAGCATGTCTCCTCAATATAACAAAGCAAATCTAGAGATTCCAATCTACTACCCCAGTCTTGTTCTTGCTTATGCAATCTCTCTATTTAGTTATTCAGTTGAAATTATGTTAAAAAAACTATCTTTTAATGAGCTTGTATTAAACTAAATCTCGTATGGGTCAAAGTTTATTTTAACTCTAGGTTTAAAAGAATAATTAATTAGGGTAATTGTGTGTGTGTGTGTGTGTGTGTGTGTGTGTGTGTGTGTGTGTGTGTGTGTGTGTGTGTGTGTGTGTGTGTGTGTGTGTGTGTGTGTGTGTGTTTAATTGTTAAAAACTGATAGAGGATAGTAAAGAAGAAGATGAGATTTTTAAAGCTGGACTTCTTTATTTTACAATATATGTGATGATTGTTTGAAGAATTTTTATTTGTGAGTGAAAAGAATAAATAATTGCTACATACTTAAATATGTGTGTTTAAGTATCTGAAATTGGGTTTCTGTGTGAACTCTCCCTTCAAGTGGTAATTATTATTTCATTGGATAACTCATCATATGAGTTTTATCTTTTTCTTGTGCAGTAATATACATATTTATATGTCTAATTATTGTTGAGGATAGAATCTATGTGTTCTATCACTAAATAATGTTATATGGATAAAATATACCACATTCATAACATGGCAATGTATGAATGTTAGTTTGCCTTAAGCATTTTCTTGTCAAAAGTGTGTCTGAATGATTAAAGTAGTTTGAATTCATTAAAAAATTTAAAGGGAGTTGTACCTTAATTTAGAGAGGAATTATCCCTGATAGTTCACTCATTGGTTGTCAAAGAAAAGGTTATAGATTCAAAGCAAAAAAAAAATTAAAATAGGACAAAACTGTTAAACAACATACACCATGACATTTGTATTTACTTGTTACACACACACACACACACACACACACACACACACACACACACACACAATTTTTTCATGCCATGAGAGATCTCATGCATCTACCCTTCCTAGTTGGGATCCTTGATAGAAATCATGCCCCATCCCCCTAGGTAGTTACTTAGATTTATTTCTCTATACATTTCTTATGTGATCATATGAATCCAAAAAGGGAGGTTAGATTAAGTGTTAGTTTAATTAACAAAACTCAAATAAACACACTAACACTAACACTTACAATCCTAGATCTTAAGGGTGAGATTAATTAACAAAATACACATGGAAATCATAACTAAAATGCAAAAGACACACAATCTCTTACCTTCTCTAAAAGCTCCAAATGATTTTTTAAGTGGATTGATTGGCTTGTGCTCAAAGAGTCTTTGGCAATGAAGTTTGTGTATCTTCCTCTCTCCTTGGCACCATTATGGCTTGTGTTGGCTTGGTATGGCTTGGCTCAATATTTTAAAATTATAACATTATTGATATGAATCTCATGCAATAAAACTTGCATTATAAATTTACAATTTCCAAGCTTATAAATTCAATAGGCAATGGCTTGCATTTATAGAAAATGGATCTAACCCCAACCCAAGGTGAGTCAAGGTGGAGTTTAAATATGGAATGGGTTCAAACCTAACCTAAGTGATTCAACATAATCCTAGTAGATTCAATAGTTTTCAATTAATAATGATTTTCAATGAATAGACATGGGTCTCCAAAATGAGATTTTTTTAGGATATTTCAAAAGCCTTGACAACCTGCAAAGGTAATGAAAATCCAAGATATTTCATATTTTATAATTTCCTTTTTTATTTATTCATTAATTGCACATGGATAATTCAATTAGATATTTAATTTGGTTTATTTTATTAATTAATTCTCATTATTACTTTAGCATTTTCAATATTTGACTTAAGTGTGCAAGTGCCCCAATTAATAGGTCCATAGGCCAAATTGATTGTTGTGATGCCACATGATGATTAGGGATAAATCTATGAGAGGTTATATTTTCATAAGATATAATGTACCAGTTAGGGATGTCTTAACATTATTTTGAGATTTGATGAATGATGCACAAGAAAATTTAGGATGTTCAGTGATTCTTAGGTTAAATTTACAAGGGTTGGTAGGAATCAATCTGAAGTTTGGTCAAATGCCAGTGGTGGCCAGTATTAGGTGCGTATAGTTTTCCCCTATTTGGGAAGGCATTGTAAGTTATAGGCATAGTAACATCTTCTCAAATAATTAAAAGGTTCTATATGCCTATAATTTTAATGACAATAGATGAACTATAGCTGCCCCATTGAGGAAATAGTTGGCAAAAGGGTCAGTAATCAACCCCTTGAAAAGAGGAAATGATTGGAATAAAAAGATGAAATGGGGTGGAAAAGACCGATTTGCCTAGAGGCAATTATAATCAGTAACATATGGAGATGCTCTGGTTGGAAAAATAAATAGGATGACTTTCCCATGGATGGTTATAATCATCAGCATAGGTAAGATAAAAACATCCTCCAACTAGGTAGAAAAAGATAATTGTTTGCCCAAAGGCAATTATAAGCATTATCACAATGAAAACATACCCCAGTTGTGTAGAATAAAGATAATTATTTTTCCAAAGGTAGTTATAATCATTAAACTTCAAATAGGTGAAAACACAATGATTTGCCCAAAGGTGATTAGAATCATTGGTAATGAAAGTGGGAGGTATACAATGATTTGCCTAGAGGTAGTAATAAGAATTGTATCCCAATAATGGAAAATATGATATGGATTATGATGGAAAATTGGTACATATGATAAAGATGAATTGGGGTAACCTGCTAGTAGGGAGATGCTCATCTGAACTAGCAAGGAGGAAAATTATTTCATTTTTTAATTACTCTATGTAGGATATTATTTGGATTATATTGGGAATGGTGTGGTGATAAGGAGATATATCATTGCCTTGTTGTGTAGACTCCTGGAGCTGATTTTTGTTGTAGCACATGATAGTAGGCATCATGATAGAACACCATGATAACATGGACAAAATATGCATAAGGATTGACATGTGATTCGATACTCAATAGAGAATAATGCATCAATGATAACAACCATGATGAAAATATTGACGTATGAATATGGATGGATTAAAGAATAATGCACAATAAATCACCCAATGAATGCACATAGACTAAATCAAGTCACAATTGAAAAATAAAAAAATAAGCAAAAAAATAAATAAAAAGAAACTTAAAACAACAAACAAACAACAAACACCCAAAATAACACAAAACACAAACAATAGTTAATCACAATGTTAGGTCAACCAAAGAACAAACAAGATGACCATTGTTTCCCCTAGAAGATAGAAGACATAAACAAATTTTTAAAATGGGGAATAGAATAAAATGAAGGGGTTGGTTGAGTTGTCTCTAGATATACCAAGTAAGTGGATGTTGCCTACATAGTTCCATGGACAAAATATCCAATAAAAACTTCAGGCCAAAAATAGTTCTCCTAGGATATAAGATAAAAGAAAACATGAGAAGAAAAACATGATGGATGGTATAAAATAAATATGGGAATGGGATCACAAAATGGTGAGAGTGTGAGATGATAGGCCAATAAGGATGGGGATACTAAATGATAATTAGTTTATTTTGAAGTAGCTAGGGATCCTATAATCCTTAAGGCAAAGAAGTGGTCAATGTTTAGGATTTTCTAAATCTTTTTTATAAATGTTTTTGTAATTTTCTATGAATTTAAACTCGATGGAGAATGATGAGATAATAAAGGTCCAAGCTTGTAAAATGGTGAGAGCATGGCTTTGATTGCTCATAAAATGGTGAGAACATGGCTAAAGGGTGACTGAGATGACCTCAATGTGAATTGAGCATTTCCTACATAGTCCCAAGATGGGACCTCAAGTCATTGTAGTTCCACCTTATAGTAGAGGAATCTGACTAGGTAGCAGCCAATTCAAATAAAATAGACAAAGTTTTAGATGGCATAGGCATGGCAAGGTGGTACTTCAAGGCATGATAAACAATTATTGCCCCTAATTTGACCATAGATAGTTATAACTAGGAAATAATGGTATATGTCAATGATACTAATTTTCCCATAAGAGGTTATAATTAGTATCATGATGATGAGACATTGATTTGACCAAAGGAAATTATAATTATGCCCATGTGGTATAGAATGGAATAAGAAATAAAGGATGTAACTGCCAAACCACTATCATACTACTCCATAAATATGACCTCTATCTAGAATGTTGAATCAACTACTAAAACTTGATCTAAGTCTTCATGCTGAAAGTGGCTATAAAACCAATGGAATGGAACCAAGGTCAACAGGTAATGTAAGGAGGATAAAAAACTTGGTCAAGAAGAAAGGTATAGTAGAATGGTATGGTACAAGGAATATCATCAATATTATGGTACAACTAAAATGGGCCTCATAGATAATATATCAGATCTCTCAAGAAAAGTAATGTTTGAGGTGTATAATGTTTATTATCTCATCAATTTCATTCCCATCTAGTGTAGTGAACATGTATGATCTAGTGCCATAGTTTGCAATAATGATGAAAGGGTTAATCCAGTTGGGTTTTAACTTCCCCTTATGTTTCTTCTTAGTTGTGGTATTCTATTGCTTTTCTTTAAAGACAAGATCACCAAGCTCAATTTTTTTGTGCTTGATATGTTGATTATAGTGTCCATGAAGTTGATTCTAGTATGTTTAAAGGTTATTGACTATGAAGATGTATTTCTCATCAAATAAATCTAGTTCTTGTAGGTGAGCTACTTGATAATCTTCATCATCCAAGACATGCTTCAAAGAGATGAAAAAATAAGGTAACTTGACCTCAATGGGAAGAATGGTCTCAATGCCATAAACAAGTGAATATGTTGTGGATCCTATTGGAGTATGGTATTTGGTGTGGTATGCCCAAAGGGCATGGAATAATTGAGGTGTCAATCATGGCTAGCATCATTTATAATATTTTTAAGAATGTTGACAATAGTTTTATTAGATGTTTTGGCTTGGCCATTACCTTGAGGATAATATGTGGTTGAAAAATGTTGAATAATTTTGTACTCAGTACATAGTGATTTGACATCCTTATTTTTGAATGATTCACCATTATCAGATATAATTTTTGAGGGGATAACATAATGTTAGATCTGGTGGTTGAAGATGAATTTGGAGTTTTGCTTTCTATTCACATAAGTGAGGGGTATAGCTTCAACCCACTTAGTGAAGTATTCGGTGGTGGTAAGGATATGTTTATGGTTGTCACATGAGGTGGGGTTTATATTTCCAATGAGATTAAGGCCCCATATAGTAAATTTTCATGGTGTAATAGTTGATTTCAAAGTTTTGTCTAGGGCATGAATCAAATTGGCATGTCATTGACATTTATCACACTTTTTGACATAAGTAGTTGCATCTGAATTCATTGTTGGCCAATAGTACCCAACATGCATGAGATTTTTGGATATGATGGCCCCATGAGTATGAGCTCCACATAATCCTTTGTGAACTTATCATAATTATAATTTATATTCTATTGAAGTTAAAAATAAATAAGAGTTCCATCAAAATTATGGTGGTATAGGGTTGGTCTGAGTAAAATATAACATGCAGCATGGTGGATAAAGGCCTTGGATTATTTTCAAGATAGGTCTGGTGGCATATTTGGTCATGGAGATAGGTTTAAAGGTTTGAATACTAGATAGAGTTGGGATCAACAATATTATAGATCATTTTAATGGTTGAAGGTTTATAAGCTAGCACTAGTAGATTTTTAATGAGGAACTGATATTCTTTGGCCATGTCTATGTGTTAAATCAAAGATCCAATAGTGGCCACGGCATTTGTTATTTTATTACTGGACTTGGTACATGTTCAAATTTTACATCAATAATATGTTGCTTAAGAGTGTCGACTATAGCTTTATATGGTACCAGCTTGTTATCCTTGGTTTGAAAATGGTTTGTAACCTGATTGATGATTAACTAAGAATCACCATAAACTTTGAGATATTGCATGTTCCATTGTACTACCTATCAAAGCTTTGTAATGAGTGCTTCATATTCATCCTTGTTGTTGGTATAAATAAATATGATCTAGAATTATTTAGGGATTAAATCCCCTTATGGTGTAATGAATAAAAGGTCTACCCTCAACCCATGTGTTGTGAATGATCCATCAAAATACAACTTCTAGTGTTGCTCCTTAAGATGTATTTCAATGATGGTAATAATGGATTCATTAGGAATTGGAATGTTAACAGTTCTATATCTACTAGGGTACTTCAGTAAGCTAATTTTCAAGAACTTGCCCCTTGATGGCTTTCTAGTTGACATATTTTATTTCAAACTCATTGAGAAGCATGATCTATTTGGCCATGCAGCCTTGTAAATTTGTTTTGGATAGTAGAAACTTGAGTGGATCTACTTTTTAAATGAACATGGTCTTGTTTTTTAACATGTAATGCAACATTTTTGAGCTATGAATACCATAGCTAAAAAATATTTTTCAATGGGTGTATAATTATGCTCATACATGACTAGTGTATGGTTTAAATATTACACAACATGCTCCTTTCCATTATCATCATGTTGAGCTAGAATTGCCCCCAAGGCTTTGTCTATAGTTGATAGGTATAACAATAATGACTTTTCTAGCATAGGAGGCAATAAAATAGGTGGATTTGATAGATATTCCTTCAACTATTGGAAATCTTTATGTCAGTTGTCATCTTAATGAAATTTAACACCCTTCTTCAACAAATGTGTAAAAGGATGACACTTATCAACCAACTGAGATATGAATCATCTGATAAACTATATATTGCCCTATAAAATAAGGAGCTACTTCAAATTGGTTGGTGGTGACATCTCTATAATGTCTTGTACTTTTCCTAGATCAACTTCAATTCCTTAGTGAGACACAATGAAGCCAATCAATTTACTTGAAGTAACTCCAAAAACACACTTTTTAGGATTGAGCCTAACTTTATATTCATATAGTCTCTCAAATATCTATCGTAGTGATGCTAGATGATAAGCCTTAGTCTTTGATTTACCTAGGATGTCTTTGATGTAACCTTCAATAATATCATGCATCATATCATGAAATATGATGATCATGGCTCTTTTCTAGGTGTCCCAAACATTTTTAAGACTAAATGGCATAACCTGATAATATAAGATTCCCCATAGAATGTTGAATGTTGTTTTGTGTTGGTCTTATGGCACAATCTAGATCTAGTTGTACCCTAAAAATATATCTATCAGTGAAAGCATTCAATAACCCATTTTCGATTCAACTATCATATCAATGTTTATCAAAGAAAATTCATCTTTTAGGTAAGCCCTATTTATGTCTCTAAAATCAGTGAAAATTCTAGTTCCTTCTAGATTCTTACTGACTAGGATAATATTAGAGATCCACTTAGAGTAGTTGATCCATTAAATGCATCCTAATTCCAAGAGTTTTTCCAACTCTTTCTTCACTAATAAATCAATGTGAGGATGAATCTTATGTAATTTTTATTTTATAGGTTTGGCATTAGGATGTATCACAAGGTGGTGTACAACCAAGATGGAGTCCAAACCTAGCATGTTAAAGTAGGCCCATTTAAATATATCAATAAATTCCTTCAACAGGGTGGTAAAGACTTCACAGTCCTCCTCAGTGAGTGATATGCCCAATTTGATCCATTTTGGGTCATCTAGAGTCCTGATGCTAAATTATGTAGTATCCTCCATAAGAAGAGTTGAACCATCTTCCAAAATGGTTGGCAAAGATTTGAACTAGCTAGAAACATCAGAGTCTTCTGTTAGGATTGGCTCTTCAATTTCTCTAAGGTATGAGGGATTAAAATCTCAAAGTGGTAGGGATGGCCATGTAAAAAACATGGTTAGGAACTCTTAGATGATTCGATAAAAATCTTATTATTCTTTAAAATTGACCTCAGACCCATATGCATGTTCATCATGGGTGGTATCCTGAACTATGTTTGAAGAAGGTTGAACACCACCATCTAATGGCACCTAAAATAGGTTTTCACCACTAGACTTGCCTTTCTATACTATTTCCCTAGTCTAAAAGTGCCTCAAAGAGGTTTTCACTTTGGGACCTCAATGTTTTATTTAATTTCTTATGGCTAAGGGTGTTCACTTGTTCTATAAAATAGGCCTTAGGATCTATTTTGATTGAGAACCCTTATTTGTGGTCTCTCAATGGAACATTGTCCCTTAGGCCTATAAAATCATAGAAGGCCTCATCATTTTTAAACTCATCAATTGGTACTAGTGATTCTTATTGGTCCTTGTCTATAAGTTGAGGATAATATAAAGGAAGTGGATTGTGAAAAATAATTGGTTGAAGGGTATAAATGACATTAGTATCAAACAAATTGGTATTGAATATGTCATTAAAAATGTTATGATCAGACTCTGCTTTGTTGTTGGCATCATCGTCACTAGTCATTGGTGTTGTAACATGAATAAGGTACTTGGGCTCACCCCCAAGTGGTTTAAATCTTATACCATATGTTAATTTATATCCAGTGGTATAAATTAGCTCAAGTAGACCCTATTGATATATCTCAATGCCTCTTCCTTCATAGGCATGTTTCTCCATGATTTTATTTGAAATGGGATACTTGCCATTTAGGTAACAGTTTGTCAGGTTGTCATTATACAACCAAGATTCATCATCTACAAGTAGGCCTTGTTCTTGGCAAGTGGCTGATATGAAAATGATAAGTGATGGACTATACAGTTTGCCTTTTCCCTTTCTTTGTCATTCCATACAAGGTGGTTAGGATTTTATAGGACTTGGGGTTCTATGGAATCTTAGTAATGTGGAATGTATTGTGGTTCAAATATTATCTTGGGCTATTAGATGAGATAGCATAACGATTAGATATTTTAGGAGGCAACATGTAGGAAAGTGATCAAGGGTATTGGGGTTAATGAAATGGCCTCTAGTGAATCAATAAGTATTTCCTTTCCCTTGTCCTTCTTAAGAGTTGTATGCAAGCCAAAATGGTAGTTATAGCTTTGCTACTCAACATCCAAATGCTTGAAATTTTTGTATGGTTATAAATCCTCATGAATAGTAACATTATACACTGGTGTAATTTTGACAGGATCACACAAAATTCATGTATCCAAGGTATACCCAACAACATATTATATGACAAATTGAGATCTAACACATGGAATAATATTGTGGGTCAAAGGCCCAATGATATCTAGCAAGATAATAGTGCCTTATGATTCCCTTTTCATTGTCATGGGCTTTGATTATGATTATTTTTTGTTAGAGATCAGCTGTGGTGTACCCAAGAAGCTTGATAAGCTTTAGAGACATAATATTTAGACATGATCCATTGTCTATGAGGACACGTTTCACTTTGTGTCACATTATGACAACTTCAATGTATGATGGATTATTATGCAAAGGGATAAGGGATGACATATCAATTTGGTCAAAGGTTAATTGTTGGCTTGGGGATAAATGTCTAACCAAAGCTTAGAATTTATCTAGAGATATGTCATTAAGAATTTGGGATTGGCCAAGGAACTCTGTCAAGATATTCTTGTAGATGGTGGGCATATGTAATAAATCCAAAATGGAGATTTGTGTGGGTGTCTTTTTCAATTGTTCCACAATATAAAATGTCTTTTCTTGTATAGTGGTAAATGTCTTATTCCTAGCCAGAATAGTTGGTGGGATGGGTGAAGTGGTAGATGGCTATGGGCCTGGTATGGTAATCTTAAACCACCAAGTTGTGATTTCACAATTGGGATTAGATATAGGACCATTTTTGCTAACAAATTATGGTAGTGGGGGACCAAATAGGATAAGTCTCAATTGTTGGTACATTTGTGTGTGGTCACGAGGTAAGGATGAGTTATCAGTATGTGGTCCAAAAGTAGTAATCCATGTTTATTAGTACACTTGTATGCGGTCCCAATTTAGGGAAGGATCATCAACATGGGTTGGTTGCTTGGAATTAATTAGCAATGGTCTCATTTGATTGGTATTTTTCTAGGATTGATGGAGATGGTGGAAATGAGACCTCCTACAAGATGGCCTATAACCTTGTTATAGTTATGTGCAAATGCATGATAGTTTTGTTGGTTATTTGCATCATTTTGGCCTTGGTTCCATCCATTTGTATAATGTTTTTGGTTTTGTTGGTTCTATCTTGGCTATTGATACAATTTTTGTTGTTGTGTTGGCCTTTATTATTATTTTTGGTTTTTATGTTGAGGAAAGGGGTTTTGATAAATTCCTTGATTCTGATTAGATGTGGAAGCTTCATTATCCAATGTGATCTCCCCATTTTCTAACATTTTTTCAATCAAATGTTTAATTTTCACACAATGGCACAAATTATGTCCATTAACCCAATGATACTCATAAAAATCATTTTGTTGATATCAATCTAGATAAAGAATGCCCTTAGGTTAATGTTTTAGAATAGGTTAGCTAATCCGATTAGCAATGATGAGCTTATGAAACATGGATTCAATAGGTTCTCCAAGGTCACTAAAGATGTGATGAGTAGGCATAATTCTCTTTATTGGAGGGGTTTACAAAGGCATGGGTTGTTGCATTTGTTGTGCTAGTCTAGGTTATTGTGCTTGCTGCATTTGTTGAAGAGGTTGTTGGTTAGGAGTGTAGGTTGAGTAGATGGTGTTTGTACCATTTAGACATGTCTGAACTTGGTTACTACATTTCCCATAACATTCTTATTACAATATAATGGCTTGGACTTTTCATAATTGGTGTCCTGCATTGGTTGTGAAGCTTGTGCTTGGACTTGGTTTTGATTTTGGTTTTGGTCATTTCCTGAGATCATGGTTTGGTTTTGATTTTATGATGTAATCTTGATGATCCTTTTATTGATTAGGGTTCTTTCGATCAACAAACCTTTGTCAACAATTACCTTAAAAGTGTGCACACACTACAATTCTAGATGGTAAGATATCTCATTGTGCAAATTCTTGGTAACCACAACAAATAATTACTTGTCTAGTAAAGTATGGGTGAATCTATTGTAAAGTGCTCTCCATCACTGTAGATAAATTTTGAAGTTTTCACCGGCCTTTTGTCTAGATTTCATCAAATCAACTAGTGAAATCTCATGTTCAAGATTCTAGGATACAAACTTATTTAAAAGATCATCAAAATCAAAAACTAAATTCTTGGGTAATTTTTGAAACCATTCCAAAGCTTGTCCTATGAGACTCCTTGGGAAAAATAGTAGGAGGTATATGTCATTTCAGGCCACTGGTTGACAAGCAACAAAAAATGTTGTTAAGTGGACCTTAGGATCTCCCTTCCCCTTCTATTTGTTGGATTCTGGTGGTTCATACCATGGAAGAAATGGTATTTGTAAATACTCTGTATTGAATGGGTAAGAACACATGTCATTAAACTTTAAATTCTTAGTCTATTTCCAAGCTTGGATGGTAGCAATTACATTCTTCATTTGTTGTATTTCTTGGGCTAGGAAAATGGAGGAAACATTGCTCTGAGGTAGAGGTTATGCAGTCAAAAGTGGGTTACTTTGATCAAGGTATAGTGGAGGCATATTTTACAATAGAATGTTGGTTTGGTTTAAGAATAGACTAGGAATATGCATGTACATATTAGGATGTGATTATTGGAATTATATGCATTGTTGTGCAATATTCTAGGTAGGATTTGGTATATGGACCTAGTTTTGAGGAAACTATGGCTGAGATTGAAGGATATGGTTGGGAGTGAAATACTATGCCTATTAAGGTTGATTAGGGACTTACTATCGACTAGTTGAACCTTTTTTATTAAGGGGAACTTGTAAACCAAGGCTTGTCATTAATTTTATGGAATCTTGGGAATAAAAGGCAATTATTACCTAATAGGTACTTGTGAAAAATCAGAACCTCTTGGTTATGCATATCCTTTTTGGGAAGAAGACACATGTTGAAGTTTCAGCATTTATCACTAACCAATACTCATACATTATTGATTATACATCATGTGTGATTGTAATGGTGTGTTGTTCAATAAACGAAGATGTATGTTCATCGCTACTTAGCAAGGTGGAATAATGGTGTCCCCCTATTGAGGTGGTAGAATGTTTTGTCTTTTCTACATGGGTATGTTTTATTGTGCTTGTAGTTGTGGAATATTAGTCTTCACCTCTTATGGTGGAGTAATATTCATCACATTTTGTTGAGGCACAACACTAGTCACTACTTGATTACTTAATCCTTGTGATTGTGTGCTTGAAGAAGCAATTGGTTGAGGATTAGGGGTACCAATTTTTGATTGGGAGGTAGAATTTCCTACCCCTTGAATTTGTGAAACACTTTTGGTGTTAAGTAAAGGCATGTTTTATTATGAAATAGTTGTTTATGTGTTTAGACCACTTTGTTCTGGATTGGATGATACTTGTGTATTGTCCACTATGTTTGGCTCACTATTATACATAGAAATAGATGACACTTCTTTGATAGTTGGGTCATTGAATATGTCTCTAACTGAAGTGATTCACATTAATGGGTCTAAAACTTAATTTTATTAGCCTATAAATTTAATTATGACTCTTATTGAAGTATCTAACTAAATAAGAGGATCATTTGACATGGTCATGTTGTTGAAGTTACATGTTAAGTTTAGATAGGTTTGGTATGTTATCTACATCTATATGAAGTAGTCCTCCATAAGGCCTTTTCTTATGACAATCATAAGAGAGTCTTGATATGACATTGGCACTAGAGCTTGGTGATTTCTAAAAGAGGCATTTTCAATATTCTGATTATAAGGCATGTTATAAGGTCCTTTTACTAAACATGGAAAATTTTTGTGGGGGAAGTTTACTATAAACTTAGCCCCTACCTTTACAGCCCTGATTAAGACTTCATCCTTATTCACAATCAAGTGATGATCAAATAAACAAGGGTCATAATCTAATGGTATTGTAACATATCATGATTTTTGTTGGACTTGTTCTTCAATCAAAGGTATGCTATTTAAGTATTGTGTTATTTATTTTTGGTCCTGCTCTGAGTATGGAGGCATGTTAACCAAATAGTGGGCCAAAGGATCTCAGATTTTTTCCCTTAATTTAGTGTTGTAATATGGATAAGGATATATCTCAAAAATAACATCATCTCCATAAGAGTCTTGAACAAATTTGTCTTGTGTGACCACATTACTATACCTTGGACTGTACATGATGCCACTATGATTATAGTGAGACATATTCAAATCAATGGTGAATGTTTTATGATAAAAGGGGTTAGAGTTATAAAAACTTAGAAAAATAATGTTTAAAAGATAAAAATGTTTTAACTCAATCTAACTTGGTAAAAGTGATGGATTTGTATCACTGCAAAGGTCTATGCAAAAACTTGGTATAAAATAGTCTAGTGTCAAATGTCTAATGTTAAATCTCTCACACAAAAAATTCAAGTGGATGAACTAAAATGGGATGCCAAACTCTAGGTTTAAAATGTTCCAAATAGGTATAATCTAAAAAAATAAAGGTTGCTAATTCTTTTGTCCAAAATTGGCATCAAAAGATAGGCTTAAACTTAGGCATGTGCTAGGAATTTTAGCACAAAATCTAGACTTAAAAACAAGGTGAGATATTTAATCTAACAAATCTAAAATACATTGGCATAAACTACGCATTCGAATTTAGGCATAAAATTGGTAAAGTAGTATAAATCATGAAACAAAAGGAAATTGGGGATAGACTATTTTCTCCCAAATAAAGGCACAAACAATAGTTTTCAAATTTAAGTAAAGAAGTAACCTAAGTTTCACAACCCAAAAGAGAAAGATCATTGTCTAAGCCTAAATTACACAAGGAATAAACATAAATCAATTAATGTTTGGATTTGAACTTGTCAAAGTTAATTAAAAACTCAATTAAAAGAAAACTAAGCTTTTTTGATCAATAAGCTAGACAAAAGTGAACAACATGATGGTACTAGACAAAGACCTAAAAGGCATACATGGATTGGTTTTGAATTTGGAAAGTTGGACACAAGATAAAACAAGTCTTATGAAATGATTTAATTAGCATAATGGTGTTATCACACTCTAACGGTATAGTCGATGGTTTGTTTCAAGTCTCTTAAGGCATAAAACATGAAATGATTTGGGTAGTGTAACATTACCTATTTCAATCAAGTAACACACACAATGTTTTTGGCAAAAGGTTTAAGGTAAAGGTATGATATCAAATGGATGGAATAATGTGTCCTTAAACAATGGAATGATGTGGACACAAAACTCACTTTGGCATGGCATAAACAAACAAATGGTTTTTTAGACTCGAAGACCAAACAAGTAAAGGATTAATGACAAAATACAACTAATTATAATGTCTCAAGCCCTAAAACTTACAAAGTTGCATCATATCAATGAACTACATCTATATACATGAATTTGGGAGGATTTTAAATGTTAATTAAAAAATTAAAGGTCATGAATTAGTAGGGTTTTTGCACCCCCTTCTCCTTGTAGACACCTAAAACTAGCCACCAATAACCTCCAACCAAGCTTTTGACCAATTTCCACCTAAATTGCATAATATGGCCTAAAAACACTAAAACATGCTAAATGATGTGAAACTGACATATTCAAGTGCCAATTTTTCCCAAGGTATTTCTAAATGGGGTAATGTAATATATGGGCCAGCTAACTTTGATTAGATCATTTCGAGTCAAAATGCCAATTTCACACCTAGATACTCTAAATTTCTCTTTCCTATCAAATCTTATACACAAGACACATGTCTTTATTATTTATTGTTGATAACATCCTAAATGGGAATATGGTTCCAACTCATCTGATATCACCTTCCAATTTCAATTCAATCAAATTTTAGACTAATAACAAGGCATTCTGATCAATTTGAGTAATTTGTGCACAAAGTGCTTAAACATGCTTAAGAGCTAATTAACCCAAATTAGAGACTAATTAATAGTTCCATGGAAACTTGTTGAATAATTTGTTTCAAATATGAATATTGAATATTTTCATCATCAGGTGACCTCATTTCTTGGGAAGACATCCCTAGGCCATAAATGCCATAAATATCAGGATTCATGCCCTCCATGCCTCTTAATTTCCCCTTCTTCCAATTTCATGATGAGGATAATTACAAACTTAATTCCAAAAATTGAATTAATCCTCAACCACACATCTTAATCTCAGGATGGATGGTTCAGGTTGATTATAGACATTCTCAAAAATATATAAATAGAGAGGCCATAAACATCATTTCTAAGTCTTAATAATACAAAGTTATAATGTATAAATGATTCCAAAAGCCATTGCAACTAGTGTTACCATGACAAATTGAT
This sequence comes from Torreya grandis, assembly GCA_037957365.1. Classification (NCBI taxonomy): domain Eukaryota; kingdom Viridiplantae; phylum Streptophyta; class Pinopsida; order Cupressales; family Taxaceae; genus Torreya; species Torreya grandis. The sequence goes on along the minus strand of JARHVA010005065.1, from coordinate 946,893 downwards.
TTCAATTTATGCCAAGCCACAAGCCAAAGGTTCCAAGGAGAGATGGAGGTAGCCAAGCTTCCATTGCCAAGGACTTCATGAGCACAAGCCGAGCAAGCCACTACAACAAGCATTTTGGAGCATCCAAAGAAGGTAAAAGAAAGTTTCTTTTGCATTTTAGTTTAGTTTTTTATTCATATTTGCTAACTAATATCTCTGTAGTGTCTAGGCCTAGAGATTTTATGCTAGTTAGTGTGTTCATTTTATTTTATTTTCATTTTTGAACTAACCCCATACTAACCATCCTCTCTTGAGTCAAATTCCTAGATCACATAATGGCATGCTTGGTGGGACTAGATGCATCTCACACCTGAAAAATATCATTTTTCAACTTTAAAATATTCATGTGGACCCTTAAAACTCTAACAAATTGATTTTCTAACTTTATTTTGCCATTTTTATTTGTTGTGATTTTACACAATACCAACGTCGATAAGTAAGACCGACATTAGTTACATAGCTTAACTAACGTCAATTAACAAAATTGACATCAGTTAGATACCTATCGAGATGGTCACATAGGTATAACTGATGTCAATTAGATAACCGACATTGGTTAGCCAAAGTAACCATCATCAGTTGTATATAACCAACGTTGGTCACATTGTTTTTATTAAAACACAGACCCAAGAGCTCTTTTTCCAAAGTTCATTGTTTCAAAACAAAAATAGTTTCAAGGCTAAAGGACATGCTAAAAAAATTATTGCAGGACCAAGCTTGACATTTTCTAAAAACATGTTTATATCAGCTTTTGCATGCTTAAAAGTCAATTAGGAACTTTTGTTTTGGTGTTTAATGAAAAATTGAGATGCTTAAATGAATGTTTTAAAAGTTCACAATATTAAAACCAAGGGGTCAAATGAACACCACCAAATATTTCACTTGGGCTTAAAATTGAACACACTTGTCAATTCTTGTTTTCATTAGTTGTTTAATTAGATTTTTTTTGGAAAAAAGAGGGATGTTACATGTACGTTCTTCCATTTGTCCCCTTTAGGGAACCCTTTCAATCAAAAGTGTCATTCTTATTGCAAGTAGCCTAGTCTAAGGCTTAGAAAGAAATTCATCTAAAGCACTCCCCAAAAACTTGTCAAAGTTTGGGTGACCCTAAAAATGACCCTAAAGTCTTTTTACTTTCATTCTTTCTTTATTTTTATGCAAACTTGGCTTGTGAGGGGGATGTCATTACCTCCCATGAGTTCTTTAGGGAAGCTTTAACCCAAGGTTTCATCTTCTGACATTAACTTCATTTGGCTCTTAATTGGAGTTACAAATGGGATGTATCTTCATTTGTACATCGTACTACACTGAGCGAATAGTAGGTTGTAGTGGTCATAAAAAAGACTAGACCTTTTTACAACTAGCCAATGCCATGGTCACCCAATTTCTGTGCTTTTATTTTGTATTTTTTGATGTGAAAGTCATTGTGTAATTGATTCCTCTAGAGACGTTTGAAACTTACTAGTTTAGTTAACCCCACATTATTATACCCTTGATAAGATTTGGATGATTTTACTTAGTGTATTTTTGTCATTTTTGCTTATGCTTTGAGACTAAAACCTATTTGTTTATTCGTAAGCCATGTCAAAACAATGTATTTGAGTTGCAAAGGGTAGTGTTATGCTGCCCAAATCATGTTAAAACCATTTTGTCTTTTGAGTCTTCAAAACATAACATTGACCACATCATTAAAGCATGCTTACACCATTAGGCTATTCAATTTGTTTCAAGACTTGTTTACCATTGTATCAAAAACCATTTGTTTCAAACCATGTCATGCATACCATTTGGATTGTTGTCTTGTGCCATCATGCTATCCAATCTTATCTATCATGTTTGGTCAAATCTTAGTTTTCAACATCAATTTTTCAATTAGCTTTGTCAAGTTTGGATTAAAACATTGATTGATTTCTATTTAGGCCTTAATTCATGGGGCTAATACATAGATATTTCTCTTTTGGGTTGCATAACTTTGATTAATCAATTACCCAAACTTGAAAACTATTGATGGTTTGTTTGTTTGTTTAAAGCCTATCCTCATCATTGTTTATACCTTTATTTGGGAGAACATAATCTTTCTCAAAGAGCCTTTTATCTTATGCCTTATCCCAACTGATCATGTTTATGTTTGATTTCATGTGTCAAGTTTATGTCAAACTTGTTTTCAGACTTGTTAGATTAAATCAAATCACATCCGCCTTTATTTCAAGTCTAGCTTTTGATGCTATTTGGCCAAAAGTCCTAGCACATGCCTATTTTTTTGAGCCTAGCTTTTGACTCTGAGTTTGGACAAAGGACCTAGTAACTCAACTTTTCCCTTTATTAGTTTAGACCTTGTTTGGAACACTTTGACCTAGACCTTTTACATGATGGTTTTTATTCAGACGCTTGACCTTTTTTACATATGACATCTGAAATTAGATATTTGATGTTAGGTTGTTTTATGCCAAGTCTTAGCACAAATGATTTTGGAGATACAGCTCCACCTTTTGACCAAGTTAGACTAAGCTTGAACCATTTATCCTTTTAGGCATAGTTTTTTAGAGTTTATAGAAATCTAAGCCTTTTTGTTTTCAGAGCTTTCATAATTTATTCATATATGTCTACCTACACTTATGGTGGAGTCATGTAAAATCCAACTTATGATAGAATGGCTGCACAAAATCCCACTAGGAACACCTATAGAGAAATATTTTCTAAGGAGTTTTATTATTCTCCCTACAATACTCCATATGGGGAACATATTCAAAATCCACAAAATATAAATCAAGACCTTGATTGGCATGAAGAGGCTTCTGAGGAGGAATTTGAAGACCCAAATATAGATAATATTGTTTGGGATATGGATCCATAACCTTTTTGCAATAATCAGTACATGGAACATAGTCAAGAACCAGCTTATGAGCCAACTCACAACTGGGATGATATGGTTTATGAGGAAGACTTAGATACTTTGAATTATGTGAGTAATTAGGCTCCACCACATCATACCATTTCTATTCTAGGACCACAACATCATACCATTTATATACCAAGACCTCATCCTTTGGTATATGTGAGCAACCAAGCTCCATAATGCCCAACCTATTCTATATTAGGACCTCATCCTTGGTTTGTGTGAGAAATCAAGCTCCATAATTCCCCTTCATCATTCTAGGACCTATTCCTTTGGCTTATGCAAGAAATCAAGCCCCATAATGCCTTATCATTACCATCTTAGGATGTTGTCCTTTGGCTCATGCAAAAATCCATGCTCCCCAAGACCCTACCATTATCCAACCATAAGTAATTCTTCATCCAGTACCAATCCCATCCAAACCTCAACTAATCCACTCATTCAAAACCAAATTATGTTCAAAACTAGTATTTTTCAACTCATTAGAAACCAAGACCAAGAGAACCAACCAATCCAAGATGTTTCCATTGAGTCAACCATTTGTGATAAGTAAACATATGATGAATTGCCTATTGATCCTGTACTAGTTGTTGAGGAGTCACACTCTGACAAGTCAGTCTTTACTAAGTCACTTCTTAATGATTATAACCACCTTTGGGCAAATCATTACCTTAACCATGTGCCTATTTTTCAAGAGCCTCATATTGACAAGCCAGTATTTGAGGAGTTGTCTCTTGACCTTTTTCCCATTATAGAGGAGACTCACTTTGACAAAGTAGTCTTTGTGGAGCCCATTATGCCATTACTTGTAAAAAACAAAATATTCAACAAGACATCATTGTAATAAAGTACCTATAAGATGAAGAATCAGAGTTAGAGTCAGGTTCTATTTCTGAACTGACATCAGATTTAGCATTAGAATTAGAATCAACATCAGTCTCAACATTGGATTCAGAGTCCCTTGATTTAGAATTAGATTTAGAAGAATAATATGTTCATGGCTATTACAACATTGGTTATGCATGCCTTGTAGATAAACTTGAATATATTTATGATCCTTCTATAGTTTTTGAGGATGAGTACCTCATATTCAACACAAGTTATCCTAGTATCTTCTATGAGGATTGTGCAGCCACTCTCAATTCCATTACCATTCCACAGGCCATTACCATCAATCAAAATAGCCAGATTATTGACATTCCATTTCCCATAAGTGTTGATTGGGATTGATAGAATCACATTTTTTTAAATAGCATCTATGGTGACATGTCAATTGAAAAAGAGCAAGGAGGCCAAGACCACATTCATGTAGTAGAAGAAAACTCTCCTAGTGAAACCTTTTCAAAGGTGCTAAGGGAATATCAAAGTCAAAGCTCAACATCTTCTAGTGAAACTTTTTTGAAAGTGATAGAAGATAATCAAAGTCAAAATCCAATGTTCATTAGTGAAACCTTCTTAAAGGTGTTACGGGACAATCAAGATAACTTCATTGGTGAAAACCTCTTTGAGGCACCAATAACTGAGCATAAAATTTCTTCACTACTTGATGAAGATAAAATCAAATATCAAATCAAAATAGCTTCCTATATACAACTTAATCAAATAGTAGCTACTCTCAAGATCAAATAATAGAAAAATCTGGTGGTCTTATTGAGAGAACAAGTCTTCAGCCCTACCACAACCAAAGTTATGTTGAATTTGACATCAATAACATTACGTGTGACTAAAAGTCCTGATCTTCATTTGTCTCCCCAACATTATACATTTCATTATAATTTTCCATTCCATTTCACAATCAAATCTACCATCCCTTATTTGTCCTTGTTTACCATCCATGGCCACATTTTCCTTTGTAGATGCTACAAGATACCTTATCTCAATGCGTGAAGGAATCAAAATCAATGACCAAGGAATAACACAACAACATTCTCAACATCTAAATCCATAGGCCATTTTTGATAGAGAAACTATTCAGATGAGGTGTGGGCTAGTAATTAACATAATCAAGTATTCTATTTGTATCATTTATTGATTAGGACATGCATCTCCCCATCAACAGGAACAACATAATTAAAAACCACACCCAGGCCAAAAATATGTACCATACCATTTCATTTCCATGCTATTACCATTATTACATATCCTTTTTCCATTGTTGCATATTCCTATCATTCACCCCATCACTTGGGGGCAACCCTCTTACCATTTTATCCACTTTATCAAACCATCATTATCCTTATCAAGACCATGCCATCCTATCATTCCATTCCTATCTAGACCAAAGCCTATTTTTAGTCATCATACCCAATCATGTTTTGATCTTGGTTCATTTGATTCTTCCCACAGCTTTTCATGGGGGGATTTTGATCAAGCTTTAATAATCAATCCAAACCATGTTTATAATGATAGTCTATGAAAGTGTGTGATAGTTGATCTGGCAAGATATCTTTCATCCTATCAAGTTTATTTATGTGAACCTGATTATAACTGTCTATGGCCAAATTAGTGTCTCACTAGTCTTACTACTAATTATAACCACATATGGGCAAACTAGTATCATTTACCTATGCCATTGTATCCTAGTTATAACTACTTATGGGAAAACTAGGGGCAACACTTGTTTATCATGCATTGCCACATCACCTTGCCATTAATGTTTTCATTTGACTAGCCATTTATTGGATTTGAGAACTTGGTGGGACTGAGTTGGTTTTTCCCCACATTTTATATGGATAGAATTATTATGACTTGAGGTCATTTCAGGACTATGTGGGTCATGTTCAATTCATGTTGAGGTCACCTCAGTCTCCCTTTCTATACGATCTCACCATTTTATGAGCAACCTAAGCCAAATGCTCTCAACATTTTATGAGTAGGTATCTTGTCATTCTTTAACGAGTTAAGATACCTCAAAATTCTAAAAACATTCATAATATTTGAAAATCCAAAAACATTTGTCCTATCTAAGCCTTGTCAGTTATCCTCAATCTGCCTTATTGGGGCATTGTCATTTTTAAGATGCTTTCTTTTGCTTTTGTTTTTAGGATTTCTATTTGTTTATTTGTTTTGGGTTGTTTATTTGTTTACTTGCCTACTTGTTTATTTTCAACACTATTGCCTTGACTCGGTCTATATGCATTTGTTGGGTGATTCCTTGAGTACATTTTTCTTGAGTCTATACATATTCATACATCAATATTATCATCATGGTTTTTATCATTGGTGTATTATTTTCAAATGTTTATTGGATCGAGAGTCAGTCTTTATGCATATTTTAGCTAAGTCTTCATCGTGTTCTATCATGATGCCTACTATCACATGCTATAACAAAAATCAGCTCCAAGAAGGTCTATAATCAATGGAGCTACATAATTTTCTCCTTGGTAAATCCTCCACCCAAATTGATCAATATAACTCATTTCACCATTCTAGTTGTATCATTGATAATTAGGATGAGCATCTCCTCATTGGTAAGTACAACTAAATCATTCACATTGATCAATCTTATTTCTCCATCCATCTCTTTCATCACTTTTCACCCATTCATCTTTAATCTATATTCTAGGTTATATCCTTGAGTTATGCTTGTTAATCATCCCTAACTAGGCACAATCATCTTTAGCCAATCTAGGTCCTCTTAATGATTATAACCGCCTAGGGTCAAATCATTATTTTGACTTTTAATCTTGATTATAACCACCTTTGAGAAAATTAGTATCCTTTTTAAATCAATACATGCAAATATTTTCTCATTTAGATTAATCTCAACCATGGGTTAATTCTACCTTTCTTCTTGTTTCTTTTGGAGGGAATGTCTATCAACAAATGTGACAGCCACTCCCTAAAGGGTGCATCATCAAAGGCTTCCCAAAACCATTTGGAGCTTTGATTTTTAACCATCATCTTCTTTTTTTTCAAATAGGCCATCTCTCATTATTTGAGAAGACATTTCTTTGCCTATGGTTTGTAATGCCTTCCCAATTAGGGGCAAACTATAGACACGTAAAACTAGCCATCGATAACCTCCAACTAGGCTTTTGACCAATTTCCACTTAAAATGCACCATATGGCCTAAAAACACTAAAACACACTATATGATGTGAAACTAACATATTCAAGTGCCAATTTTGGCTACAGTATCACTAAATGGGTTAATGCAATTTATGGGCTAGCTAACTTTGATCAGATCATTTCAAGTCAAAATGTTAATTTTGTACCTGGATACTCTGAATTGCTCTTTCCTATCAAATCTTCTACATAAGACACATGTCTTTGTTATTTTTTGTTGATAAAATCCTAAATGGGAATATAGTTTTAATGCATTTGACATCACCTTCCAATTCTAATCTAGTCAAATTTTGGACTAATAATAAGGCATTTTGATCAATTTGAGTAATTTTTGCACAAAGTGCTTAAACATGATTAAGAGCTAATCAACCCAAATTAGAGCCTAATTAATAATTCCATGGAAACTTGTTGAATAATTTATTTTTGAAATAAATATTGAATATCTGCATCATTAGGTGACCTCATTTCTTGGGAAGACATCCCTAGGCCATAAATGCCACAAATATCAATATTCATGCCTTCCATGATGCCCTCCATGACTCTTAATTTCCCCTTCTTCCAATGTCATGATGAGGATAATTACAAACTTAATTCCAATAATTGAATTAATCCTCAACCACACATCTCAATCTTAGGATGGATGGTTCAGGTTGATTTTAAACATTCTCAAAAATCTATAAATAGAGAGGCCATGAACATCATTTATAAGTCTTAATAAAGCAAAGCTATAATTCATAAATGATTTCAAAAGCCATTGCAACTAGTGTTACCATGCCAAATTGATTCCAAGCCAAGCCACAAGCCAAAGGTGTCAAGGAGAGATGGAGGTAGCTAATCTTCCATTGCCAAGGACTTCATGAGCACAAGCTAAGCAAGCCATTAAAACAAGAATTTTAGAGCATCCAAGGAAGGTAAAAGAGAGTTTCTTTTGCATTTTAGTTATGTGTTTTATTCATGTTTGTTAACTAAGCTCTCCCTAATGTCTAGGCCTATAGATGTTATTCTAGTTAGTGTGTTCTTTTCATTTTATTTTTATTTTAGAAATAACCCCATACTAACCATCCTCTCTTGAGTCAAATTCCTAGATCACACTCCCAAGAGATTGTACAATGACATGGAACTTTGGGCTACTCACCCTAAATCAATAATTTGTCCACAACAAGTGGGGTTATTCTAAAAACTTAAATTTTTGACCATCTATATGGTCTCAAGTGTGATTAACACTAGAGATACCTCACATCAATTGAGTTCATAGTGGTTAACTTACTATGTAAGGGTATATTCTTTTGCATAGTGATTCCATCTATGTACTTCTTAATGGAATCCCCTAGTTAACCAGACCTGACTCAGGTCTTCATTATGATTAGAGAGGTTAACCACATAACCTCCTATCAATCATAGTATATGTGACCTAAATTATATACCCCACCATAGAGTGGGGTTGAAACAATGTTAGGAGATGAAACTATGGGTCAAAGCTTTCTTAAAGAACTCATGAGGAGGCTATGAACTCCCACTCACAAACCAAGATGCATAAAATGAATTACTAAGTGAAAAGACTTTATAGGTTTTGTTTAGATCACCCAAACCATATGGGTTTTGGGGAGAGCCTTAACAATATTCTTTTCATGCCTTAAACAAAGGCACAAATGGAAAGGAAGAAGCATTTATGGTCACCCAAGGTTTATAAAGGGGATGGGGGAAGAGCATACACACTTTCCTCATTTTGAAAAAAATAAACAAGTATGGAGATATAACATAAAATAAACAATTATTTACTTTAATGCACTAAATTCATGTGTTTGAAAAAAATTTGGCCCCTTGGCCTTAGTTGTAAACTTGTAACTTTCACAAAACAACTAAACATAAACACCTAGATTCCTTTTAATCACTAAAATGAAATGTTCAAGACTTAACTAAATTCCTTTTAGGCACTAAAAATGAAATGTTCATGACTTAGCATTTACAAATTTTTGTCCTCTTTCCCACTTTGGTCATGCAAATTTTAGAGGGTTTTGACCTGCCTTGAAGCACTTTTATGGATGAGAAAATAAGATTGGGAAAATAGCTCTTAGGTTTCTCTATTTTTTTACACAAAGACCAACATCAGTCCATAGTCCCTGATGTCACTTATAAGGAAACTAATGCCATTCGATTCATAGAGAACCAATGCTAGTTACAACAAATTGATGCTATTTGAATAGAACTGATGTCAATTACCTATGAACCAAAAGGCAAAATAAAATGACTTGAAAAATATTTGTTAACCCAAACGATTATAAAAACTCTAGAAAATATATACAAAATGATTAAACATAGAGCATGCAAGTTTGTAAAACCCAAAATAAGAACTAGGAATTTTAAGAATATTCAAAACCCAAGTTTTTTCCTTGTGTTCTACCCTACACATGGATTGATGTCAGTTAGGACAGGACTGATGTCGATTAGAGGAAACTGATATCTATCACTATGTAAAATTCTCAAAGCTAAAACTCAAATTTTTAAGATGGTCAAGCATTCATTTGAAAAATTATGAGTTTCACTTTGTTTTTCCTATTATGTGGGATGCTTTGGGTCTCATCGGGCATTGCATTTGTGATCATAGGAATCCAATAAGGGAGGTTAGATCAAGTTTTAGTTTAAGTAACAAAACTCAAATAAACACACTAACACTAACACTTACAAGCCATATTTTAGGGGTGAGTTTAATTTAAAAAATACAAATGGAAAGCATAACTAAAATGCAAAAGACACATAATCTCTTACCTTCCTTGAGATATTCAAATGTTATATTTAATGGCTTACTCAACTTGTGCTTAAAGAGTCTTTGGTAATGAAGTTTGTGTAGCTTCCTCTCTACTTGGCACCATCGTGACTTGTGTTGGTTTGGTGTGGCTTGGCTCAATATTTTGGCATTATAATATTATTGATATGAATCTCATGCAATAAAACCTACTTTATAAATCTATAATTTCCAAGCTCATAAATTCAATGGGCAATGGCTCATAATTATAGCAAATGGATCTAACCACAACCCAAGGTGAGTCAAGGTGAGCTTAAACATGGAATGGGTTCAAACATAACCTAAGTGAGTCAACATAACCATAGTAGAGTTAATAGTTATCAAGTAATAACGAATTTCAATGAATAGGCATGGGTCTCCAAATGAGATTTTTTAAGGATATTTCCAAAAGGCTTGACGACTTGCAAAGGTAATCATGAAAAGCCAGGATATTTCATATTTTTGAATTTCATTATTTATTTATTAATTAATTACACATGGATAATTCGACTAAGCATTTAATTTGGTTTAATTTATTAATTAATTTTGATTAGGCTTTTAGCATTATCAAGATTTGACTTAAGTGTGCAAACGCCCCACTTGATAGATCCATACGGGTGACATATGGCTTTGGTCAAAGGTTAATTATTATCTTGGAGCTAAATGTCCAACCAAATCTTGGAATTTATCTAGAGATATGTCATTAAGAAATTGGGATTGGCCAAGGAACTCTATCAAGATATTCTTGTAGATGGTGGACGTACACATAAAATCTAAAATGGAGATTTGTGCAAGTGTCTTTTATAATTATTCCAAAATATCAAACTTCTTTTCTTGCACAATAATAAATGTCTTGTTCCTATCTAGAACATTTGGTGGGATGAGTAAAGCGGTAGATAGTTGTGGGCTTGGTATGGTAATATTCGATCACCAAGTTATGATTGCACAATTAGGATTAGATACAAGACCATTGTTACTAGCAAATCATGGTAGTGGGGGACCATATAGGATAAGTATCAATTTCTAGTGCACTTGTGTGTAGTCATGATGTAAGGATGAATTATTAGTATGTGGTCCAAAATTAGTAATACATGTTTGATGGTATGCCTATATGTAGTTCCAGGTCAAGGTAGGATCACCGACATGGTTTAGTCAGTTATAATTGATTATCAATGGTCTCATTTGATTGGTATTTGGTCTTAGATTGATGGATATGGTATAAATGTGACCTCCTTAAGATGGATTATAACCTTATTATAGTCATGTGTAATTGCATGGTAGGTTTGTTGGTTTTTGGCATTGTTTTGTCCTTAGTTTCATCTATTTGGCTGACATTGTTGGTTTTACTTTTGGTTTTATTGGTTTTGTCTTAGCTATTGATACTATTTTTGTTATTGTGATGGCATTTTTTGTTACTATTATTGGTTATTATGTTGCAGAAAGGGATTTTGATAAACTCTCAGATTATGATTGGATGTGAAATCTCTATTATCCAATGTGATCTTATTTTCTAACATATTTTCAATCAAATGTTTAATTTGAACACAACAATGCAAATTATGTCCATTAACCCAATGATACTCATATAATTCATTTTTTTGGTACCAATCTAGATAAGGAGTGCCCTCAGGATAATGTTTCCGAATAGGCCAACTAATCAGATTAGTGGTGGTGAGCTTGTGAAACATGGATTAAATAAGTTCTCCAAGGTCACTAAAGATGTGATGAATAAGCATATTTCTCTTTAGAGGAGGGGTTTACAAAGACATGGGTTATTACATTTATTGCATTGGTCTAGGTTCTTATGCTTGCTTCATTTATTGAAAAGGTTATTGGTTAGGAGTAATTTGCATATGTGATGTAGGCTAAGTAGATGGTGTTTGCACCATTTGGACATGTTTTGACTTGGTTACTCCATTTCCCACAACATTCTTGTTGTGGTTTAATAGCTTGGACTTTTCATAATTATTATCCTGTATTGGTTATGATGCTTGCACTTGGAGTTGGTTCTGATTCTGGTTTTGTCCATTTCCTAGGTTCATGGTTTGGTTTTGATTTTATTAGGTAAGATTGATGATCCCATTGTTAATAATGGCTCTTTAAATCAAAAAAAAAATTCAATGATTTCCTTGAAAGTGTGTGCATACTACAGTTCTAGATGGTAAGATATCTCACTATGCAAATTCTTGGTAAACACATTAGCTAATTGATTATCTAGTAAAGTATGGGTAAATCTGTTGGTAAGTGCTCTCCATCATTGTAGATAACTTGCAAATATTTCACCATCCTTTTGTTTGTCTTGCATCAAATTAATAAATTAAATCTCATGTTTGAGATTGTAGGAGAACTGTTGCACAAGCTTATCGGAAAGATCATCAAAATTAGAGATTGAATTCTTAGGCAATTTTAGTAACCATTCCAAACCTTGTCCTCTAAGACTCTTTGAGAAAAATAGTAGGAGGTATATGTCATTGTATGCCAAAATTTGACAAGAAATAAATAATTCTATTAAGTGGGCCTTAGGGTCTTAGTTACCCTTGTATTTATTGATTTATGGTGATTCATACCATGGAGGAAATGGAATTTGCAAATACTCCATATTGAATGGGTAAGAACACATGTCCTCCAACTTGAGATTCTTAGTTTGTTTCCCATCTTGGATGGTGGTAATTGCATCCTTTATTTTTGTAGTCTTTGGGCTAGGAAATCAAAGGGAACATTGGTTTGAGGTGGAGGCTATGTGTTCAAAAATGGGTTACTTTGACTGGGGTATAGTGGAGGCATATTTTATTTTCGAAGGTTGGTTTGGTTCGACAATTGACCAGGAATATGCATGAAAATATTAGGATGTGGTTTTTGGAATTACATGCATTTTTGTGTGATATTTTGGCTAGGATTTGGTGTATAGGTTTGGTTTTAGGAAAATTGTGGTTGAGATGGAAGGATATGGCTAGAAATGAAATATTGTGCTTGTTGGGGTTGATTAAAGACTTGTTATCGACTAGTCAAACCTTGATGATTAAGGGGAACTTGTGAACCAAGGCCTTTTCATTGAGTTTGTGGCATGTTAGAAATAAAAATTAATTTTTGCTTAGTCAGTAGATATGAAACATTAGAACCTCTTGGTTACACGAATCCTTTTTGGGAATTAGGCACATGTTGAAGTCTCAGCATTTGTTTTTAACCAATACTCATACATTGTTGATTAGAAATCATGTATGACTATAATGGTATGTTGGTATGTGATTTAAGAGGTATGTTAATCGCTACCTAGTGAGGTTTAACATTTTTTTCCCCATATTGAAGTGGAAGAATGTTTTGCCTCTAGTAAATGGGTATGTTTGATTGTGCCTACAGTTGTGGAATATTAGTCATCACCTATTATGTTTGAGTAATATTCATCATATTTTATTAAGGCACAGAATTGGTCATTGCTTGACTACTTAATCCTTGTAGATACATGCTTGAAGAAGTAGCTATTTGAGGAATAGGGGTAGTTATTTATGGTTGGGAGGTAGAAGTTCTTGCCCCTTGCATTTGTGAACTACTTATGGTGTTAAGTAAAGGCATGTTTTATTTTGGACTAGTTGTTTGTGTTTTTACACTACTTTTGTCTATATTTTATGATACTTTTGTATTGTCCACTTTGTTTGGCTCACTATTCTATGTAGAAGTAGAAGACACTTATTCGATAGGTAGGGAATTGAAAATGTCTTCAACCGAAGTGATTTTCAATAATGGGTCTACACCCTGATTTTATTAGTCTATCAATTCAATTAGGAATCCAAGAAGGGAGGAATATCTAGGTGTGCCTTTTTTTATTATAGTAATCCAAGAAGGGATGTTAGATCAAGTGTTAGTTAAAGGAAAAGAACTCAAATAAACACACTAACACTAACACTAACAAGCCTAGATCTTAACGGTGATCTTAATGAACAAAATACAAATGGAAAGCACAAATAAAATTCAAAGTACAGATAATCTCTTACCTTCGTTGAGATCTCTAAATAATTTTTGGAGTGGCTTGCTTGGCTTATGCACAAAGAGTCTTTGGAAATGAAGTTTGTGTATCTTCTCTCTCCTTGGCACTGTTATGACTTGTGTTGGCTTGGTATGGCTTGGATAAATATTTTGTCATTATAACATTATTGATATGAATCTCATGCAATCAAACTTGCATTATAACTCTAAAATGTCCAATCTTGTAAATTCAATGGGTAATGGCTTATATTTATAGCAAATGGATCTAACCCCAACCCAAGGTGAGTCAAGGTAGAGTTTAAACTTAGAATAGGTTCAAACCTAACCTAAGTGAGTCAACATAGCCCTAGTAGAGTTAATAGTTTTCAAGTAATAATGGTTTAAAATGAATATGCATGGGTCTCTAAAATGATATTATTTTAGGATATTTACAAAAAGGCTTGACAACTTGCAAAGGTAATAATGGAAAGCTAGGATATTTCATATTTTTGAATTTTCTTTTTTATTTATTCATTAATTACACATGGATAATTCAAATAGGAATTTAAATTGGTTTAGCTTGTTAATTAATTATTATTAGGCTTTTATCATTTTCAATATTTGACTTAAGTGTGCAAGTGCCCCACTTAATAGGTCCATAGGCCAAATTGACTGTTGTGATGCTACAAGATGATTAGGGATAAATCTATGAGAGGTTATGTTTACATATGGTAGGATACCCAAATTAGGGATGTCTCAACATGAATCTAAGATTTGATGAATGATGCACAAGAAAATTTGGGATGTTCAATGATTCCTGGGCTAAATTTGCAATGGTTAGTAGGAATCAATCTAAAGTCTAGTTGAATTCCAGTGGTGGCTAGTTTTAGGTGTCTATAGCTTACATCTATCTTGGAATCCTTGTACAATGCTAGATTAAAACATACATCCTAAATTTCCTACTTATGCTCAAAAACATTTACATTATGATGTTATGTTCTACATTATATTGGAATATCATGCACATGCTTTAGCTAACACATTTTGTAGAGCTACTTATTTAGAAGGTAGTTCTTACGTAGGTTACACAACTAACTTTTAAATATGGGGAATTCCTAGGGGTTTTTCATAGAGATCAAGCTCCTATCTTGATTTTTATAGATATATTTAATCACATGGGCTCAATTTTAGATATCAATCCTAGGGAAGACATAGAATAGAATAAAGACTTAGCAGTCAATTCATATCACATAGAAATCAAACTAGGTAGTCATTAGCACCTAGATTGGGACACTAGTACCATAGGGCACTATTTTCTATTAGCCCCATATTTAGGATAGTCCAAATCATTTAGACTAGTACACGAAGTATAGTACAAATTTATATAGATATAGTCATAGGTTTGGTAGTTATGTTCAAATTTATCTCAGATACATTAATTTTAACTCAGATTCATACTAGTTGCTTAGATTTTGGGGCATCATGTATAACATGATAACTCATACATTTAAATTAGTTACATAAGTTCATCTATTACATACTTGATTCAAATTAAGTATATTTAGATACCAGATTGGGGGCATATGCATGGCTAATTGGATTTCATATACTTAGCTTTAGATAGGTTGATTAGATGGAATGGAACACTCCATGTCATTCTATACATTGTATACAGTTGATATCACATTCCAAGTTGTCACTGAATTCATGCCTTAATCCATCTTTAGTGGTTAGCATTCTCAAGTGGCCCAAAGCTTCTTAATATACTCGAGTGGCCATGAAGTTGAATACATAGTTAGATTTACTTAGTTTTATTCTTTCATCACTTTATGTAGTACAGTTATAGATGCATCTAATTCACACAAGATCAATGATGGATTCATGACCTAATTGAATTATTGAGCCACCTACATGAGAGGGTTTGATACACAGTATTATCCAAGATTCATAGATATCAAGATCCATCGATCAAGGGTGGGAAACGATAGAGTCAAAATAGGATTGATTTATTGATCCACCCATATGAGGATTGATCAAGCCATCATCTCAGTTCAATATATTTAATAATATGATCATTATGCACATTCACACAAATAGCTTATCACCAAGTTCATATAGAAGTGTATTCATTCCTTTCTTCTCTCTTTCCTCAACTTTACTTAGTTATTTCATTTTAGCATAATCTTTTGATTTTGATCATCTCTTAAGTAAGGAATAATTTTTGGTATCTTTCATTGCAAGACATTGCTTTGGATCATGTTTTCACATATCTAGACCTAGATTTGATTATTAAAACTTAGTTATGTGGGATTCACTTCCAAGGTAAGTCTAGGTATACTTATTTTTACTTTATATTAGTCATTTTACTTTGTTACTTTACTAGCATAAAGGGTGGGGCAGATATAATCACCTAAAAGTGGTAATTGGATGCTAAGAGTGTCTCTTGAGTTAACCTATCCCTAGGCTAACCATAGACCTATCCTTATGCATTGCACTTACATTTCTAGTCATTCAACAAACCAAAGTCACCTATAGCTAGTTAAAACATAATCCCAAAATTCTCTTCCCAAATCCCAACCCAACTTGTTCAACATTTTTCCAAGTGGATATTAGCTCCACATTTTGGACACTATAGCCACATGGAACAAGTGTCCCCAACTGGGTGCTACTATCCTTAGCCGAATATCTTTCCAATGAATATTTTTTCAAATGTGTTCCCCTCCTAAGGTCAGCCTAAGCTCATTTTTTTATCTTGACAAGAAACATAACCTTATAAATACAAGTCTAATCTACCTCTATTCACTAGGTGGAAAATAGATGCAAAAGCTATTAAAACCAAAAACAAAGTTGTGAAAAATTAAGGTATTTGATTCCTATTATGCCCTACTATATAAATTATACCATCTAAAATAGCTTTAAGCCTAGTTTTCAATAATTTTAAATCTCAATCACATTTAAGGCATACAAGGCCACTCTCATTCTAGCATTCACTTGCACATACATCAAGCACTAGGTAGGATAACTACATCAGACTTGATCCCTCCTCGGTGTATTATTATGTAGGTCAATCTCTACACAATGAGGTGTTGAGGATGTCCAATCCATCCTAATATCACACAAAAAAATATTGCTTATGCCATACTTGGAAGGATATTAGGGTTTGCATGTCAAATCAAGTTTTATAAGTACAACACAGAGTTACAGGTTGAAGTCATGCAGGAATAAGACCTATAAAAAAAGGTTTAGGTACTTGTAGAAAATAAGAATAGTCCCACAAATGGGACATTAGTTCCATATTGAGGACACTACACATAGATGTCACTACTATCCATACTAGGTGTTATTGTCTAGTGAGTATATAAATACCAGAATCCTATTGATGACATAGACTACTACTCAGATCCTAACTTTTAGAACCCATATCATCCACGACAATTAGTTTTTAGATAAGTCTCTATTTAACCCTATTTTTTTTTTTAATAAATTCAAACAAGTTCAAATGTCATAACAAATCATTACTTAATTATTGCATATTTATTTAAATGATTTAGGCATCTCAACCCCTTAACCAAACATAAGATTTTCATTGTAAAACCCCAAAAGGTTAAATCACATCTCATATACATAAAAAAAATATGGGGCTAAGAAATATATTATTAGCTCTAGATCGCCTATAGGGGGACTCTAATCAAAGCTCTATCATATACCTAGGACTATTGATGGTGGTGGTTGTGGTGTTGGTGGCCCCATCACTACCTACTATGAAGTTGATTATGCCACTAAACACACTAAACTAGTAGTGTGTCAAGACCTAGAAGTCTTGCTAGTCCACTATCTTTGAGGATACTCTTTTTAAGTGGGTGTCATCTAATCCAATGAAACTATTACCTCATACAAATTACAATAATGGGCAATCTCATCCTTCACATATAGGAGATCATCCTTCATGTACAAGGAATCATCCTTGGTCATGATCACATCAACCAATTCTCAAACATACCACCATCTAATATCAGCTGCCAAGCCTCATAAAGATCCCCACAAAGCCTTTGAACCTATTCAATGGTCATATCTTAGTCCACATGAACTCTATCTCACTCATCTATAACCATCACTAATTATGCATCTTTTGTAATTAACTGAGCATGTATTCTTGCCAACTGAGCCACCTACCCTCTAAAAGTAGAAATATTTGAATCTTGGGTTGTGATGATGTCTTGTAACTTGGTGGTATAAACCTAAGCCATGGCTAGTTCAGCTCATAAACCTAGCACATCATGATCTGACCAACTAATATTTGACAAGTGTGTTGTGATATCATGATAGAATTTGTTAGTGAGTGCCTAATCATATACTAATCTCCCTGAGATGGAGAGGTCATCCTCTCCTTTACCTATATCAATGTCCATCCCTAAGTTGGAGGGTCTAAACTTTCATGTACTTATATCAATCCCCATGCCAAAGGTCCTAACCTTTGTTATCCCTATGCCATAGCCTAAGTCCTCACATGCTACCTTAACCATATTTATATCTATTTAGGGACCCTATCATCCCTCTCCATCCCCATCTCCATCTTCATCACCACCATGTATAAATGGGGGATGTAACTAAAATATCCCCAAATGGGAATATTTCTAAAAACACTCACACTAATATAATCCAAACTTAAAACTTTGACTCAAATCTAATATACTTTCCCAACACCCACAAATGAATTAACATGTACACATTTATATAGCTCGGATACCACTGAAATAACCATTTTCATAATATTTACTATAAAATTGGAATTTATTAAAATTCACTTACAATTATTGAATAACACATAAAATCATTAATATTAACACTCAACTAATTATATTGCAAATGACTTATTACATGGAATATGGCTAGAGACAATACCATAGTAACAACTCTTACATAAATTGATTCAAATGTTGAAGCACTTAAATAACCTTAAACACTCAAAAGTCTTAAAGCAACTTTATTGGACACTCTATAAACACACACACACACACACACACACACACACACACACACACTGTATAACTAAAATACTAGATCTACAATTGAATCCCAATTATGATTTTTGAGTGAGAACACCCTGAGAATCTAGGGAGGAATATTTCACCACCAAAACTAGTAAAACTTAGATGGTTTCCATCCTCAAATATTATGCACACTCCAAGGGTTTTTCATCCTTGGGAGAGTGATGTAGATCTTATTAACTTTCCATGCTCATTCTCTGGCTCTTCACCTAAATTTACTAACTCATGTTATCAATCTTCTCCTTCTTAACTATATTATCACATTCTTAACAATATTCAATGTCATTCTCTATAGCCTCAAGATCTAAGAAACTCTAAAATCTATTATTCTCTATTTTAGGGCCTTCATAAAAATCACTCTCACTCATGCAAATCTTACTCTTCATTCCCTATGTTCTTTTACAAACAAACTCTTCAACTAGCCTCCTCTAGGATTAAGGCTTCTCTAAGTCAAACCACTTAACTATTAAACTAGGACTCCAATGAAGTTTTAAAACAAAATATCATGTGATTTCCACTCTTGTTAGACTGATTATCCACCTCAAAAAACCCTTCATTACATACATTGAATTATGCTCCTATACTGAATGCTTTTGTAGCCTTTTTTAAAGCATTTATGCATTGTATGGAAATGTAAGGTGGTTTATTGAGAAACCAATTATTTTTTTAGATACCCTTTTCCAAGATAGTTCTCTCTATGGAGTTACAAGACTCAACTATGATCTTAGACCACCCTTTTGTGCCCTTATAGGTCATCATTTAGGTCATTAGGTCTTTTAGGGCTCTAATTAACACACAATCCTTTTTAAAGGTACGAATACATATGAAAACATTTCAAAATCTTCAAAATATAATCAATCATATTTTTATTAAGATTTTCAAAAAAATTCACAAGAAATTAATAGTGAAAACTCCCTATATGACAATTTTCTTCTTAAAACCCTAATTGTAAGGTTACACAGGGTCTGTTACAAGCTAAGAGCACCCATTTCAAGGTTTTATGATCCTGAGACAATTTATTTTATATATAAAGGTTTATTAGGCTTTTTTTAAATATAATACACCTATTTCATTTGTTATTTTCTTTCCTAAAGGCCTATGTACTGTTATTACCTCATATTCTTGTTATCTTTGTTTACACAATCATAAAACATAGGGTTTTCAAGTGCTCTATCGAAGATCTTTGCACTCATTCAGGGTTTCCATGATTTACACAAGGTTGTTACAGGTTCCCAAAAAACCCAACTCACCTCTTTCTATCAACAACCATTCTTATGAAATTCTCTGTATCACATTTTCATTCAAAGTATTATACAACTGTGGGTTAGACATAATCCAACACATAATACATAGGGTTTCATTCTTATTACAAAATTTATATGTTCAAATTAATTATAACATTGAAAAAATCATTGAATACATTTAACAATACAACCTAAAAAACATATTAGTGTTCTTCTCAATCCTCTAAGAAAAGTTTCTTGACTATTCCTCTCAAACAGGATACTTAAACATAGTCATCAATATTTACAACTTTTCAATTCTAAATCACTGCTTACAAAACATTAAATTCCTTACAACTAATTTAAATCACTAAACACTATCATTATCAGGATATAATAAATATTTGTTTCTATCATTCCATTTCTATTGATTTTCATTCATTTACATTCATATCATAGTTCTGTGAGGTAGAGTACAGAGTTCATGCCATCAACTTGGTGTCTTCTGTACCTCTACCTATCAACTATAAAAAAATTCTTTTTAAAACTACCCAATACATTCTACTCACACACTTAGACTCTTAAACAAGACATACAACCATTTCTTGGCTTAAACAAACTCCTTTTTTCACCCATGTAGGGTGGTGGATTTCTATTTACCACTCTCATTTCTACCTCAAACCTTTACTTGACATATTAACTCATAACCACCTTAATTAAATTTCATGAGACCTTAAATTTCTATTACAACATTACTCATCATTACATATCATCACCACTCACTCACACTTTACTAGACCACCTAAAACATCTTAATTATTTGAAACTCTATTTTGGTGGGAAAACTAATTTTGCATTCTAATTAAAATTTCACTCACAAACATGACTTCTCATCCATGTCACACCTCTCCTAGGACTCATAGACACATCCTAGACCAAGCTTGAGCATTTCTAAGATGCCCCTGCATTAGAGAGGCTTGAATGAATAGAAGTTCAAATAATGCCATGAAAGACATGAAGAGAGATAATTTGGCATAAGATTTTTATTACAAAGAGAGAGCATGATAATATATAACATTTACAAATGAGAGAGAGAAAGAGGTAAACTTCATGGGCAAGTAAAAAAATGCACCCTCCTTCTAGTGGGTGTACTATTTAGAAATAGTAACCAGTTTGAAATCTTATTCAAGGGTCAAAAAATGGATAAACCACTTTTGAAAATCCTCCTCCACATTCACGTGCATCCAAAATTGCACCCCACTCACACATCTAGCCAACTCAACATAGTAAATCTTATCTCCCACTCCACAAGTGCATAGAAGATTCTAAGATAAGTTCTAATCAGCTTTTGACTTCTCCTCACACTCCAATCATGAAGCCCATTAATAAATATGCCACACTTCTACCCCTTGTCTTTTCCCCTAAGATCCATCACCCACAAGACACATCACATACTACATCATCACCTACATCACCCATCATAGCACCATGAATAATGACAGTGAATATTGACCTATGAATAGTGATTTGGCATAATATTATTCCCTTGTATCACTTGATTTAATTTATAGGAATTAAATAGGATAATGGTCTTTTGCATATGTCACATTTGGAAAAAGTGGACATTACAAATCCTCCATTCCCAAATATTGCTTGTCTTCTTACAATTCTAGTTAACTTCCTGATTCTAAATACCAAGATCTTAAACTAGTTATGGGAATTGGCAATTCCCAATTCTTGAACCTCTTTGGGATATAGTTGCTCCACCATGAATCCATTGTAGTATTCTGATATTAATAGGAACTAGAACCCACACATCAAGTAATGTTATATAAAACAATATTTCCATCTCAACTTGAGCCTTTCAAAAGAGGTTTTCAATGAAGTTGTGTGTGTTATCAAGCCTTGTCAAAGATTACACAACTTTGTCTTCTGAAACCAATAATGGGTTCTTAAAAATTTGCATCTCTAAAGGCCTCTAATCTATATATGCAAAGTGACTTTACTCATCACAAAAAAAAAAATGCATTATCTTCATTTTTAAGAATAATGTCACCTTCAAATGCATCTACCTCTCTAATTGGTGCCTTGCAAACATTATGAATAGATGATATGTCATCACTACGCTCAATCAATTAATCATCAAGAAATTATATACCTTCATATGGCTCATCAACACTTGTTGATTTATAAAACTCCTAATCATCATACCCTTTGATCTTAACACTTTCAAGAGAAATAATGTATTCCTCTTCACTAGTAGATGCATCACGTTATTCTTCTTCTTTATTCTCAACATCACTCTATTGGAATGTGATGGGATAATTCATCTTCTTTCTCCACTGAAAGTATTAGAGTTTCCATTACCTTATTTTTGGCATCCACGTTAGTAGATTCAAATTCATCCTCTTCATTGTTTCTACATTTATGGCTAGGATCCCATGATTACTTGCATAAGAAGCAAATATTATTTCTTATAAGCTCATTTCTTCTACTCTCTTCTTTTCTCACTACTCCTAGATTCTCTTCTTTTAGTGCAATATTTTCCTTCTTCTGAGATTTGTTGGTTGGAACTGAATTTTACATATTATTCAGAATCTTTTGAATTCTATCTTGGCTCTTCTACATATCTACCATTTCATCTAGACTTAAGAATCTCAAGAATCCTCTCATGATGGACAACTCAATATAGCCTACAAGTTGGTAGGATACATGGCTCTAATATGGATGAAATAATCCCAAATGGGAATATTGTTAAATACAGACTTTTAAAATAAAGACACTTTCAAAATGAACCTATGACACTATGTTTGGATACCACTGAAATATCCCCAAATGGGAATATTACTGAAAACACTCACATTAACATTATCCAAACTTAAAACTTAGACTCAAATCTGATACTTTCCCAAAATCTACAAATTTATTAACATGTACACTTTTATATAACTCTAATACCATTGAAATATCCATTTTTAGGATATTTACTAGAAAATTAGAATTTATTAAAATTCCCTTACAATTATTGAATAGCACATACACTCATTAATACCAACACTCAACTAATTATATTGAAAATTATCGATTATATGGAATATGGATAGATACAATACCATAAAAACTCTCACATAAATTGATTCAAATGTTAAAACACTTACATAAGTTCAACACTCATAAATCTTCACACAGCTTCACTAGACACTCTGTAAATACAAACTCTCTACATAACTAAAATACTGGATCTAAAATTGAATCCCAATTATAATTTTTGAGTGAAACCACCATAACTAACTAGGGAGGAATATTTCACCACTAAAACTAGTAAACCTTATAGGGTTTTCATCCTCAAATATTATCTGCACTCTAAGGGTTTTCATCCTTAGGAGAGGCTTGAATGAACATAAGTTAAAATAATGTCATGAAAGACATGAAGAGAGATAATTTGTCATAAGATTATTATTACAAAGAGAGAGCATGATAATATATATCATTTATAAAGGAGAGAGAGAGAGAGAGAGAAAGAAGAAAACTTCATGGGTAAGGAAAAAAATGCACCCTCTTTCTAGTGGGTGCACTATTTAGGAATAGTAACCAGCTTAGATTCTTCTTTAAGGGTCAAAAGTGGATGCCCCACTTTTGAATTATCCTCCTCTGCATTCACATGCATCCAAAACTATACCCCACTCACACATCTGATCCAAATCAACATAGTAAATCTTGTCTCCCACTTCACAAGTGCATAGAAGATTTTAAGACAAGTTTCAATCAGATTTTGACATCTTCTCACACTCCAATCAAGAATCCCATTAATAAATTTACAACACTTCTACCCCTTGTCTTTTCCCCCAAGAGTTGTCACCCATAAGACACATCACATATTACATCATCACCTTGCATCCACTACCACATCACCATGAATAGTGATAGTGAATAGTGACCTCTGAATATTACCTTGTGAATAGTGACTTGACACAATAATATTCCCTTACATCACCTAATTTAGCCTATGATAATGAAATAGGCTAATGGTCTTCTACATATGTCACTTTTGGAAAAATGAGACATTATAATAATCACTACTATGTTACATGTTGCACAAGCATTTGAAGGACCTGTTGTGTTGGTTGATGTACTAGAACCTAAATTATTTGTATCAAAATCACCTGGGGTATCATCAATTGATTAGGGACTTATCCTTGTATCTATGCATATACCTATGCCTAATCCCCATACCTCCTTTATTATAATCTCATGTGTTTCCCTAAATATTGGGGCTAAGGTCTAGTTAATTAGATGGGTCAGAAGCCTACCGACCATGCTACATAGGCATCTACCATGCTACCATCTGCAACCCTACCTATATAATCCCACACTATAGTTATACCATATCAAAATTAGTAATGTCCTGGGATATCAATACTAGAATCCCCCACTCTCTGATCTCCCCTGTAACATGTGTAAAAAAGTGGGGCCTATTCAACATGTCCTTTTAGAAGTTAAACTACCATTGCATGAAATTTGGCCTATATCTCTTTATGATGAATTCATGATGACCTGTGATGTAGAAAGGCATCAACATATACTTAAATATAAAGCCATCTTATATCCATCTAAACTACATTGCTAGGTATGGTCACCAAATAAAGTCACCATCTACCATCTCATCAATGGTGTGCTTATAAAAATAAAAATCCCCTCAATGGCCTCGTATCCCAACTCCCATCTAAAATAAACCATATGCCACTAGATCCTTAGGTCCTCATTAAAACCATTATCCAATAGGAAGATCTATATCGATATGCTTTCAAGCCCAAACTTAGAGTAGCGTGTTATGTCTAATGTTTCACCCTCTCTGATATGTGATCATGTGTATGTCTTTGTACAACTGATCCAATATAATGGCACCCCATGTAAAACATGTAGTATAATCCAACATATATCCCACTACTCTAATGAATCCAATCTATAAAAACCATCTGCTCTTGTCAGGTGGTAGGAGGCCAATGATAAGAGCCATCAAAATTAGTATCTCCTATGGAACTGATCTCTATGGTGGAGGTGGTGCCACTCCAAAAATAATCACTAGAGGCTAAGCTAGGTCTTCTAACATGTAAATATCAATACACCCTCTAAAATCATAAGGTTTGTCACTCCAATAAAATCCTTCAAAACTAATATCCTACCCTCTAGCATCCAATAGATCTATTGACCCTGAATAGGCACTTGTTAGATCATGTGTACATATTTGAGGATCATGGTGGCCTCTCTAGTAGGAAAATGAAATGTTGAAGTCTTTGAATTCCAATGCTTTGTTAGTGATTATAGGTATGCATGATCCACTCAAATCACTAGAAGTCAAGCTATGTGTCATAAATATACAACATCTACTAACCCTATAATCTCTTATATGTTATAATCTTATGTCATTATAGTACCCATGATCATCATTCACACATTGTGATAATTCCTACATGCTCTTGTGTATCACAAACCAAATAGAATCAAGTTAGTCACTTTCTTATTTTTCTTCCAGTTGTTCCATTTACCATTTTCTTCTAGTTTTGGACTTATAATTCTATTATTTTATCCTAGTTTCCCCTTTCTCCTCGACCATTTTATATTTTTTTAAACCTCATTTTCCTTGGATATTTTGTCATCCTACAGAGTGTATTTTTCATTCTATAGGTTGACTTCATTATTTTCCTTCTCGGGTACATGACTTCATTATTACATAGGTCTATCCCACCATTTGGCAAGATGACCTTATTGTTTATAACAAACTCATCATTTTCATGACTTGTGTTGTTTATTGATGATTTTTCCATTTGATCAGCAATCCCACCATTTGACTATAAAAATCACTATTTTCTCAATAATCTCATCATTTATATGATTAACACCAAAATATATGATATCACTAATATGGTGATATTCATTGATTTCAGTGATTTCACCATTTAGATTGTAAGTTCACTAATTTTATGGAAAATTAGTTATTTGTATCAATGACTTCATCATTTCCCTATTTCAAAAATGGTGAAGTCTCCAAAATTCAATTTTATACCTAGCATTAAAAGCAATTAATGACCAATTAAAAAACAAAAAATTGTACTTACCAATGCCTTGCTCTCTGATGGTCATTAGTACTTCAAATGTGCTCCCCAAAATGTCTCTAGTGTGGGATATTAGCCATTTTTCTCATCTCTCTCATGCATAGAGATCAGATCTTTGAATTGTAATATTGGAGGTAAAAATGAATAGTTCTCAGCCCTCAGGGGTGAATATATAGTCTTTTTTTTTAATTTTTACCCCCTAGCGCTATTTATGATCCTTTTTAATTCCCAAGAGGCTTATTTTTACCTTGTTTGCCTATTTTTCAAGTCTTTTTTTCTTAATTACTCCATTTTTCATCCTTTTTTACTAAACCACATGTTTTTTCTTTTGTTCGTGGACCTGCCTGTCAAAAAAAAATCCCCTTTGAGATGGTTTCATGCACCTCCTAGGTGATGTTTAGGGTATTTTTCATTATTATTCATGTATTTATTGAAGAAATTAGACACATTCTACTATTTTTATAGTTTGTGTTTACATGTTTCATTAAAATGTTGTTTATTTCCTTTTTCTATTATCACCTTGACTCAGCCCATAGTGTTGATAGGGGCATCATCATGGTACTTCCTATTATTTATCTGTACTTGAGTCTCTCTATTGGTAAACACCAACATTAAATTCATGGTTTTTATCATTTGTGTGATGTTGACATTTATCTAGTAAAGCGGGGGTCAGTCCTTATACACATTACGAGTTAGTTGTCATGATCATTTATATCATGATGCATATCATTTTGGTGATATATCAAAAATATGGGCATGGGAAGTCTAATAAATAATTTTGCAATAATGTGTTCTCTATGTCTACTATCCCCCAACTATTTCTTCGCATGGCTAATCATCATTTATATGAATAAAAATATGCCCTACTAGGGAAACATTTCTACTCAAATGATCAAATCTACCCTACTAAGGCACCTTATCATCTATCAACTAGGACTACCCTTTTTGGGGCCAATTTATTTATGTTTATTCTATATCTTTTTGAGAGTACATGATGGTATTTCATCCTCACTAGCCCTCTTAATGGGGCATCATGGGTTACTGATTATATTTTCAACCAAATTTCTAAAATTCTTCTTTATGACTTTTTCATTATTTGAAAATATTTTATTGTGCCTAGTGTCTCGTAATGCCTTCTTAAATAGGGACAAAATGTTGACATCTAATTATCACCATTGTCATGTCAAAATTGTGAGTCTAAATGACTTCTTGAAATAAAGCACAAATTGGACCAAAACCATCAAAATGCTCTGATTCATCCATACACATCATGTGAAATTATTGATTCAAGTCAATATATTCTTAATTGGGGCATTATCTTGTATGAAATCATTATCTTTTAATTCATCTCTAGTCAAATTATGACTAAACAAATTGACATTTTGGACCAATAATGCATGGTAGTTAACTAATTTCTAAGAATTATAAAAAACTAATTAGATTCACTTAATTAATTGAATCCAATTAAATGATTAAGTGAAAAATCCATATCAAATTAATTAATATTTAATTTTAGAAAATGAAAATTCAAAAAATATTTGTAAAGGTGACATCATTAGTCACAAAATTAAAAATGTAAGCCATGCTTGATCAATGCAACAAATATCTGATTTGTGCAAGTCATGCCTATTAATTGCTCCATGCTTCCAAATATTAATTTTAACATTAATTGCATTTGGCATCCAAAGTTAAATCAATTTTGGGCCACACATCTTGATCTTGATATGTATGGCCCATATCATTTTATCTAAGTTATAAATATCAAGGCCATGACCATTTTCTATTAAGCTTTTATGTGCAAAGTATTAATGCCAAAATATTGATAAGAAGCTTCACGATTCTTAATCCCATTTGATCAAATACATGGATGGATCAGGGGATATGCACCTAGATTGAACACACATATTGACAAAGACTCCTATATCTACAAACCAACCACAATAATTTGCACAATAGTTATTATATGAAGTCTTCAAGGAAGGTGAATGTATTATTTATTTTCTTATATTGATTTCTTTGTTTAGTGATTCTAGATCACCATACGGAGCAAGATCGAAATGTTATGTTTTTTAATTTATTTTATTTTAAGACTAACATAGAAACTAACAATTCTAATAATCTTTTTATACATTGGTGAATTCTTATTGAGGAATGCCAAATTTACACTTGTAGTGTGATTATCTTTTGGAGGCCATAAATTTTGACTCAAATTTCTAGTTGACATCTCGTTTATGCCAAAATGAATTTATCAGAAAGACAAATGCAACTAATAACAAATATTTCATTCATGGTTGATTTTACTAATAATTTTTTAAGTTCACTAACTTACAATACTACACTTGATGAAGACATTTCAACTAAACTACTGACTAATTTTCTATAGTTTTGACTATCCAAAGACATTTTATCAATCAAACACACACATTTAATGTTTAATATTGATCAATTAATCTATTTTTCATCTTTTTATTAATTTCATTTACGTGTATGTGTTATCTTTACATCGTGTGTGATCTTCCCTCATGCTGCAATGCAAACTTGGTAATCAAAAGTGGACTAGATAATTTGTGTTATCCCTAGGATATGTTATGTATGCTATTACCTCATGTCAAAAGGAGACATTGTGAATATTAAACATTATAAGACTAATTTTTTTATCCTTTTAGGGTCTTGAGACTGGGATTTCATCACCTAGTGTAGAAATAAACCTTGTGTTCTGATGGGGTATATAAATTATTAGGGAGTTATTGCTATTAGCTAATTGGTTTTTCATTTTACTAACACCGTGAAGTGACTTGGTTTCATCCCACAAATAACCAAGCCCCAAACAAAAACTTTTCCACATGGATTTAGTCTTTAATATACCATGAGGTATATAAGATCCCCTAGATAGCCTTATCTAACTTAGATTACAAGCTTATTTTCCACATATGGATAGTGGTGCATGGAACATAGCATTCCCCCAAGATCACCCATCTCATAACTTTTGAGTTACTGTTAATGGTCCACTAGATAGACATAATCCTACTTGAATAACATAGGTTATCTTTGCTTGTGTGTTTTTATTGTATCCCTTTTGTTAAACCAATATCAAAATAAATTTGATTAAATTTAATCAAATAATCAAACCAAATCTAATGACATCTCAAACAAACAAAAATAATACTTTTAGTCAAAATCAATTCCCTTTTCATGATGATAAATCCATTCACTTTTAGTCAACCAGTTGTAATCCCCATGATGATATCCTCCATGTCCATTATAAAGGGAAAATAATTATAATAGCCAACCCATCCCAATCAAACCATCCAACATCCCATACCAAGCTACGCTTTCCTATACTTTGAAATAAATGTGATAATCAACCACAACACCAACCACCCTCCCATAATTTTGAGGTGGAGAAGCTATATTTTCTTAAATTTTGGAAGAAATTTGAAAAGAAACAAATCCTAAAGTAATAAGCCCATAAATGACAATCCCAAAATCAATCACCATATAAAGGATAATTACATGATCAAACCATCATCAAATTAGTACCCTACTAATTAGGCCCCTGATCGACCATTACCTAGCTATATCATATCATTACCAATCTAAGGAACATAGTTTGCACAATAATTGAATACATCCATGTTCAATAATATAAAATTGGGGATATTTCAATATCTATTCCTACCACATAATTAGTATCTTCTACAATATTATTGAGGTAAAACTAATCCCATCATCCATCCAACAACATCCAAATTTTGCACCATTGTTGGTCCATCCATCTTTGATAAACCCATCTTTGATGAGCCTATCTTTGATGAACCTATCTTTGACCAATCCAAAGTTTCCCAACCTATAATTACTCCATCCATATTTTACAGACTTGTCTTTTGTCAAACTATCTTGGACCCCCATCCTAGACCATCCCATCTTTTACCCACATGACATACTTTAAATCTTTGACCAACATGACCTACTTAAATTCATTTACCATCCCACTTCCAACCTCCATGACATATGATACATTTACCCACCACCTCATATCCCATCACATATTGAGTCCTCCAATACCAAGCCTATAGTGAATAAGTTACTTTTAGACAACAAAATCCAAAACACCCTCAATTTAAAAAAACAGTCCATCTCTCCTACAAGCAATGAAAAGATTATTATGAATAAAAAACATAATTGAAATCTTATCATTTGGTTCAAAATCATTTGTCAACTCTAGTCTTCTTTTAGTTGAATAAATCAAATAACACATTGACTATTTGTTCTAAATGATGGCCTAGTCTCATATTTTCAAAGAAATAAATACCCTATCATAAATTAAATCTATTAAATCATGTGTTATAAAGGTAAAGGACTTGGACGTCATGAACAAGGAATCCTAAATTTGATCCATGTGCATGTAAATAAAATAAATTATGACATCATTTACAAACCTCCTATTGATCAAAATTATAATCTCAATGACACTTCTATAATTCTTGAAGAATTTTCCACTAGCATAGAAAATAGTTCTCCTTGTAGCCTCTACAGGTATATTTATGCCATCAGTCCTTTCAACACCATCGATTTCCCTGCCATCCATCTAGTCATTAAAAATCTTAAACCCATCGATTGAGACTAACATAATCACACATCATCAAACCTATTTCAAAATGACAAAGTAATCATACCATTCCCAAAACTTAAAGATAGCATATAGCCTGGAGATTACTCTAAAATTATTAGTGATACATCAATACATCTTGGGGATTATGAAGATTTCCTTAATCAAATAAAATACAATAATCAAAATATTTAAACAAAATAAAGATCAACATCCTTTAATTAAAACCTCTTGGAATCACTATCGGATAATCAACATAAAAATCAAAGACAATAAAAATAAGGACCTCAACCTTCCTTCTACATAGGCACAACTACCAGATGAAGACATCATTCATATCAACATCAAAGTGGATGGGACTCATAAAATTATAAGAATTTTAACCACTCTCAATCATAAGGAAAATAAATTTCTCATGGTTCTCTTGAGATAATTGTCATGTCTTTGATTCCATCACCACAACACCCAAAATCATGTTGTATGAAACACACATGAAGCAATCAGAACCTAAATAGGTATGTGAGATAATTTTTCCTAATATTACTTGGTCTCAAAAAAATCCATCCACCTTTATGACACCATCATCTATCTAAATATTTTACACAATATAATAATGTCCTTTATCTAATGCACATCTAACATCACCCTCTTTGGTGTAAACCTCTATTGTAAGGGTCATGAAGGAACTTGGTTAAGGTGTTTGTAAGAATTCGAATCAACAATTAATAAAGTCAATGATAGAATCGATGGAGAACACATCAGTGACATGGTATTGGCACAATAATAATTTAGATCAAGATATTGGTTGACTAAAATGTGATTCAAACATTTCCCATCTTGAAGGATCCAATGCCATCAAAATCTTAAAAATTAAAAAACCCTAAAAATCATAAAATCCAAAAAATCTAAAAAGATTAATATAAAATCCAAACATAAAAAAATATAAAAAACAAAATCAAAAGAAATAGAAAGCATCTAATTTTTTAATTGTGTTTTGTTCATTTACTTATTTTTTTGTGTTTTCTTATTTTTTGCATTTGAGTTAGTGTTATGGCATCTAGTAACAATGACACCATAGTTTTTCCATATCATGGTGCATCCTATCATGTGCTATATAAAAAATAAGGTTGTTTAAACAATGAGAATTCACACAAGCTTGAAAGTAGGTTCCATCACTGCATCAACAACCTTTTATAAATACACATTTCTTCTAACTAATAATCATATATAATTACCCTTCCTCACACCCTACATGTGAAGACATCACAAGATCTTTCCTCCAATCACTTCTAGTCTAATCTAATTATAGCAAGAATATTAATCCATTATCCCTAGGGGCATCCTCATGTGCCCATGTTTTTTGAGACTTTTTCCCTCTATGACAAATCATTACACATCCATGAAATCATTCATCAATAAGATTATCACATCATCAATCCATACCATAGTTAAATCTTTGAATTATGCCTATATATCTTAAATTATCAATTAACAATCCATCAATCACATAAAAGTATGCATCTTTATCAGGATAATATCATTCCCAAATCCATTCCTTTTCATATATCATTTCTATCAGAGTCCTTTTCATATATCATTTCTATCAGAGTGTTCTCCAAGATCAAACTAGATCAAATGAATGCATTGGTTCATCAAAGATGAGACAAACAAATGCATAAGGTCAGGAAAGAGTCAAGCAATTACACAAAGTTGTTGTAAGTTAATAAAATCAAACATTATAAAAATTACACAAGCATAGATTCAATCCAGACTACATTAAATATCTCAATATCTCATATGTATAAATAGGGAGTGAAATGTGTAACTCCCTCAAGAAAAAAGGTCAAATGTGTTAAGAATACAGTGTAACTCCCATGCCTAGAATAACCAGTGAAGAGTAACTCCATCTAGCTAATAATGAGTCAAACATGTAACTCCTATGATAATGTAAAACTAAGAAAGCATATCCCAAAAGTTTAGGGAATTTATAATTGAGGTGGAATAACCCATGTGGCATGTGTAGGAAATAATCCACAAGAAGATAAAGTGGAAAATAAATACCCTACACTAACAATTTCTTAGGTGAAATCAAATATCATGACTTTATCACCAAGATATATCATTAAAAATACACTCCTTTGAATATATATCATTTTTTAGTAAAATCACATCAATAAACAAAATTAAAACAAGAAACCTTAGCTCATGTGAGTTAATTTTACCCATACATATTATCATGTATCTATATCCATAGTCATCGTCATCTTACATGTTCGTCACATCCTACTATAACCAAACCCATCTTTATTAATCCCCCCATCCATCTTAAACCTTATTTCTCCATGCTAACTTATCCTCTCATTTTGAGATCCCATCCATGTCTTTCATCCCCACAGACCCTTTTGATGGGTGTTGGTGAAATATTTCGTACTTCATATCAAATATGGGTTTCAAAATAGTATAGGAGATAAAATACTCACCTCTATTATGAGGGTAGGTCCCTTTATTAGAAACAAAAAAACTAATCTATTTATATATAGTATTTACAAGTTGAATGAGGGGGTTTTATTAATAGCATTCAACGAAAAATAAGAAAGGAAAGAAGGAAGGTGAAGAGTCCTGAATGAATGAGCAAACATAATTTTGATTTTATAAAAGGGAAAATACTAATTTTCCAAAATGGATACCTAGATAAAAATAGAATGATACCTACAGACCTTATTTTAGAGTTTTCTATGATCTAAAAGTAGTTATGGGTGAATCGGTAGTAGCCAAATCTTTCTTAACTTGTTCTTTGTCACGTGTAGCCTTGAATCTTTAGAATATCTTAAGTACCTTGAGGGCTTCATTTATTTTAGGGACCACCATATGGTGGTAACATGTGTAATGTCTCTAGGAGATGAATCCTAGCTTGCAGGGAAATTTAGACATCTCTTATAGCTGAGTGTTCAACTTTTCCAAAGAAATATGAATTTCACTAAGAGTTATCATTGAAGTTTTGCTGAATTTACCCTCATTGAGAATATCTTCCTTAATCACCTTCTAGAGTTTAAATTTCAATTCATCTATATTATTTGTATTAATCTCATATGCCTTATAAAATCTAAAATAAATTTCATTTAAATTAGTGGAGATTAACTTGCACTTTTATTTTTCCATGTCTTTGTTTTCTTTCGCAACATCCCTGTTGGGATCTACCTAGAAACACATGATTTTTTTTAAACAACATATACTTTAAATAGATTCCTCATGAGAATATAATTAAAGATAAAACAAAATTATGTAAGTGTGATAACATTAAATTAATCATATTACATCATATATCATTGATCTCTAATATCATGAGAGCACATCATAATATGAATATAGAAAGTAATTACAATAAACTAGCAATGGTTGATACATACCTATAGCCACTGTTGTTACCTACAACCACTATTGTCAATATATTATAATTAAGTAATTACATATCTTCATGATAATGTTTTACTAATAATTACAATATAATAAAATCTACATATATAAGATATATGGCTCCCCAGATCATAGTTTCCTGAACTCTAGTATCTAAGGTAATCTGAAGTATCATCTCAAAATTAGTATTGATGTGGGGAGGGAGAGCATCATCTAAACACTTTTTCAAATTAACCATCGAATAATGATAAATTACACTAATCCCATTAGGGAATGGTCCTCCCTTCACATATGATTATATAGTGATGGTGCAAGAATCCAAAAAGATAAGCTAATACCCGTGTGTTGTATGATTTCTAAAACTATACATGTGGTATATCATAGAAAACCTGTTTTATTGCAAGATATCTACAAACATGTAAATAATACTCATGAAATGACAATGTCCCACTAAACATTAATTTTTCCAATTTTTTCAAGAATAATAAATAATAATGATCTATAGATTAGTCAAAATTCATACACACCACTTGATCGAGTTGCCTTCATTTGGCATTGTGATGCTAGTAAGCTAATGAAGTATGTCTCATTCCTTACTCAATATCAACAATGTGAGATTGGTTAACATAATATAACCAAAAGATTCATATAATTTACATCCTACTAGTAATCATATCACATAACATGCTAAGCATAGGAGTAACCAAAAAACATACATGTATTCCATCAAACATATGAATGAATCTTACATTATTATCTATCCCATACTAGAAATAATGACTATAGTTTATACCACCTAGATAAAATATATATTAAACTGTAAATTCTAATTACCATAACTAATTTTCAAACATACTACACCTTATGATAACCCATATTATCATAGTCTAGTGTTCTAAGACATGACTACTCATTTTTCATAATCAGTCATAATAAAGTAGTCTTAAATACATAGAAACATAAACTTATATTCAATTAACTAGATATAACAAAGTAAGTATCAGTTCACAAAAACATAAAATATTCCATTCTAACATTTTTTATACTCTCATGGGTTGTATGCATGCATATATTTTTTTTTTTACTAATGGTCATAAAACATACTATTTAGAGAAATAACCAACATGCATACATTTAGTCCATCAAACGTATGAATGTATCTAGACATAATAATTATAGTTTGTGCCACCCAGGTATAACATACATTTAAACTATAATTTTCAAATGAAAACATTTTATGACATCCCATAATATCATATATCATTGTACATGATCGCCATAGTCAATCATGAATAACTAATCTCACAATTTCAAGAATCAAATATCTCATAATCATAAATAATAATCAAGCAAGTACGAGTTATACCACCTGAGTATACCTTATGTATAAATTGCATGATAGCATTCAAAATAAACTTAACTTATAAGCACACACTATGATGCACTACTATATGCTATATATGTATAAACACTTGCTCATAATATATTCACAATATGTACTACACAAGTTTTCAATATTGTATACATACATACATACTAACAGATAATAGACCTCTCTATATCAATATTTTGTTCTCATTTTTTTACTGTTAGTTCTCAAAATAGAAAAAAAATAACCTTTATTTAAAATTCCCCATATAAAGCACTCAGAAGGTTCTTTTATGTGTTTATACTCTACAACAATCTATGCATTTCATCTTTATATGATGCTATAGGTTTGACCCTTTTGACATATTTTGTATAACACTACTGTGTTAAAGATACATTACTTAATCTCTAATAAGAGTTCAAAACATAGCCAAAAAAAAGACTTAACCTCCTCATGGATTTCATATATATATATATATATATATATATATATATATATATATATAGTTAAACTGTCAACATATATACTTAACTCATGTAATTGTATCAACAATGGATATATCATTAATCGGACAATAATATAGAGACAATGTAACATTGCAACAAAAATGTTTAATACTATAATTATTTATACCAATATTGGCTATATCCCTATTAGTAAGCTATATAATGATATTCACCTTGATAAAACCATGTATATCTATAGCTTAAGCATGGTCATCATATAACTAAAGTCTGAAAGTTATATACAAGATATGTAATCACAACTTAGTCTCTTGGATTGATTATATCCCTAATTCATCAAACAACTAATTTGGACATATCCAAATAGAAATATAACATTGAGATCTATGGCTATATATCTCTAAGCTTCGATCTATGACCAAGCTTTCATCAAATTTTATGGCTAATATCAATATCTATGGATATATATATCTAAGTATTCTAAAATAGATCTATTGTTGATTCTGATATGCTTATCATATTTATGGATATTGGTTCTAGAGCCGTAGGATAGTACAAGTCATGGGATGTGGTAAGAATAAGAATAAAAACTATTCAAAATCCCTTTATCCTTTCTCATACATGTTTTTTTATATTTTTTATCACTTTCCTCTACCACACATATAAACATATAGGTAATCTTCCTTCAGTTGGACATATAGCATCCATGAATATTTATTTAAGATGAAAAATCATTTTCATTATTTCTAAGCATTGCATACATTTAGGGATTTTATAAGTTGTTATACAAAAATTTTATAAATCACAATATATATATAATTCACTAAAAGCTAGAGAAATATCAATATACATGGGAGATGAGAATACATGCATCCACTGATAACATACTCAGATAATTTTAAATTATTTCACTGAGTGTATTAGATACTATATGAAAATATAGTGAGTATAATTTATATGCAATCCAATATATTGACATACGTTATTATGAAAGAAATAATTTGACTTGTTATTAATGGACATACCAAATTTATAATAAGTCATTTTTATTATAAAAATTCCATTAATACTACATTTAAAACAAGTTACTAAGTCTATTCATATCACATTTTAAGCAAGTCGTTAATACTATTAACTAAGTATAATGTGTAAACCACAGAAGGTAGCATTCATGCTTGTATATATACATATCAATGAAAAACAAGTTTTTATTATTACTCAATGATTCATTGGTAGATAATATAATGTCCTATATTATTTATTTATAAGGCTGGTAATCAATTTCTCTCTTTTATAAAGTATACACCTAGTTTATGATTATCTAACCTGTATAATTCAGATCAATGCATTAATAGAAACCATTGTATTATTTTATCAAATCACTGCATGTAAATCATTGTATAAACATAGATCATTGAATATATCCATATTAAACTATGGTTCAAATTGTTGCATATTAATATTAAATCCTTGAGTTTTCCTAGGTCATCGTTCCACATCTATACTTTTGTTTATCTTGGTATACAATGATATAATGACACATGTAATAGTTATACATTATTTCAATTCTACATAAGTGTAATAATAATATATATAGAATCGGTTCTACATACAAAGAGTCACCACATACATGTAACCAATAATATATGTTCTATATACTACTCAATATAGAAAATTATGTAGTATTAATATACAAGGATTTATACAACTAGATATGTATGTATACCTTTTAGTTCACATTACTAATGTCGTATATATATATATAATTTTATTTTTAGTTCATACATATCATGAACAAACATTATACGGACCGATTTCAGCCAAGAATTTCCACATGAACATTCTTGAGAAATGAATTACATTGTCTACCTGGCAATCTTTGTGGTTGTTCCTTCAGCCCCTTATACTCGCTTCCTTTCCAATATCTTCCAATTGTCTCTTCTCTGAGTATCCTCTATGTGATATACCTACCTCTTATCTCCCTCCATCTCCTTCTTATGATCTTCTTTCATATTGTAAACTTAGATGAAAAGGGGCATTGTCTTTTTCTTTTGAAAGATTATTCTTTTTTTTTTCTTTGTTTTTTAATTATTTTATGGATTTATTTTTTATTTTTTTTCTTAATTTTAGGTCATTCCCTCTTATATTAATTTTTATCATTATTTTTATTTCCTTTTTCTTTTTCCATTTTTTCCTTTAGGAAATTTTTAAATTGTATTTATTCTAACACAATTTATAATAATCAGTATATTCACTAACTAAATTAACATCTCCAAATGCCCTAAGGATTTAATGATAAATCAATCAATAACTCCAAATTTAAATCTAATTAGGAAAATCACATATCTAACATCATTTAATAATTACACATAAAACATGAGTTCTATAAAAACCATTAACTATGCTATCAAACCATGTATAAATGACTATCTAATGTAAACAACATCAAAACACATTATGCTAACCACTTCATTATAAATTCTAACATGTGTTAAATAATGTGGTGTGTGTAAGGTTATAGCTAGTTTATCTATCTTCCTCTAACATATCCATCTATGTCACCCTCTTTGATGATACTCTCCCTCCATCACACTCTGAGGGATGAGTTCTCTTACGTCAACCTCACAACAAGCAGATAATTAGATAATAACATCATGATATACATTCATCATAAAATATAGCTAAAATAACAAATCAATAAATTCAAAATGTAAATGTATACACTACAACTAACTCATATCAATATAATCATATCACCTAAGCAATATCCTACTATCCCATAACAACATATATCTCAAAGCTTAGTTAAAATAACCTAAATCAAATTTGTTAACTATAAATATCCATGAATAATCAAATAGTTTGTTTAGTGATAAATTATGATGTAACATCCTTATCCCCTAAATCTAGTCATCATCTTGAATGACTCTTATTTAAACATAAGTTCTAAATTAAAAAAATTATTCAGCATATAAATGACATAGTATATAATATCAAATCAAGAAAATAAATGCAAAATCTGATTAAAAAACTCATCATAGTCCTCCCAAGTATTATTATTCCTACAGTATTGGTCCCACAAGACACTTTACTATGACATATCCTTATTCTACAAATAAAGGTTACAAGTGTCACTTACTTTGATTGGTTCTATCATGACCACCTTGGGGTCTAGAACTGGCAAAACAAGCCCGTATACTAAAGGACTGATCACTTTTAATACCTCAAAGGGTCCCACATATCTCAGTGAAAGTTTCATTGACTTCCCTAAAGCACATGAGATCATAATAAAAACCAAAAATAAATGGCTAGGGAGAGTTCCACAAAACCTTCTATCCCCTTTGCACATCTCTTCAACTTAGTGAGTGTCTTTCTCATTCTGGAGAAAAGTGTTTAGGGAACCTAGCAAGAATGATGTGTATAAGTTAATGCCATTTCTACTCCCCATAGTTCTTGATAAGTATAACATGTAAATACTATTGCTACTCCATGTATCTCTTGGCAAGTATGATGATGAATAGGAATTAAAAATACTATATTTTCAATGTATATAAAATTAAGGAATAAGCATTCTATAGTATATATGTGTATGGCTATATGATTAAATTTGACAAGTTCATCTATCAAATATTAGATTCAATAAGTCCATCTATTAGATCCAAAATTGGTAACTACCGAGTCAATGTGAGACTAAATAGGATCCACTCCCATCCCTTAGTATTCACATTCCAAATTCACCACTCTTCCCTTAGGTCTCCACAACCTAATGATCTCAAAAATGGGCACAAGGTTTAATGAATTATAATTCCATATTAATATATAATATAAATTAATAACATATGCTAAATAACTCTAGATGTACCAACATGCATACAATAAAAATTATACAATTATTT
This sequence comes from Torreya grandis, assembly GCA_037957365.1. Lineage (NCBI taxonomy): Eukaryota > Viridiplantae > Streptophyta > Pinopsida > Cupressales > Taxaceae > Torreya > Torreya grandis. The sequence continues at coordinate 907,012 of JARHVA010005065.1, read as the reverse complement.
TGTAATTGTATTAAGTTACCACTAGCCAAACATAACTAGTGTCATATTTCAAAATTTAACCTATTATGTTATATTCATAGTTAAGAGGAAATAATGTTAATATTATCATAACATATAAAGGTCAAGTATCACACCATCCTTACAACCTTATAAATTAAATAAGTGACACAATGTCTCCCCACTTACATGACTAGTACACAATAAGTTAAAAGTTTATCTCAACTCCTTAGATTGACGAGATGTTCTGTACATCCTATACCCTACTCGCTCTTGACAAAAAGTACATAAATAAATCTAAAAAATAACATGTTTTAATAAAAAAGATAATAATATTAGTCACATCAAGGGTATATAATAACATATCAATTATAATTAACTTATAATTCTTAATCTAGAATTAATAAAAAATCTTGGTTTACCACTCCATGTGGTCTAAGTTCACAAGTTAGATAAATCAGTGACTCTAAAAATCTATAATTGGAAAGTAGTGAACTAACATCTCAACAAAAAAAATCTTAAATGCCCTTGCATGGTAAAAATAAAACACCGCAACTCAAGTTTCCAAATTGCTACTCACTTACCACTCTTGTATGAGTTGTATCATAACCCACTTCCATAATCGGAAGGAAAATACTAACCACAAAGATGTATCAATCCATCCCAGTCCTATAACTTATCACTCAAAAATTAAAATACACTATCCATGAACTCAAGGGAATATGGTCAAAACACCATTTTAGAAACAAGTTTCTATTTAAGGGAACACTAAAACAACATCATAGAAATATGAATCATCTCAGCATCTTATAATGATGTCAAAGGAGAGTGAGATAATAACAACTCACCTATAATCTAACTATGAGATATGGCACTTCTTCCCAATCCACATAACATATGGGGTGCCAACTCATGACCCAACTTCAAACACATTAGAGTCATCAATAAAGATAACTACACTCCACTACAAGGAGAATTTTCACTGCACTAGGTGATGCCAATCTAAAAATGGTCTTTTAAGATTTCCCACTCCTAGGATTAGTGTACCTATAAGTCACAAAATTAATGCACATATACTTAAATGAGAAGCATACCATGCTTTTATAAACACTCACAACATGAAACACCAATGGTGGAGGTGAATATATTACCAAGAAAGGATGTAATCATTCTCGAGGCGTCAATACAAATGATTATAAAATATGGTAGTGATATCTTGTTCATGACTTAAGAACTATATTATGCACTCCCTACCAAACATAGATTACAAACAATAGCATTGAGACACCTGATAAACCAACCCTTTCACAAATCTAAGAGAGTACAAGAACTCCTAAGGGTACACACTCAATGTACCACACACATTTCATTATTATCCTTTCTAATAGACAAAATGATACAAAAATGCTAATGAAATCATTAGGTCCTAGAGTTCAAGCCATAACTCTAATACCACATGTAACTTGCTCACTGGGATTTACCTAGAAACATGTGATTTTTTTTAAATAACATATACTTTAAATACATTACACCAAAATAATCTAATTAGAGATCAAACAAAATACTCTAAATGTGATTATGGTAAATGAAGCATATTACATCATATATCATGAGAGCACATCATAATATGATTATATAAAGTAATTACAATAAACTAGCCATGGTTGATACATGTCTACAACCACTACTATCAATATATAATAATTAAGTAATTTAATTTTTTCATGATAATATTTCAACAATAAGTACAATGTAATAAAATGTACATATATAAGATACATGGCTCTGTGGAGCATAGTTTCTTGAACTCTAGTATTTGTGTCAATCTCAAGTGTCATCTCAAAATTAGTACTACTATGGGGAGGGAGAGTATCATCCAAATGCTTTTCCAAACTAACCATAGATGAAAAATCCCCCACACTAATCCCATTATGGAATGGCCCTCCCTTCATAGATGAGTAGATAGTGATGGTGCAGGAATATAAAGAGACAAGCTAGTACCTATGTGTTGTATGATTTTTAAAACTAGACATGTGGTGTATTATAAAAAACCCATTCTATTACAAGATATCACACTAACATGTAAATCATAATCATGAAATTATAATGTCTCATTAAACATTACTTTGAAAAAAGTTTTCAAGAATAATAAATAATATTGATTTATAGAGCAGTCAAAATTCATACACACCACTTGATTAGATTGCCTTCATCTAGCATCATGATACTAGTAAGCCAGTGAAGTCCATATAACTCCTTAGTATTAGCAATGCAATATTGGTTAACATAATATAACCAAAAGATTCATAAAATTTACTTCCTACTAGCAATCATATCACATAACATGCTGAGCATAGGAGTAATCAAAAATCACACATTTATTCCATCAAACATATGAATAAATCTCGCATTATTATCTATCTCATAATAAAAATAATGACTATAGTTTATACCACCTGGGTAAAATACATATTTAACTACAGATTCTAATTATCATAATAAGTTTTCAAAAATACTACAACCTATGATAACCCATATTATTATAGTCTAGTGTTTTAAGATATAAATACTAATTTTCCACAATCAATCATAATAAATAGTCTTAAATACATGGAAACATAAGCTTCTATTCAAGTAACTAGATATAACAAAGCAAGTCTCAATTCACATGAACATAAAATATTCTATTCTAGCATTTGCTATATGCTCAGAGGTTGTATGCATATATAAATAAGGCCCTACTAGTGGTTGTTAAATATATTATTCATAGAAATAACCAACACAGTGCCATGCATACATTTAGTCCATCAAACATACGAATGTATCTAGACATAACATTACAATTTGTACCATCCAAGTATAACATACATTTAAATTATAATTTTAAAATGAAAAAACTCTATGATATCCCATAATATCATAGATCATTGTACATGAGCACCCTACTCAATCATGAACATCTAGTCTCATAATTTCAAGAATCAAATGTCTCATAATCATAAACAATAATCAAACAAGTACGGGTTATACCACCTAGGTATACCTTACGTATAAACTACATACTAGCATTTAAAAGAAACATAACTTATAGGCACACACCATGATGTACTATTATATGTTATATATGTCTAAACATTTGCTCATAATATATTCATAATTTGTATTACACACAATTTTTAAATACTATATACATATATATACTAATAGTCAATAGACCTCTCTATATCAATGTTATGTTCTCATTATTTTACTATTAGTTCTCAAAACATAAAAAAAATAACCTCTAATTCAAATTCCCCATATAAGGCTCACAAGGTTCCTTTATGTATTTATACTCTACAACAGTCTATGCATTTCATCTTTATATGTTGCTACAGGTTTGACCCTGTTGACATGTTTTGTATAACACTACTGTGCTAAAGATACATTACTTAGTCTCTACCTAGAGTTCAAAACATAGCCATAAAATAGACTTAGCCTCCTCACAGCTTTCATATAGATATATTTATTCATAGTTAAACTGTCAACATATATACTTAACTCATGTAAATGTATCAACAATGGATATATCATTAGTTAAACAACAGTATAGAGACAATGTAACATTACAACATAAATTTTAATACTGTAACTATTTATACCAATATTGGCTATATCCCTATTAGTAAGCTATATAATGTTATGCACCCTACTAAAACCATGTATATCTATAGCTTAATCATGATCATCATTTGACTACAGGCTACAAGTTATATAAAAGATAAGTAATCACAACTCAGTCTCTTTGATTGATTATATCCCTAATTCATCAAATAACTAATATAGACATATCAAAAAAGAAATATAGCATTGAGATATATGGATATATATCTCCAAGCTTTAATCTATGATGAATATTTGATCAAATTTTATGGTTAATATCAAGATCTATGGATACACTAAAATAGATCTATTGTTGATTCTGGTATGCCTATCATATTTATGGATATTGGTTTTAGAGCTGTAACATAGTGTGAGCTATTGGATGTGGTAAGAATAAGAATAACAATTATTCATAATCCATTTATCATTTTTCATACATGTTTTCCTATATTGTTTATCGCTTTCCTCTACCACACATGCAAACATACAAGTAATCTTCCTTTAGTTGGACATATAACATCCATGAATATTTATTTAAGATGAACAGTTAATTTCATTGTTTATACGCATTGTATATATATAGGGATGTTATAATTCATTATTATACAACATCTATATAAATTATAACAAACTTAAGATATATATACATATATATATACATACATATATATATATACATATATATATATATATATATATATATATATATATATATATCATTCACTAAAAACTAGATCAATATCAATATACATGGGAGATGAGAGTACATGCATCCACTGATAACATACTCAGATAATTTTAAATTATTTCATTCAACGTATTAGATACTATATGAAGATAATGTATCCAGTATAATTTAGTGAATGATATATATATAATAAATATAATATATATTGATCAAGTTATCAGTGAATGATTGATGTGTGTGTGTGTATATATATATATATATATATATATATATATATATATATATAATATATATATATACATCAATCATTCACTAAAAACTAGATCAATATCAATGTACATGGGAGATGAGAGTACATGCATCCACTGATAACATACTCAGATAATTTTAAATTATTTCATTCAACATATTAGATATTATATGAAGATAATATATCCAGTATAATTTATACACAAGCCAATATATTGACATATGTTATTATGCAAAAACTAAGTTGACTTGTTATTAATGGACATACCACATTTATAATAAGTCACTGATATTATAAAAATTTAATTAATACTATATTTAAAACAAGTCACTAAGTCCATTAATACCATAGTTTAAGCAAGTCACCGATACTATTAATGAAGTATAATGTGTATACAGCATAAGGTAGCATCCAAGCTTGTATATATACATATAAATAGAAGACAAGTTTTTCTTATGACTTAGCAATTTATTGGCAGATAATATGATGTCGTATATTATGTGTTTATAAGGCTAGAAATAAATTTCTCTTTTATAAAGTATACACCTAGTTTATGATTATCCAAACTATATAATTTAGATCATTGCATTAATATAAACCATTGTATTATTTTATAAAATAGCTACATTTAAATCATTGTAGTATTTTATCAAATCATTACATGTAAATCACTTTATAAACATATATCATTGACTATATCCATATTAAACTGTAATTCAAATTGTTGCATAGTAATATCAAATAATTGAGTTTTCCTAGGTCACTGTTCAACATCTATACTTTTGTTTATCCTAGTATACAATGATATAATTACACATGTAATAGTTATACATTCCTTCAATTCTACATAAGTATAATAATAATAATATATACATAATCTGTTCTACATATGGAGTCACCACATGCATGTAACCAAGTATATATGTTGCTACTAATGCCATCTCTCTCTCTCTCTCTCTCTCTATATATATATATATATATATATATATATATATATATATATATATATATATATATATATATATATATTGACCTCTATTTTATTTTCAGTTCATATATATCATGAGTAGACATTATACAGACTAATTTCAACCAAGAATTTCCACATGAACATACTCTAGAAATGAATTACATTGCCTACCTGGCAATTTGTGCAGTCGTTCCTTCAACCCCTTGTACTCACTTCCTCTCCAATATCTTCCAAGTGCCTCTTCTCAAAGTATCCTCTGTGTGTTATGACTACTTCTTCTCTCCCTCTATCTCCTTCTTATGACCTTCTTTCATATTCTATACTTAGATGAAATTGAGTATTGTCTTTTTATTTTTAAAGAATGTTTTCCTTTTTTTCCTTTATTTTTTAATTATTTTATGGATTTTTTTTTGTTTTTCTTAATTTAAGACCATTCCCTTTTTATTTATTATTATCATTTTTTTCCATTATTTCCTCTCAATAGGAAATTTCTAAATTTTATTTATTCTAACACAAATTATAATAATCAATATATTCACTAACTAAATTAGTATCTCCAAATGCCTTAAGGGTTTAATGATAAATCAATTAATAAATACAAATTTAAATCTAATTATTAAAATCACATCTCTAACATCATTTAATCATGACACACACAAAATGAGTTCCATAAAAACCATTAACTATGTTAGCAAACCATGTATAAATGACTATCTAATGCAAACATTATCAAATCACATTATGATAACCACTTCATTATGCATTCTAACATGTGCTAGCTAATGTGGTGTGTGCAGGGTTATAGTTAGTTTCTCTATCATCCTCTGACATCTACATCACCTCTTTGATGATGCTCTCACTTTATCATGCTCTGAGGAATGAGTTCTCTTATGTCAACCTCACAGCAATCAAGTAGTTGGATCATAATATCATGATATATGTTCATCATAAAATATAGTTGAAATAACAAATCAACATATTTAAAATGTAAACATTTACACTATAGCCAACTCATATCAATGTAATCATATCACCTAAGTAATATCCTACTATCCCATAACATCATATATCTCAAAGTTTAATTAAAATAAACCAAATCAAATTTGTTAACTATAAATATCCATGGATAAACAAATAGTTTGCTTAGCGAGGAATCGAGATGTAACATCTTTCAGCTCATGATGGCTTTAGTCAAGACTTCCATTCTTTGGAGTATACATTCAACCATTTTCAGGAAGTATCATCTTCTTATTTTTTTAATATCTCACCATCCACCATCATGCTGGACTCAATCAAAATCATCTCCTTTATGTCTCCAATCATCTCTTCCCACATTTTTAAATCAATAGTTTGAGACTTTATCTATTTGTGATTGTCCTATATTTTTTTGATCAATTAGGTCATAAATGTTCAAGACTTATTGAATATAATTAATTCCTCTTATGATAAATCTATCCAACCATGATTATATACTTTTTCCATAGGTATTATGCTTACTAATAGTAACAACAGCCTCCTTGCTTAGTCATGGAAATTATGTTAGAGCATCAACCTATGGAGATGCAGGGGTCTCAACAGGATTGAGAAGGTAATTGACATATATTTCTAATTGTTTAACCTATCCTTTGATTTTTTATTTATTTAACTAATCTTGAATGAACCTATTAATTATTCTCTCAATGGTATTTTAGAGATTGTGAACATCACTGTCTCATGTTGCCTCTCCAAGTGTTATCGTCTTGAGAGTATAATCACCCATTGTCATTTCTTCTATGTATTTTTCATCATGAGGTTTATCAATATCCACAAACTATGCACCTAAAGAATTAGATACCAACCTAGAGGTCATATTTTATTTATTTTATGTTGGTGTCTTTAGGAGCTCAGCGACAACATCAAAATCTGGGTTTTTTACCTCAACTATCTTTTTACTTTTATTCAATATTGGTTGTACCCATTGGAATGAAATATCACTGAAGGTAACCACCTAGGCATTAGATGAAGATGGGTGGGTTTATTTAGATGTGGAGGAGGTACTTGTAGAGATCCAAATGCATAATTTGGAATCTCCACTTCATTTCCTTTCTATTATAATGTTCTATGGGTAGATACCAAGTATTGTTGTGTGGTATTTTGGATGAGTAAGTTAACATCACCAATGACTTTAGTTTAAGAATATGGATTTATATGTTTATTATCTTTCTTTTTTCTCCTATTGTATGACTCTCTTCACATTATCTTCTTGATTGTCTTCTATGATCAGGGTCTTCATCTCCACCATCATCAAAACTAAAGGAGCTAGACGCCTCAATCACCATGTTGGTAATACTTATTTTGGAAGTTTATGGGGGATCTTACTTCGATGGATGTGAATCCTTTTCTCTTTTTGAACTACCTATTTTTATTCTAGCCAATTTCTTTCCATAAAGTGTCCAGATTTTGAACTAATTTCTCTTTTTTGAGGATTGTATTATTTTTCACAAGTGAATACTGACTTTTAACATTGTACTAAGGTGGGGAAAGTATTTGGTTGTGGTAGTCCAATTTCATTTAGGTATTCGATAAGTAATGTCAGGATTTTAGAATTTAACCTTTTGTGGAAGTCTTTCAAATCCACATGCCCCATATGAGTGTCAAATATTTTTAGGATATCATAGTCTAGAACCAATAGTGGTTCATATCCCATTTAACTATATTTCATTTTACTATCCTCTAGGTTTTTAAATATTATCTAAAAATTAAGGGAAAGAATCTCTAGTAGATCTAGGGGTAAGAAATGTTGAATCAACTGGAAAAAATGTAAATCAATGGAATTATGGTGTTTTATAAATACAGGGAAGAGATCTCAAAATAGGGTTATAGATAAGGTTTTTTAGTAATGCAAGGGTGATGGTGTTTGAAATATTCCTAGGAAATTTTTGGCAAAGCTTCACTTCAAAGGGGATATGGGGAAGAGCAAAACCACAATTCATTGATCTTGAAATTAGAAAATTAGGGATTAGGAGAAATGTATGACCTTCCTTAAAAGTGACACATGGTGGTAAATGTGTCATTCTTTCATATTCAATCATTTTTGGAGGATGATAGAGTCTCCATCATATCCTCTCAACACACGCAGACTCAGAGGCATGGCCACCTAGCTAGTCGCATCTATGAGGGCATGGGTGTCATCACCATGTCCTTATGGCATGTGAAAATATGAAGAAATGAATGCTAATTTAAATACATCACTACATCCATGGAGTATGGTTTGGTCAACCATGTCTTATGTGAACATTTAGACATGGATGGAAAAAAAAAATTCTAAGTAAAAACATTTTTTAAGTTTTCAAATTTTCACCTTTTGCCATGTTAAATTCTTCATTGTTATGACCTATTAATAAAAAATTATCATGATTATTTCTAAATAATAATAGTTGTTTTATGTTGGGGATGTTAATTAATGAGGAGACAAAAATAGAACTATCATAATTCAAGGTTTCATAAGAATATTACTCATCCATTGGGTCATGGAGTCAATCTTGAAGGCAATGAAACAAGAAGGAAATCATGGAACTCACTGAAAGAGGAACACATAACAAAAAGGGAAACACACAAAATATGATATAAATAGAAACACACAACACATGATAGAAAGTAAAAATGATAGGGGAGAGCCTACCTTCACGTCTTATATATATTCAAATGCTACCTGTTATATTGTAGTGAGAGGTACATGTCATCTTTGTATGCCAAATAGCACATTTTTTCACCACAAAAATGTCAAATTTAAAATGGTCCTATTTGTATGCATTAAAATATGCTTGCCCCACTAATTTTATTAATTTCTCACTAATTTATCCTAATTCTTGTATTTCCTAGCTATATTAACCATTGGCCTAATACCCATACCCCATTCTTACATCCCACACAACCTTTATCCTATCCCTAAATCATTAATCACATCATTAAACCCATAATAAGCTTCATTATCTATTAATCTACCCCCCTTATTTCACTAGCTAATTTAAAATTCAAAAATAAGCCAACTACCTACCTACCACCCTAAACTAGCCCTTCCTAAACCCCTAAACCCTATAGGGAAATTTATAGAATTAGAGGATTCTATAAATCTTCCCCAACTTAACCCCTTCCTCTATAATTTTCCAATTCTAGAGAATTCCATGAAAATTCCCTAGCCTTAGATTTCAATGGCCCAAGTTTGAATTAGGACCATTGATCTTATCTCCCATTTCTTATAAAAATAAGCCTTCCCTCCACTCTCAAGACTAATGAAAAATCTACTAGTAAGCCATTAAGCTCTCTCACAAGCATCTATACTAGCATCCAAACAACCACCAAATCCATTATCCATATCTCATATTAATTTGGAAGCCATTATCAAGGTCTTACAATAAAATCCAACAATCAAGAGTTTCATATCCAATCTCACGAATTTGAATCCTAGAATGGAGCTATGAGAAGGTAAAGAGGATGGTAAGCACATTCTATTTGCTCTAATTTATCCTCTCTATCCATCCTTATTGGTGTTTATTAAAAAAAATTATTTTATTTTCATTTTGATAATATTATTTGAATCCAAATTTTGGTACACACTATCCATAGGGAGTCAAATTTCCAAAAACTTATTTTTAGTTCTCTCCTTTTATCTTGGAGTAGGACCAGTTCATTAATTTAGCAATTAAATTGATGGGCCTTTTGATGAAATAGTTCTTTGACCTTTTCTTGATGATCTACAATTTTATTAACTATTATGACTTGCTCTTCTTATATATTTACTAGATACATGACTCTCTTCTCTAGATCATCTTTGAACTGTTCGTCTTCAATAACTTGTGTTAGCTTCAAAGTAGGAAATTATAAAGAAATATGGATCATAGCATCTCTTCCATATAGTATAAGGAATAGGGAAACTCTGAGTACTCTCTTAAGTGTGATTTTATTGGCCCATAGTGCATCATAAATATTTTTATTCTAGTTCCTCTTATTTTTGTCAAAAAACTTATGGATGATGTTAGTTATATTTTTGTTATTGGATTTTGTCTAGACATTATTTTGAGGGTAGTAATATAAAAAATGTTTCATGGAGATAACATACTCATAACTAAAACATATTAGCTCAGTAGAGGATAATTTAGAAGTGTTATCCATGACTATCTTCTAAGGAACACCAAATATGGCCAGAATATTCTCCTCTATGAAGTTACATATAACTTTGTAAGTGGAAAATCTCACTGGAATGGATTCCACACACTTCATGAAATAATCAATGGTTTTCAATACATGGGTGTGTCCAACACTGGAATGAGGATTTAGAGTCCCAATGAAGTCTACTCCCTATTATTAAAAAGGTTTTTTTATGACCAAAGGTTTGAGAGGCAATGTTGAGAGCTTAGGCATGCCAACAAAGTATTAACAAGCTTCACATTTGAAAACCCATTATTATGCATCCTTGAACAACCTGGGCCAGTATTAATGACCTTTCAAGATTTTGAATGTCATGACTAAAAATGAGAAATGTCCTCCACAAGCTTTGTCATGAAATGTTTCCAAGATCTTCTTTTGTTGTTCTTTATTTACACACCTCAGGAAGGTGCCACTCAGAGACTTATTAAACAAGGTATTATCCCAAATCACATACTTGGTTGTCTTAAAATTGAGATTCTATCTTTGTTTAGGATTCAGATGAGCCATACATTATCCATATGAGAGGAAGAATGTGATATCAGAATACCATTCTTCAAGATAATCAAGAAATACCACTGATCGTAATTATTAATTCTCTTCCCTTTAAGAATCAACATCTTCAATAATCAATTGGCAGAGGCCTTGTCCTCTTAATAGCTTTGTAGTTTTGATCTCTAAATAATAATCCTATATTTTATCTATCCATTTGTCTCTTTTTTATCCAATATCTTATTATGTAAGGATGGATTTCACTACTTAATCTGGGACCATGACAATGGTATGATAATTTAAGATATAAAATCTGATATGTTTTATTGCTTTGAACACAACATATGCATGTTTCTCCATCATTTAATATTTGAGCTCATTTTCTTTCAAACCAAAACTCATGAAGGAAATGGGGGATTCAATCCTTCATTTTTCTACACCAAGATAGCAGATAGGGTGTATTTAGAGGAGTAGTAGTATGCAATGAAGTTCTTTTAAAAAGACAAGTTAAGACTAGTTCCTTGGAAATTAATTCCTTGATCTAATTAAACACAATATTCCCATTAGAATTCCATTTGAAGGATTTATTTCCACACATCATTTTTACAATATGTCTAGTGAGATCAACAAATTTAGGAACAAATCTTTAGAGAAAATTAAATTTGTTAAATAATGAGTGCCAAATTTTTTGGTTGGTAAGGATAGCTATTGGATGTATTTTACTCTTTTTGAATCAATCTTGGTAACTTATTTATAAATTACATGACCCAATATCTTTCCTTATATTACCACAAAGATATACTTTTGGGGATTCAAAGAGATGTCATGAGAGTAGCACCTATCGAAAACACTTTTAAAGTCTTTAATGTGATCTTCTCTTTTCTTCAACAAAATTATGAGATCATCTAGGTAAACCAAAATGATATTATTCTTAATATTTATAAATTTCAAATCCATCACCCTTTGAAAAATTATCCCTTCATCGATGAGGTTGAAAGATATCCTTATTTAGGCAAAATTTCCCCATGGGGTAGTGAAATTTGTTTTGAATTTACCTTTTGTAACTACTTCAACTTGGTTATATCCTAAGAATCCATCTAACATAAACATAATTTTAGATCCTATGATAGATATTAGAATTTTATCCACGATTAGAAATGGATAGTTATCCTTGAGATAAGCTTGATTAGATTATGAAAGTCCACACAAATTCTAACTTCCCCATTCTTATTTCAAACCAATACAATGTTGGCCACCCAAGTTGAGTTTTAGATAGGGAAGATAATCTTGACATCTAACATCTTAATCTCTTCATATATACTACCTAATTTTTAGGTTATAATGCCTTAATTTCTATCTAAAAAAATTGACACTAGGTTTCAACAAAATGTTGTGTTGTATGCTTTTTGGTCTAAAAGACCTTAGATCAACATATCACCAAGTGAATACATATTTGTATATTTTTAAAAGAGTAATCAACCTTATACACTCTTATTTATAATATCATTTCCTAATGTTGACATAACTCAACTCTTCTTTTATGCTAATATTTACCTTCCTCTTATTTGGGGGACCCTTCGTGATTTCCTATTATTTTTTGGTTAATGTACCTGTCATATTTGTCAAACATCTCTTCTAAATAAATGAGATTTTTTAGGATCTTGTTCCCTTTGAGTTGTATGATTTTTTCATCAAATAATTTATCCTTTGCATTTGGTACTTGAAATATTTGTTCCTCCCTATCTTCCTATAAATAATATTATCTATAGACGGTAGAGCTTCCATAAAGAAATAGGGTTTTGAAATTGTCCTTTTACTCTAAGAAAGCAATATTTTGTTCATCATTTTTGAATACTTACCAATACTCAGAGTTATTTGGCATGCTGGGGTGATATACCATTTCAATTACATACCCATCGTTGTCAACTTTTGTAAGAAGAGTCATCAAATAAGTGGATAAAGGGCATTATCTTTGAAATTTTCTACCCTTAGGACTACATTTATAGAGAAAGATTGAAAGGCTTCAATATAGTCCCAAACCTTATTTTGTAGTGTTTGATTCTATCATTTTTTATCTAATATTGACCTCATACTTGTTTGGTAATCAATTATACATCACCTTGTGTTTTGAGGTCATGCATGCCCATTTCTACTTATTTTAATCTTAGTATCAATGCTTCATACTCAGTAGTATTGTTTGTGCATTTAAATTAAAGTTTGTATGAGAAAGGAAAGGATTCTTTATGTGGATAAATTAACAACATGCCATTGACTGAACTAATTATTGATAATCTTATGTCAAAATCTAGAGTCTATATATCATTGGAGTCACTTTTGACCAACTCAAAGAGTTCAAGATCTTTTTCAGCCATCATCATGTAAGTGTCAGGCCCTATTTTTTTAGAGTAAGATGTCTATCTAAGGTTCATTTGAATAATGCACTAATATCTTGGCCTTTAGTTCAGGATCAATTTCTCATTAATTCATTTCCCAGGTTTCACCACCTTTATCAAGTCTAATTTGATCTCTCCTTTAATATCTTGATAGAAAGACCTACTCGAAAGTATCCCATATCGAGGAGGGATGTCTACTACTAGTATGGTCATCTTCATCCTCTTTTGTTGAAAAGAGGATAGAGTAACATGTGCATATTTTATCTATCCAACTAATGAAACTCTTTTTACCTCCATGTTGAAGAAGTAGCTAATTATTTTAGTGCAATTCAATCTAAAGCATGTGCAAATTTCGCTAGCATGAGATTATCTGAGGATCTTGAATCAATTATAAAGTTGTTTAATTTATAGCTACCTACTAAAAGAGACACATAGAAAGGCTCAAGCCTTTCATTTATTAGAGCATTAATAGATACATTGTTTTTCAAATCAAAATTTTCCATCCTAAAATGTACTCCTTAAGGAAGTGTGTTATAAATTAATCCCTTGATGAGATTGATTAGTCTGTCTAATTATTTAGGGTTATTTTTAAGGTATTTAGTTTGAGAAATCTTAAACCTTAGTTTTGTTTATGTGATTGATTATGTCAAAGGAATAATTAGTAGGTTCTTCATTGATAATCATGTCATGGGATTTACAAATACCAGCTGTTTCTGGTTATTTATCATTTGAGAAATTCAGCAAGGGGTTACCTCTATCAAGAATAAATTTGGGAACAATTGTAACCTTAGGAGCCTCTTTCACATTTTGCTTATCAATTTCTTTATTCTTCTCATAAGCTCTCATCCTCTCATTCTTATCTTGGGTGAATACTACTTATGAATGGATATTCATATCCTCAACACTTTACTCATAATCATTACCTTCAGGTTCATATTCAAAATAACCCACGGTGGAGCTGCCATCGAGTTCCTAAATTTTAGGATCAAAGGTACCCAAAACACCTTCTTTAGGTGGTTATTCAATAGTGCAATGCACGTGTAGTGAATGTAAATAAGTGTTGATTCAATATCAATTAGAGGAGTTGAAGGAGTAAATTTAGGATGAATGTTGCCATGGTGGGGAATATAAGGCCTCCCATGTATATCCTTGTATGGAGTATTCTCTGATTGAGGGACTTTTTTCTTCAAATCCAAGATATCATTCACCAAATTCCAAATCTAAGGGTCTATTGAATTTTTCTCTTTAATTTTGAAGATGTATTTATTCATTTTTATATCCATGATCATGTCATCTATAGTTTCAATGGTTTAGGTTTGCATGGTTGCCAATGTCACTAGGTGATTCCTTCATAGAAAGAAGCTTGCCTAAAGTACTTGTGCATTTAGAAAGAAAAATTTCTAATTTTCCACCATGGCATTGCAAAAATAGGTATTTTATGCACTATATTGTTGAAATAAGCTATGAAATCTCTCATAGGTTCATGGGATTTTTCTTTATTTGAGATAATTATATCAAAAGAGAGTGTTTGTCTTCAGTAGGTTTATACCTTTCTTCAAAATTTTATCTCATTATTTTCCAATCCATAATGGAAGTAGGAGGTAGGTGGTGAAACCATTATGTGTATCCATAAACCAATGTTTTCATGAATAATATGACTAACACATCTTCATGTTTGACACTGAGTATGGCCACATGCAGAGAAGAAAGTTTTTATGTGTTCATCAGGCTGTTGTCTCCCATCACTAGTGAACTTAGGGAAATCATTTCTTGAGCATTTTGGTAATTCATGAAGTTGAGAGACTAAAACCAATTGGCCTATATGATCACCCCAAGATACAAAATCATCCATGTTATAAAGTTTTATTACTCTAGGGATAAATATATCGGGTAGTGATAAATTTATACTCAATGGTTGTACCTTTTTTATTCATTCTAGTGAAAGTTTGAAACTGAGTTGTTCTTGAAAATGAAAGAATGAATCATAAAATCATTTTTTATTTAAGGATATTATGTACCTTCTATCAACCAAAATGTTAAAAAATATCAAAGAACTCTAACCACTATTCTCTTGGTAACAAATGCAATGATTCTCTGATCAAAACAAGTACATTGCTCTTCTTTGTCTTGCATGGTTGAAGCTCTTTGAAAGTGGGAATTATCCACCTATGGTCCCAGGCAAACTATTATAAATTAGAATAAAAGTATACTTGTGTATCTTTTATCCAATTTAGGATTGGTTGGATACTTGGGTTATGATTTCTAGGGATAGTGATGCAAATGACTATAGTTAAAATATTATGGGTTATATGGAAAGCATAGAATGTGCCCCACAGTGGGTGCCAAAAACTGTTGGTGAAATATTTGGTACTTCATGTTAAATTTATGTTTCACAATAGTATAGGAGACAAAATTCTCTCCTCTAGTATGAGGGGATGTTACCTTTATTGGAAGTAGTAAAATTAATCTAGTTATATATAATATTTACAAGTTGAATGGGGGTTTTACATTAATAACATTCAATTGAAAGTAAGAATAGTTATAAAGAAGGTGAAGAGTCAAGAGTGAATGAGAAAACATAGATTTCATCTAGTTTCAAGATAAAATAAATAAAAAGAGTAATTTTATTTAGGATATTAGATGCAATTCATGCTTGTAATAATGAGAAATGTATCAACATAAGAAAAACATAGACCCATTAAGAAAATAACCAGACACATAGTTCAAGAAATTCCTCATTCATGGACAAAAGAATGAGCATAAATTTTCCTTCTTCCTCTTTAAGACTTACAAATTATGGAATCAAAAGTCCCCTTTTAAATATCCATTTATTGTATTTATAATAAAAGGTAATGGGTTGACCCTTCACATTCTATGTGACCTTTCATATTCTCATTTTTTGTCTTATTCTATTTTTTACAATTTTGATTTTCTAGAAGGGAAAATACCGATTTTACTAAAATAGATACTAGACAACAATAAAATGGATTTATATAGACCTTACTATGGAGCTTTATGTGAGTTAAAATTAATTTTGGGTGGATTGGTAGTAGCCATATCATTCCTAACTTTTTATTTGTCATGTGCAACCTTGAATCTCTACAATAACTTAACAACCTCAAGATCTTCATTAATTTTATGGACCACTACATGGTGGTAACATGTGAACCATCTCTAGGAGATGAATGTTACGGTGCAGGGAACTTTAGAAGACTTTTCCATTTGAGTGTTCAACTCTTGTAGAGAAATGTGAATTTTATTGAGAGTTATCATTAAAGCTTCAATGAATTTACCCTCATTGATAAGATCTTCTTTGATCACTTTCTAGAGTTTGGATTTCAATTCATACGTAGTATGTGTAGTAGTCCCATATTATTTATACAACCTACAATGAATTTCATCTAAATTGATGGAGATCAGCTTACGCTTTTATTCACCCATGTCTCTATTTTATTTCAACTCTTTGGTGGCTTTAGTCAAGACTTACATTCTTTGGAGTATACATTCCTCCCATTTTCAAATACCCTATGATCCACCATCACTTTGGCCTCAATTAGAATCATCTCTTTTATGTCTCCAATCACCTCTTCCCATAGTTTCAAATTAGTTGTGTGAGATTTGATCTGTTTGTGGATGTCTTGCATTCCTTGCTCAATGAGGTCATAAATCTTCATGAATTATTTAATATAATTAGTTTTACTTATGAGAAAGTCATACACCCACACGTATAGAGTTTTGCCATAAGTTTTATGCTTTATAATAGTAGAAATAACCTCCTCACTTATTCCTAAAAATTATGTTAGAGCACCAACCTATGGAGATGTAAGGGTCTCAACAAGATTGAGAAGTTAATTGACATAGATTTCTAATTGCTAAAATTTTCCTTTGATTTGTTCTTGAGTCAATGCATCTTATTTAGACCTCTTAATTATTCTTTTAGCAGTATCTCAAAGATTGTGCACATCATTTTCATGTCTTGCCTCTCTAAGTGCTATCCTCGTGAGAGTATAATCACCCATTGTGATTTCTTATATGTCTTTTTTGACATGATGTTCAACAATATCCATAAATTATACAACTAAAGATTCATATACCAACCTAGAGGTAGTCTTTAATTTTTTTGATGTAGAGGTCTTCAGGATCTTAGCTACAACATCAAAATCTAGCATTTTTACCTCAACTATTATTTTCCTTTTAGTAAACATTGGTTATACCCATTGGAATGAAAGATCATTATAGGTGACCACTTAGGTATCATATGGAGAGGGAGTGGGTTGATTTAGAGGAGGAAGTACCTGTGGAGATCTAAACGGAGAATGTGGAATATCCACTTTAGTTCCTTATTATTGTATTTCTCCCTAGGTAGAGACCAAGTACTATTGTGTGGTATTTTGGATGAGTAAGGGTCACCAAGGAGTTTAGTTGAATATTGTGTCTTACAAATTTAATAGATTTCTTCTTTTTCCCCATTGTAGGACTCTCTTTGCATTGTCTTCCTAACTATCTTCTGGGATCAAGGTCTTGATCTCCACCATCATCAAAACTAGAGGACCTATATGTATCAATCACCACATTTGTAATATTTATTTTGGAAGTTTATAAGGGATATTTTTTCAAGGGATATGAAGCCTTTCATCTTACTGATCTACCTTTTATTAATTTGACCAATTTATTACCATGAAGTGTTCATATTTTGACCTAATTTATCTTGTTTGAGGATTGTAGTATTTTGTGTAGGTGAATACCAACTCTAAGAATCATACTAATATGGGGAAAGTTATTTGTGTAGGCCACTTTCAATGAGGTGTTCAACAAGTAATGTCAGGATTTTAGAATTAAAACTCTTGTGGAAGTCTTCCAAATCCACTTGCCCCATATAGGAGTCAGATATTTTTAGGATATCATAGTCCCCAAAACTAATAATGGCTCGTATCCCATATACTTATACTTCATCTTGATATCCTCTAGGTTTGTAAATGATATTTAAATTATAAGGGGGGGAATATCAAATGGATATGTAGGAAAGAAATGTTGAATCAACTAAAATAAATGCAAAGCAATAAACATATGGTTCTTTGGAATTGTAGGGAAGATCTCTAAAAATGGGTTCTAGAGAGGGGTTTGATAATAATACAAGGATGATGGTGTTTGTAGTATTCTTTGGAACATGTTAGTAGAGCTTCACTTAAGAGGGATATGGGAAAGAGTAAAAGCATAATTCATTGATCTTGAAATGACCAAATAAGGGATTAGGAGGAATATATAGCCTTATTTGAGAGTACCACATGTTGGTCATCATGTTTCACCTATACACACCTATCTAAGGAGGATGGTTAGGCTATCTACCACATCCTCATATCACATATAGATATGGAGGCATGGTTTCTTAGTAGTTACATCTACATATTCACATATCCATGAGGGTCTGGGTGCCATCACTATATTCATGTGGCATGCACATATGTGAATACATGGATACCAAGTTATTCATGTCATTAAATCTATGGAGGATGGTCCAATCAGTTGCATCCTACATGAATGCATAGATGCAATTGGTATTAACAACTTTATAAGTAATATTTTTAAAAGTTTTCAAATTTTTGCCTTTTGACATGTTAAATTATTTGTTTTTTTGATCTTTTAGGTAAAAAATTTCATGATGATTTTTTAGGTAACAATAATGGGGCATCATCCTTACCCAATCATCCCATTCTTTCATCCATATCTAATACTACCACACAACCTGGGACACCCTTGTGTGCCCATTTTGTTTTTGGATTTTTCATTCTTGGAAAAGTATTTTCTCTTTCCTCCACCCATCTATTCATAACTCCCTTTAAAATAGTGGCAATATGTAGACATCCAAATATGGACACTCTACTTGTGATACCCCACTTTCGACACTTTTAACACCTTTTTGTTGACATCCATAATTTATCACTATCCATCCTTAATCCACTCCAATATCATTGAACCTCAATTCTCTCATAATATTATCATATTGAATGATCCCTAATCCCATCATCATATCATCATTAAATATCTAGTTAATTTGCTCTAACACTATTTGTTCCCCTAATAAATAAATCTTGTCATGAAAATAATGTATCAATCCCATCTAATTTCCATTTTATCAAATCAAGATTAACTAATTAATTAATCATATTAGTTAGTTATTTAATCTAATAATAAATCCATACACCAAATATATAATATAAATAAATAAACTCATAATATCATCAAATCATTACCCATCCCAAGTCAATTAATCACATCACTCCAAAATCCAAGATAATCTCTAAATCCCAATGTCATGAGACAATAATCAATCAAGCCCATACCTCTCCTTACACACTCAACCCCTCACATTTACTCCTAATTTTCCTAATTAAATGAGGAAGTTGACGCATTCTCAACCTTTGATCTTATATCAAGATCAACATTCCATCTTCATCTATAAAATTATAAATTTGAGCTCACCCCTTCACTTTTAACAAGATCCATTGGCCCAACAAAGTTATACCTTTGTGAAGATCAAGAATAAAAATCATCTCATATATAGTCAATCCATCAATAAGGGGACACACTTATAGATTTATTACATAAATCCAATTGAGCACCTATATCCACAAATCTGGGCACGATCAAAACATTGAAGGAGAGATCTTCATGGTAAATGAAGTATATTTATTCTCCTTTTACTCAATCTAAGGTATGATGTTTAATTTACAGTAAGAATTTGGTCTTATTTCAAGTTTCTATCGAAATCTCTATTTTTACATGCATACATAAATTATTGAAATATGATCAAGGATGATATATAAATTAGAATATATTAAAATACAAAGATCCACAAAATTTGTAAATTTGCTAAAAATAAAAACTAGGGTTAGGGTTAGATAATTGTCCTTACAATTGATTTATTTTAGATTCTATTAAATTCATATGAACTATGACTATCTAAAAATACCTAAAAACATAGATGTATTATAAAATAGTTACTTGTTTATTGGGATAAGTCTACATGAGATAGATAGGAGTGCAATGTGTTGTTTGTCTACTATGACTTTACCCTGTTAGATTGTGCATGGGAAGATAATAAAAAATCATATGAATGCATACAAATAAAAAGATTATAATTCTTGGCAAGGGATACCCTCAACCTGCAATAAATAATGTTAGATTTTTCCAAAGACATTAAAATTTTAACATAACTATAATAGGAATTTTTACTCAAAAAATAGATGTTTTTGACATCAAAAATATAGGTGCCTTGTAAGAGAATGTTAGGTCCTTTCAAGTGTGACCCTTGATGTGATTTTATATTAAAATATTTTAAATGTTTTCAATAAGTGATTATTTATATTTGTTGGAAATCCATTAGGAAACATTTCATTTTTAAAATATATTCATTAGAGTGTGGGAGACAAATCCACACTATCAAATAAGTGTGTATTGTGCCCTTGTCTACCTAGCACAAACTTATCCTAAAAGGATAAATGATTCTAAAACAAGAGTGATAGTAGAGTATCTACTGAATAAGGATGAATATGAATTAAATAGGGGAGTCTAGAAGATGTTCTTAGTAATTTCAAAATTTTGAAGGCTCTCTTAGAGATTATGGGTCATCAAAATGGTGAATTAGCCAAGCAAGGTAAATATGTCAAGGATGAGCATTATCAAGAATTTATTGATTAAATTTTAGTGTCTAAATCAAACCCCTTATTATAATGATGCATAAAATTACTAGAGTAAATGAAATGTAAACATGCATGTGTATACACACTTTATATTTATCATGGATATCTGTATGCCCCCTTGTTCAGGCATGTGGAGAAGTGTTGAACATGTGGGAAATTGAAAGTGATCAAGTCTCAAATTGAAGAATCAATGACAATGTTTGAGTTGTAAAAATTATATGTTCCAACCCTCATAGAGTACTTTGTAATGTTTAAAATCATGAGAATCAACAAAGTGGTTCACTAAAATGTAACCAAAACATTGAGCGTCACTAAGCTCTCACACATTTCACTTGTTGAAATGAAAAGAATAGGTGAGAACTAGTACATGGCTCACTAAATTGAAACCAGAAGTGGAGCGTTAGTAAGCCAAAACATAGTCCACTTGAAAAAGATGAATCACATCATTGTAGATGGATCTAGATTCAAACTACAAATTCTTGAAACGTTAAGAAACATAAATATAAATTTTACAAAGTAGTATTTTGGTCATGAATGTATATCATGCCCATGTACTATATAGAGTGCCAATTTAATATTTTGAAAAATATTTTAGATCTTGTAACTGTATTGGCATAAGTGTATTTATGCTTGATTAGCTAAAAGAGTGGAGTGCATAAGCAATCTGAATGTCCCCATAATATGAAAAATTTTATTTTTACATATAGGAAACTATCAAATTTGAAATGTATTGCTTATAAAAACTTTGAGTGGCTCCCTTTTGAAATGAGGGAAATTGTTTGAAAATCACTTGTCTTGAAATAAAAAGTGAAAGCATTTGTGAAATATATAATCATGTAATAGCATTTTGCATATTCGAATTGTATTATAATATTATATATGTAACATTTAATCATATGAATAGTTTGTATATTGAATTACATCATGTAATTTGAATATAGCCTTGAAGTAGTGTATGAATCATGTAAAGAACTTGAAAGTGTTGAATATGCATTGAAAATAAAGTATTTTTGAAATTAATTGGTCTACTATATTCATTATTCCAGCGTGCTTCTTATATTTTTTAGATCTATATCTATATTAGTATCATAACCACCTAAGTATCTTGTTTTCATTATCATTAAAATATTCATCATAGTTATTGTTTCCATTTTTAGCATATCTCAACATAATAAATACAATATATGTTCTATCTAAGTTTTGTAATTAATTGGTCTACTATAGATCTGTTTATCACCCTTGTGCTTATTCATTTTAATATTATTAACCCTATCCACCCATGTTAGGACCCATCTCTAATTTATGGTTAAACAGATATAACTAACTCATTTGTTAATTTTTAATTATAAAAAATAAAAAATAATAATCGTATATTATTTTCACTAAAAACCACATGTTACTAGTCCATTTTTCTTATTCCTTCTCTCTTTCTCCTCTCCATAACTAAAAATTACACTTCAAAATGAAAATGACATTTAGAAAGTGTAAATGCTAAATCTAGAATTTATATGGTAAATTAGTCTTATACACTTGACAAATATCACTCATGGGTCAACCCTTCAGTTTAAGACCTTTCTATTACTCTAATGCTCACATTCACCATCTTGTTGTGCCTAAATGATTATCATATATTCTGACCTTGATATTATGATTACCTATATCAAATGTAGCCAAAATTATGTTTAATACCCAATAAATATTTTCCACTATCATTTAAAAATCTTTAGCAATTATTTATCCTCCAAGAAATTAATGTCCAAAATAGGACACTATCATTGATGCTAGTGTCCTAGGTCCGATACCAGTCTCTGAACCTACAAATAGTCAAATTTGTAAAAAAAATCATGTATAGATAAACATACAATATTATTTTAACCCTCTCATGAGATAATTTCAAAATGTGTGTTATTAATACAAATCAAAGACCATTAGTTATCATCAATAAAGATCAAGTACAAATCAAACACACATCTATCTTATACCAAGAAAAATAACCATTCAAACTTGAAAAACTACCTTATTCTTCCCCAATTCTAAATTATTCATAGGAGTAATATTCTTACAGTTCTGAATAATTCAATTATCATCGCAAGATCAATATTTATCAAGTTACAATCTAGATCACTGTATGCATTTGTATATAGCATATTTCACAATTGTCCACATACAATCCCACATAAGGGAGAGAAATACATCGGTCTAAGGCCCTCTTTGGAGTATTGGATATACAGGTGAAACTCATTAATATAAGGTCTTTGAAGTTGGCTATACTTCACTTGAGCCCATTAACACCTATCTTTTAAGGTGGTATTCCTTAATCAGAGGACCGAGGTTTTTAAGTTATATATAAATATCCAAAACCTATTCACATAATATGAATAGATAATATGCAAGGTGAAAATGAAAACTAATAGGCACAGGTAGAATTTATATAAAATTAAATGTACTTCATTATATAGATAAGCATTTAAATTGATAAATAAGCATCAACACTAGTGTCTATATTCCAATAGTAGTGTCCAAGTGATTGATTAGCTAATATTCAAAATATTGTGAATCTTTGTATCACATCAACATGTCTTCTTCCATTGTGTTAGTTAGATATGCATGTGCATCAATAAATAAGCTAATAATTATCTTTTATTCATGTTTAAACATTCAAATTATTTTTTGGCATGGTACTATCTATATTTAGCATATTTCCATAATTCAGCACTATATTAAAATATTATGAATCTAAATTATTTAATTAGGATGCTTCTATAATAGTCTTCTCCATAGTTGATTAGGCTATTATATTTACCTTTATTTCCAAAATGGGTTAAAAATTTAGTTAACCTAACCTTTGAGTATTCTTATGCAACCCTAGCTTACCTTAGGGTTTTTATCATTCTAGGGTTTCAAATTGTAGTAATTATTTAGATTTTTCTATCATGTTGGATTATTCGATAAATTTCGTATGTCTCTCTTATCTCATTCTCGCATTACTCTTTGGAAGATTTAAAATAGATAAAAAGGAGCATCTTCCTCATCATCATCTTAAGGAGGGTGATAGCTACTTTCCTCATAACCAGGTTAATTTTATCATTACTTCAAGTAGACAGGTAGCCCATCATATAGTACCAAAAGAAGGTAACCAACATTCCCTTCCTCAAACCTCTCCACCTCTTGAATCTCCTCTATAATGTATGTGTGTGTGTGTATTCAATATTTAATACCTATGGTTTGTGCTTTTGAAGCTCTTAAGGATCAAATCATCACTATGACAAGTTAATGGAAGAGTTAAAAAATCAAAATCAGTATTTGGTTTCAAATATCACACTATGGGAAAACAATAACACACATACAAAGAATCCAAAATAATATAGTGTTAATCATGTTTTTGTATCTTCACCTAACAATGTTATGCCTAACAATGTTTCATATCAAAATAAGAATCTAAAAGGGAATTAATCTATAAGTGATTCAAAAATTATATAAAGGCTAATAAGAGTTCAAATGAAATAATAAGGAAAATGTTTAGAAATAAGTTGATCAAACTACCCCCTTCGCATCCTCTAAGGAGATAAAAATACTTGTATGCATATCATAAAATTCATGGGCATCATATAGTTTATTTTTTAATCTTTCAATAATAAAATAAAAAATAAAATTGATAGTGGTGATTCTATAATATAAACATCAATCAAGCCACCCACTCACCTTATGAGTTCATCTCTTAAAGTACAAGTGAACAAAGACCAAGTACGGATATTGTTTTAACCTTTTAGGACATAACACATGTAAATCCTATGTTTGTTAAAGAGTTGAGTAGACTAAATCAAGGAAATAATGTGCAATAAATATAGACAGTGATATGCTAAAGAATGGACTAGCTTTAACTCTTTTTTAAATAGTAAAAGTAATAACTTAGCTGGAAAATAACTGAGATGGATGGTCTGAGTGTCATAAATTGGATCCTAGTTTCAAAACCCATCTTGGATAATAGTGGCATAGTTATATAGTAACATCATTATTGGAAAAGTGGTGGTGGTGTCCTCTGTGCAAGACTATCTTGAGCTTTTGGGTATAAGTGTGTCTAGATCTTTGAGGTTTGATCTTATGTGCACGAGTTATGAAACCATTTATTTTTCCTATAATAAATTATTTATTGATCAAAACCTAATTCTCCATGTATCTATGGTAGTTAGTTGGCATGAATTAAAAAGTTTGTTTGTTAGTAGAGTAGGCTGGACATCCTCAATACCCCATTGTGAAGAGAGTTGCCTACATACCAATACTCTTAGGAGGGATCAAGCTCAATGTATTTATGCCCACATAATTTCTAGTGCAAGTGCAAGTGATGATAGTATAATATTGGCTTGAGTGACTTAAATGTGTTTGAGACTGGAAATATAGATAATCTCAGCTTGGGGTTATTGTAGATGGTAGTATGCAAAAGTAAGGCAGAATAAGGATTGATAAACTTAATTGTGCTCAACTTATTTTGAGTTTGAATGTGTATTTTGATATGATTTCCATCTAGTGGTTAGAGGGATAAAATTCATGTATTTATATTATTTTGATTCTTTTTTAGGTGATAAAAGAGGTCTAAGCTAAACCTAGAAAGTTTTAGTTTTGAAAAGATATATTTGGGGAAATATAGGGCAAAGGACATTAGTGCCATTTTGGAGACACCAAAGCCATGTGGTGTTATTATCCTTATTATGGTACTAGTGTCTAACTGGTAGAACACTAAGCAAAAAGGGCTAGGATTAGGAAATGAGGGTTTAGGACTGCTTTAGGGAAAACTAGGGATGTTCGTGGCCCACACGAAGGTTGGATAAATGTGATAATAGGCTCTAGAATAGGTCTAATACTAATTTAGGGATATGTAGTCTCAATTAGCACTGTTATCACTCAAATAACACTTTTATGTGATTGCATTTATCCCCCACCCTTTATTCTATAAA
This sequence comes from Torreya grandis, assembly GCA_037957365.1. Lineage (NCBI taxonomy): Eukaryota > Viridiplantae > Streptophyta > Pinopsida > Cupressales > Taxaceae > Torreya > Torreya grandis. Next base: position 880,744 of record JARHVA010005065.1, on the reverse strand, counting down.
TACAACAAATTGAAATGACTAGGATAAAGGAAAAATAAGTGTACCTAGACTTACCTGGAAGGTGAAGCCTGTGAAGCTGGGTTTAAGTATGTGAAGCATACTTCAATGTGTGTCCTATAATTTAAATGTGCATAAATTAGTCTTTACTTAATATATATCAAAATCAAAATATGATCTAAGTAAATAAGTAAAAATAAGTAAAGAGATAGGAAAGAGGAAAGGAATCAATACACTAGACTGGGTACGTGAACCAATACATGAACCTAGTGACAACCTATGTGTGTGTATGTATATAGTGATCTATCAGTGAATAATTTTGAATGAGATAATGTCTCTCTCAATCTTCATGTTTGGGTGGCTCAACAACTTAATCTCATTTTGACTCCATCATTACCCACCCCTGCTTGGTGGATCATGACCTATGAATAACTTAGATTGGACTGATAGTGTGTCACACCCTCTCATGTGGGTGGCTCAATAACTCAAGTAGGTTATGAATCCATAATTTCCCACCCATGTGTAGTAGATGCATCTAAAATTTAAGTATGTGAAGTAACTACAAATGTCTAATTGGGTATATCTAACTAGGTATATTATCTTTGTGGCCACTTGAGTACATTAGGTGGTTTTGGGCCACTTGGGAATGCCAACCACTACATATAGATTAAGGCATGAAACAAGTGTGTAAATTGGAATACAATGTCAAGTGTATATAACATAAAAAATGACATAGAATTTATCATTCCATCTAATCAACCAATGTGTAAGTGAGCATACAAAAATAATGTGTCGCGTAAATGCCCCCAAATCTTATATCTAAGCATATGGATTCTAGATTGAGTTGTAATAATCAGTATCTAGGTATCTAAATTGAATATGTGAATGGTCATTCCATGCATGATGCCCCTAATCTAATCAAATTATTATGAATCTGAATTGAACTAGTATAAATTTGAGTAAAACTAATCATAACTAATAAATTTATAACTAAATTTATACAAAATTGTATTGTACTTTTCTAGCCAATTTAGGTTTTTATAAATTAAGGATATTGGAGAGTATCACCTTATCTTTGAAATTAGTGCTAATTTTTGAAATATGGTGTTAGTGTCCTAATTTGGGCACTAGTGTCCTTCTGGTCTAAATTTTGTACAACTGTGTTACTCTTTGTGTCACTATGTAACTGAGCCTATGTACTAAAAATGTACTATGAGTTCAATATAGGAGCCTGATCTCTATGAAAAACCCCTGTGAATTCCCCCTCTTTTGAGGGTATTTGTTGAACCTATGCAATAACTTTCCTCAAAATAAAAATCTTTGCAAAATGTGTGTTAGCTAGAGCATATATGATATTTGCATACTAATACAATATAATATGAATACATAACATCAGAATGTAAGATAATCTAAGCATAAATATATAATGTAAGATGTATTTCATTTCTATCATTCATAAGGGTGTCAAGATATATATAACAATGTATGTAATAGAAAATATGAGTAAAACTAGGTAGCTACTTAAGGGGATATGAGCTATGTACAGGCAACATGGAAATGAACTATGTATAAAGAGCAAGAAAGAAGGAAAGTATGTACAAGAAGGGAGGACAAATACTAAAAAATGAGTCTCATGGGAGACTCATTATCACTATGGCCTATGTCAAAAATAAGAATGGTAATATCTTGTGTAGGGTGATTGGTATGCTGGAGTTGAATGGTATTGTAATATGAATCTAAGTATTGTTCATCATTGAAATCATAATAACCTGGAATACTAGAGAAGATTGCCTCATTCTATGGAGTCTTTTTTATTTTTGCTTTGTAATATTTATTGTGATTTTTCCCTTTGAAACTATGCATATTGTAGACATTTGGTGTTGTGGAGGCTCTTTGGCTAGAAAGCCTTTTTTGAAAATGTTTGTTGGCTTAGCATGATTTTGACTTTGCAACTTAATTTATTGCTCTTTTTATAAAATTTCATGTGTATATGGATTTTTCACATTGTTAAATTATATTTTTTAATGATTTGACTTGGGATGTTCAATAAATCCCAAACCTTGTTGACCAACATTATCAATTACTAGAATAGGAGAAGTGATGCCTTGGACTGCTTGCCCAAACCTTGACTATGATAATCAAAATGTTGTAGATATTTTTTACAAAATACATACAATTTTGAAATTTGAGCCTCATTTTGGAGAGGTATATTTTCATCTCATACTTGGTTTACATGTGCATGTTTTACTATTTCTTGTTGTGATTGTGTTGTGTGAACCTTTTATTGCTCTGAGTAATACTTTGGTAACCATTTTTATATTGTTTTTGAATTTGACCCTTTTTGAATTTGTATATGTGCCATTATTTTTTTTTTGATGATGTATCACTATTTGATTCATTTTTATCCATTATCTATTGTATTTTCCTTTTTAATAGTAAACATGAATTGATGTGGTGCCCATGCATTCAATAATATGCACAATAATATATGGATCTCGTCACTAGGTGTAGAGGGGGTAGGTTGATCAACTTAGATTTAATAATTTCCATTAATACCTCACTTAAACTCTTATATTATCTTTTATTTTTTCTTTAATAACTATTTATAGTTGTACTTTGTTGTGATTTATAATTTGGATATGAAAGAGTGTTAGGCACAATCTCGCTAGGTGTAGATGCATATACATGGTTTATGATAGAATATTCTAAATAATGTGTACATGTAATGTGATTTTATAGTAATGTGAAATTTTCACTTAATAACTACTTTTGATTATGTAAATTTGATATTAACTTTCTCATACTAATAATTTGATCCCTTAGAATTTCATAAGTGCAAACCCTAGTTGTTTCAGATTAAACTTGTAAGCACACACCCTATAGGGAAGAGGTGTGAATAGATTGAGTATGAGGATTAGTGACATTGGTATAGGCTAATTAATTTCATGGAGGAGTGATAACATGGACCTGCTTAGATGTAAATTATATATCACCCTCATGGAGATAAAGAGGATAACGAGATTCTTCATTGTGCATAAGATATGACATTGAAACTTGAAACCTGGATGTTTACTTATGTGAAAATACTCTATGTGTGTAAAATTTTACTTGATAATGAATTTAAAAATACAATAAATATAACATAATATGAAATATGAGATAGATTACAATTGATATAAATCATCATCTATACATGTGTTTGTCTTTTTTGAGTTTATTTTGAATTAAAGGGAACAAGCATGCAAATGAAAGTATCAAACTTTGCAACAAAAATTGATACACTTCTTATATCATTATTATCACGATTATATCAAAAAAAATTATAAAATATATGGATTTTATATTTGAATGATGTAAATAAAAACCCTAGGATTATCTAAGGTTAGGGTTTGTGTAATATTTAAAGTAAGTTGGATTCACCAAATGTTTTAACATTTTAAGACTTAGCACATGTAAATCTTATAAGTGTTTGTTAAAAAGTTGAGTAGATTAAATCATGGAAATAATATGAAATAAATATAGTCACTAATTTTTTATAGTAAAAATAGTAATAAATAGTGCACATAAGAACTTAGAAAATAATTGAGACGGATGATTTGGGTGATGAAAACTGAGATGAAAACTAGTCAGATATCATAAATTAAATCTTGGTGTTATAACCCATCTTGGATAGTAGCACCATAATTTGATAATAGAACCATTATTGTAAAAGTGGTGGTAGTGTCCTAATATTAGTGGTAGTGTCCTCTATGTAGGAATATCCCAAGCTTTTTGATACACTAGTGTCTAAATATATGAGGTCTATTCCTACGTGTATGAGTCTTAAAACCCTATATTTTATCTATAAAGTATTTAGTGAGAAAACTCTAATCCTCCATGTATCTAGAGCATATGGTTGGCATGAGATGAAAAGTATGTTTGTTAGTAGGGTAGGCTGGACATCCTCAACACCTCATTGTGAAGATATTTGCCTACATACCAATACTCCAAGGAAGGTTAGCCTGATGTAGTTCTCCCCACCTCAGTGTTGGTGCAAGTTCAAGTGATGATAGTATGATAGTTGCCTTGAGTTCCTTGAATTTTCTTGAGACTAAAAATTTGGATAATTTGAGCTTAAAGCTGTTGTATATGGTAGTATGCAGAAGAAGGCCAAAATAGGGATTGACAACCTTAATTGTGTTCAACTTGTTTTGAGTTTGAATGTGTATTTTGAATTTGATTTCCATATAGTGTTTAGAGGGATAAAATTCATGTATTTATATTATTCTTATGCTTGTGTGGGTGATAAAAGAGGTCTAGGCTAACCCTAGGAAGTTTTAATTTTGAAAATATATCCATTTGGGAAAAGATAGGGTAAAATACAGTAGTGCCATTTTGGGGATACTAGTGCCACGTGGTATTATTGTCCTTATTATGGAATTAGTGTCCAAATGATAAAACACTAAGAATAAAGGGCCATGATCAAGAAGTGAGGGTTTAGGACTACTTTAGGGCTGACTAGGGATGCTTGTGGCCTGCATGAAGGATGGATAAATGTGATAATAGTAACTATGATAGGTCTAGGTATAAGCTAGGGATAGGTGGTATCAATTATCACTCTTAGCACTCAAATACCACTTTTGATTTATTACAAGTACCAAAGGATAATTCAAAGCAAAAACTATTGAAAATGCAAAAATTAGAGCAAGAAAAGATTCAAAAATCACAATTAGAGAAAACAATGTGACTAAAATATCAAGAATTCAAAACACAAATTGCATTCTTTTCCTAGTCTTCAATAAGATATACATGACTCTTATCTAGTCCATAATGAGATGCAACATTTTGATAATGATGAAAATACTCAAGAAAAACAAACTTTCAATTCAAAAATTCCAATCTATGGTGCAATTTGTTTTTCATACATAGATGCTCAAAATGGTATATAACAAGTTAAAGAACAACCTAAGAAGTTAATCCTTTCCTATGCTAACTATGGTTATAAAGAAGATGATTGGAATGACACAACTAATATGTAGGATGAATATGGAAATATCATTGAGGGTTATTACACACATGATACAACACCTTCATAGAGGCATCCTTTTGATGATATATTTCCCCTATACTACCATTATCCCTTGTCCATAACTTCTTGGATTATAATTCAAATATGCAAAAATATAAAATAATACTTAGCATTTACATGTTTGCTAGTTTTTGCATGTTTTGTTCAATTCATGTTAGTAGATAGCATATTATTTGCTTTCTATACACATATGTTTCATGGGTACTTGATTTTGATATAGGCATACACTTGATCCATGATACATGAAACTACAGATGTTGGAATTTTACTCTACCCACATGACACACTACGATGGGGGCATCTACTTTTATTGATCATGATTGATACATGTTAGATTATGTTATTATCACTTTACATTATCATGTTGATTTTATATACTAACACTTACACATATCTATATGTATGCTTACATCTTACACATTATGCTAGATATGTTATGATACAAGATAGTTTGCTAACACATGTATGTAGCGACTAGTATGATATGCTCATACTAGTTGTTTATATTTCACTTATTCATCTTATCACATTACTTAATTGAGTGTAATTATTATTTTATAACTTATTTGGATTGTGGAAAATTTGAACATGTTCATTGTTTTTTTTTCTTAGTAAAACTAAGCATTATTTATTTGGTATGCATACATTTAAACATGTCTTCCCTTTTCAGTGTGAAAAATTTGAACGTGTCCCTTGTATTCGATACCCTTAGACCCCTTTGTGTGACATTGGGTACTTAGACTATGTGTGTGCTTGATTGTTTGATGATTTTGTTACTTTTAAACATTTGCATGATCCATATCATGCACCTTAAGGCTTTTTATTTTTAGATATTGTGAGATTCATTGATACATTTACTTAGACATAATACCATGATATGCTTCTTTGCTACATGATTGATATAGATATAACATGGTTATTTTATCATTTTGAGATAATGTGACTATAAGATAACATTCCCCTCACCTAAAAATGGGTATAATATTAGTGGAAACATGTCATAGAGACATGAGTCCATATAAATATAGTTGGTAGAATGGGAAAATTTTGATATAGTTTACATGATTTAGATATACATTTGGGATAGAATATTAAACATTTGGCACTAATTTTTATATATTTGGGGTAGCATTTTTTAGATTTGTGATTAATATTATCATAGTTTACAGAGAAGAGATTACATTTTGATAGATATTTTAGCTTGAGAAACATTATAGGTGCATATGCCATGCAAATTCATAAAATCACATATACATACTTATACTATATACATATTTATGAACCAACCTTACCAAGATACACCATTTGAGCCTTTATCTATCTTCAGTAGTTGGATCTCTTGAGTAGTGTGATTGAGATTCAATGCCCTTGATGGCCTTATCATTACTCCCCTTTTTTAGGTTGATATGGTTACACCATTTGACTTGGGAGAGATTGGATAGATTATGTATACATTTGAGTTGTGTGATTAAGATTTATTTATATCAATGGCCTTGGCACAACTCACCCTTTGCACTAGAGTGGGGGTGTAATCACCTTCCAATTCTCTTCTTCATATCTCCAAGGTTTAGTTATTAACCTCTCTCCAATGCTTTAGCAAGGAATCATCATTAACAAAGAAAACTACCAAGGGGAAACATGATTACATCAACACACAAATGTACTCTTTCCTTAATCTCTTTTTTTCAAGTATTTCCATTATTTTAATTTTTGGATTATATGCAATAATTACATTGTAACTTGTTCTTGGTTGCAGATAATACATAAACAAAAAATTCAAATAGGGCTCAAGTCAAATTAAGGTGTGTTGTATACACCAAGGTATGATTTTTTTCCTTTAACCTAGTAATTTAATAATTATGAATTATTATATTAAATTGGGGGCCAAATGTATATGCTAAATCTAGATTTTATATGATAAACTAATCTTGTACACTTGATAAATATCTCTCATAGCTCAACCCTTCAGTTTAAGACTATTGAAAATTGATTAAGATTTATCTCAATATAATTTTTTATTAGTCAAAAATACATGATTTATTCAATAAAACTCATTAAAATATATAGTTTATTATTATCTTATAAACAAGGATTCAACACTAATCCACAATCTCATAAATCTCTCTATCATAACTCCTATAAATTCTCTCAAAGAGCCTATTTTTTAGTGAGTTGTTATAGCTTATGTACAATTCATATTATTCTCACATAATTACATATATGAGTTGTTATTATAAATCATCACACACACACCCATATATTTACACTAACATCACAATATAATTACCCACATACACACATATGAAACACTAATTCCTAACATCCCCTCTCCCCTTAGTGTTAAAATAGCATGAGGACAAACATAGAAATATTAATATAGATATTCATTGTCACTTTGAGAGCAATGTATTCATCATAAAAAATGGGATTTATCTCTTCCTAATCAATTTGTTTTTTTTCATTTCTTTGTCATGCAGCTTTCCATTGAGAAGGTCCTATGTTCTTTATTTGTAGTTCAAAAGAACATGTCTTGATTTTTTACAATAAAAATGTGGGTATTTTGTTTTCATTTTTGAACCTGGTCACATGTTTATATTTATTATAAGTTTTGGTCTTGTTTTTTATAAATATCACTTCTTATTTTTCTATTGAAATATTATTTCCTTCATTAAGCAATGTGGATATGATGTTCACCAAGATTTGATTCAATTTGTTTAAGGTGAACACCATATTGAAAATGTTGATGGGCATGTTATTTGGAGATATGGATTTTTCATCCTTTTATTTTATTTATTCATTCATTTCTACCAATTGGTTTATTATTAAATGGAACTTGTTGATATGAGATATTATATCTCTGCCTTATTCCATTTTTAACCCATATATTTTTTGCTTCATACTTATTTCAGCACTATCAGCTTGAGGTCTGAATAGTGTGGTAGTGGTTCCCATATTTATTTATAAGACTTTTTGAATTACACGTTATGTAAATAAGAATTTTATAAGCTGATACCAAATGGTTAAGGCTTTCTTATATTTGACCATCTAGTTTCAGAGCTCGTCGACATCCATTGGTCTTACCATAGTGCCATCAACAATATCCCAAATATATTTTTAAACTAGCAACAATTTCATATGGATTTTTCATGTATGGAAATAATTTCCATCAAACTTATCAATCAGATTTTTTGTTTCCATTTTAAGCACCCCCCACCCATAATTTTGACGTAGTGGGCATTGGATTCAACTGAAAATGCATCCTTATAATAATGATGACTCACTTAGATATAAGACAACAACACTAAAATTTAATAAATCTAATTTAAATATTGGACTTAAAATATTATAACTAATTTGTTGACTAGATACTAAAAAATAAAATATTACAAGTATAAACTATGACTTGATCTAAAACTAAGACTATAATAAATGACTACTAAAAAATAATACTTAAAAGTATTTAGCTCCTGTATACATAAAGATTAAAGAAATAATCTAAAAACTTAAACATAAAACCATGAGTTATTTATAAAACCATGTAATGTTTTTAGAAAAGCATGGGCTTTAAATAAAATTGTGGGTAGTTTCTTCATCATTTGAATGTCATTGTTTAACCAAAAGAGTCAAGATAAATATGAGATTTGGAGTTGAATTTTTTCATTTCATGTTTCAGGTCAAGTTTCTATAAGGTATGCATCAGGCAGCCTCAGGTTTTCTTTATTTTGGTAGGACATCATTCAAATGAAAATCCCCATATAGTTGATGCTTGGAAAACTATGTTATGTTATTTGAGTTGGTTTGTAAATGAACTATTGTAGCATTTAAACAAATACAAACTAGATTCATAGTTTTGATGTGAGGATTTAATGTGGCTAAAGAGTAAATCAACTAAATGCCAAATGGTTACATCCTTGTGACGAATGACTGTAGGTTTCAGTTGTGTGTAGGGTTGGAGATGAGAAGGATTTGTTCCAACGTAAGATCCAAGTAGGGTCAATGCAATTTCTAATTTATCATTCAACATTGATTCAATAAAATATCTGAATGGCTCAAAAATAGATAAAGATCTATATATATAACTATTTGATATTATCAAGGTCGTGGCATTGTAGAGGGTTAAGGACTGCATCTGATGGATTAATCTGATTATGTTGAATCAACTATGAAATGCAGTCAAATTGATTACGAAGCAATACTACTAAAAATAATAATTTGATGCATATCTGAGATTGTAACAACTTAAAACCCTTAACCAAACACACCTTCTAAAAATAATGACATATAATTTGAATCTATCATCAAATGGTTGACATTATGAATGACATGTGGTATACACTATCATTTCAATATCAAACATGGTGAAAGGCCTACCGAATGAAAAGGTATCTGCATGTCATCTTCATTTCTCAACCTTGTTATGCTTGAGGTGAAAAATGTATAAAGAGAAGTCCACAAGGAACCTACTTTGATGCTAGTGTTGAAAACTGATTGAGATTTCTCTCAATATAATTTTTGGTAAGTCATAAATACATTCTTTATTAAATAAAACTCAATACAATATATAGCATATTATTCTCCTAAAAATAAGGAGTCAACACTAATCCATGATGCCATAAATCTACCTATCCTAACTCCTCTAGATTCTCTCAAAGAGAATATATTCTAGTGAGTTGTTATAGCTTAAGCACAACTCATATTATTCTAATTACATATATGAGTTTTTATTACAACTCATCACACACACACACACACACACACACACACACACACACACACACACACACACACACACACACACACACACACACACACACACACACACACACACACACACACACACACACACACACACACACACACACACACACACACACACACACACACACACACACATACACTCATATATTTATACTAACATCATGATATAATTAAGCACATTTACACATATGAATCACTAATTCCTAAAAATGACCTTTTCACTATTGTAAGACTTGTATTCACCATCTCAATATGCCTAAATGTTTATCATATAGTGTAACCTTAATATTCTAATTACCTAGATCACTTGTATCCCATAATATGTGTAATCCCTAATATATATCTTAAACTATCAATTACAAATATTTATAAATCATCTATCCTTGAGGACACTACCATTCAAACTAAGACACTAGCATTTATGTTAGTATCCCAAATCTAACACTAGTGTTTGAACCTTATAAATGATCAGATTTTCAAATCTTTCAAATTTTATATATGGGCCTATAATATTATTTAAACCCTTCAATGAGATAATTTCAAAATGTTTGGTATAAATACAAATCAAATATCATTCATTACCATCAAAAAATATCAAGTACTAATTAATCACACATATATCTTATACCAAGCAAAATCACCTTGCAAGCTTGAAAAACTAACCTATTCTTCCCTATTTCCAAATAAGTCATAGGATAAGTATTCTTATAGGTGTGAAGCATTTAAATATCATCCCATGAGAGGTATTTGTCAAGTTACAATAGAGATCACTGCATGCACTTGCATATAGCATATTGCAAATTGCTTATATACAAGCTCACATAAAGGGGAGAAATACATCAGTATTATGCCCTCTTCAGATTATTGGCTATGTAGGAAGAACTCACTAACAAAGGGGTTTTTCATGTTAGATCAACTTAACTTGAGCCCACTAACTCATTTATTTCAAGACAGCATGCCCTAATCAAAGGACATATAGTTTTGAGATACATACAAATATTTATAACTTGTGTGCATGATCAGAATAGATAATCTACAAGGAAATAATGAACCCTAATATGTGCAAGTGGAATTTATATAAAAGGACTTGTACTTCATTATGGATGGAAGTGTCAATGCTAGTGTCTAAATTTTGATGATAGTGTCCAGGCAACCAATGAGTTGATCTTCGAAATCTGATGAATCCTTGCAGAGCATCAACCTATCTTCTTCCACACATGTGTCATCCATATCCACCTTCACATTAGTTAATATGCTAAGTATTTTCTCTTCTTCATGTTTAAGCATTCAAATTATTTTTTGGCATCATACTTTCTTTATTTAGCATATTTTTTGGAATTCATCATTGTATTAGAATACTGTGAATCTAAATTATTTAATTATCTTAATTTTAAAATAGATTAGCTATTTATTTGATTAATCTATTATCTTCTAACTCTTTCCAAAAATGGTTAAATATAAATAGTTATATAAACACCCTCTACATATTTCTACCCAGAAAAGGTGACACAAATTGCATCATAATTTTGTGCCACATTTGCATCAGATTTACACCACACTTTTGATCAACTAAAGAAAAGATTCTCAAAATGATGCTAAAGTGACCCAACTAGAGGCATTAATGCATGAAATGTAGTATTGCAAAGGGATGCCCCCAAAATTCCGCTAGAGTTGACCCCAAGAAAACATAATATGTTCCCTACCCTACTGTGAACCCATAATCATGTGCATATACCTCCTACATATAAATCTTATATTTATATGGATAATATCACTGGTAACATGTATATAAGTTACCATTACTATAGTATAACCTATTGAAATATGTGGATAGTCATGAATCATAAATTGTGTACTTTAACTCCAATTGTAACAATCATTTATTGAATTTTAGGAGACATGTAACAATCAATGAAATCCACCAATTACATATAAAAAAGGGAGATACAAAATAAAATAGGAAAGGGTCTTTCCTGAAACCTAAAAATTCCATTATAAATCATTTCACTAGAAGGCATGTTACCAAATGAAATGTGTTATCATCATGTGGAAGTTAGCATGTTGTACGAAGGGACAAAAAAGAAAAAGATAAAAGAAGACAAGCAATAAAAGGCAACCCTGAGACCAATATAAGAATTGATGAAATAAAGAAGAAGGAAAACATAATAAGGAAAGAAATGTAAAAAAATTAAACAATTGAAGCCTTGAATAACAATTAAATGGTAAAATAAGCATGATACTTAGAAGAGAAGAAATCATCCCAAGCAAGATAGAAAGAAGGTAACAAAACATAATCAAATAAAGAAAATGAATGATAATAAGATCAATCATAGTGAAATTTGAAGCATTGGTAAATTAGAATGGAAAAAATATAAAGTAAAAGCAGAATTGAGTAGGGGATCTAATCATAAACTAAGATGAAGGAGGAAAAAAGAAATCCCCAAAGTCAGATGCCAAACATAAGAGTAGGGAGACAAACAAGGAGAAGAAAGAAAGAAACATGCTAACAAAGAAGCAACAAGTGAAAATTAAATAATTGAGCCAAGGAAATAAGTGTGTCAAAAGAGAATCCATAAATAAAAATCAAACTATGCACATAAAAAATTATAAATTGTTTACAAATATAAGAAACTAGCTAGGGGTGAGTGTAGTAAGTTGCGGGACAAAATGGGTCCTACCTACGGACATGTTTTTCCTAAAAATTGAAAAATGTCAACTTTTTATGGATAATTTGAGATGGATACACTCAAAATTTTAAGATGGTATTAAAACATGAATTGTACCATTTCGAGTATAGTTTACAAAACACTAAATTATTTTTAAAATGGTTAAGTATAACTACGTCAAATATCTAAAATTTAAAGAGGAATTCCTATTTTTCAGGAAATCTGAGTAGATAGACGGTTGTGTGGCCCCTCATTTTTTAAGCATTGTTAAATATTTTTTGAAACCCTTTGCTGAAAATTTAGATAAGATCATCTAGTTTGTGACCTATATTTTTTTATAACTTTTAATGAATTTTTTCTATTAATTACAAGTAAACATATTTTGAAAACTGATAAAAAAATGGATAGCTAATTGTGTGGCCCCTTAACTAACTCAAAAAAATTTAAAATTAGTTTTTTTTAATGCATGTATAATTATGTCTAGTTTATGACCGTGTAATTTTTTTTACATTTGGATCAACAAAAAAAAATACATATACATATATAGGCATGTATTTTTGTGGCATGTAGTGGCCTAAAAAAGCTACAGTTAGAAATCAACAAAGATAGAAACCTTAAAATAGTCCAAAATTTTTAAAAAGAATATATTTGGAAAGATTTGACCATTATTTTCATCTTATTAATAATTTTATCAATTGTCTTGTTGAAATTCATGATGTTTTTGGTGATAGAAGTTGAATTTCATTATTTTTTCTCAAAGATTTTGATTTAGCTATGTGTTGATAGGTCCAAGCCTTTGGCTCAGGACTCCAAACCATTTCTAAGCCAAAAGTCTTGGATTTTTAATTCAAATATATCATAGTGCATACATGTTATGTTTTAGTGAAGTCATCATCACTTCACTAGAACATAATGTGTATGCATAAAAATGTGTATGTATTGTATTATAGAGTCATGAAGAGCTAAAATACAAACTAGGGATGATAATGCCCCATCTCCTTTATCCCTTGATCCAATAATTCCCCCTCTTTTTTATGCCTTGATCTAATAATACCCCCTCTACTTATTTTTAAGCATGATGATGACCCGTCTCCTTTCAATATATGACTTAGGTATTCAATCAAGTGTTCAATTAGGTATCAGGCATTAAATATATAATTGGGTAAGATAGATATGATCAAGATTATATATGGGTGATCAAAATCAAGATATGGCTCAAGTATTTAATTGAGTAAGGAATACTCAAATAGGTAACTCAAGTGGGTGGGGAATACTCATGTAGGTAGGGAAATAATGATACATAGGTAGGGCATACTCAATTAGGTAAAGTAAGTAGGGAATACTCAAGTACAAGAAGGTATGTAGGGAATAGTCAAGATCAATATAAAGCTTGGTTATTTAGGTAGGGCATACTCAAGATCAAGATATGGCTCAAATTATTTATCTAATAGGTCATAATCAAGTTGGTAAAGTAGATAGAGCATACACAAGTAGGTAAAGTAGGTAGGGCACTAAATAATATAGATCTATTACATATGTAACATGATTCAGAACTTCATTTCTCATTCTATCTATTGGGAAGCAAACTTCCCTTGCCAATAATAAAAGCTAAGTAGGTAGGGCATAGATAATTAAGTAGGTCAAGAATATATGAAATCTATAGATCAGTAAGAAAGCTCCCCTTTATAGCTAAAAATATATTATATAAATGGAAAGTAGGTAGGAGAAAAATGAATCTATATATCGGGAAGCAAACTTCCCTTTCCTTATTGTGTAGGACATAATTAAGTAGGTAGGGAAAGAACAAATCTATCTATAAAAAATCAAGCTTCCATTGATAACTATACCTTAATCTAGAAGCAAATCAAATTTAGATATCAGGAATGAAAACTTCCCTTGATAATTATGACTTATTCTCTTGTTATCTATCTGGAAGGTAAGCTTCCCTTGATATGCCATTGGGTTAAGCAAAGCTATATATGAGTAAGGAAATCTTCCCTTGACATACTCCTTGGAATAGATGAAGTAGGTAGGGAAATCTTGCCTTATTTGGTAGGGAAATCTTGAGATCATGGTAGGGCTTTTAGAATGGTGCCCACCATATATAGACAATGGGGGATTCATTCCTACATTATCATTTAATAAATTATATTAACTACTAGGTCATACTCATAGTATGATAAGGCCCCAATTTGGCCTTTATGGACCACTAAATTATGCCTAATATCTAATTAACCCCTCCCTAATACACTAGATTAAGGCATATGCCCTTACTTCCTTCATAGATCAAGTTTGGTATAGATCGATTTAGGTTTGGAAATGCACTCTACCAGATAAAAAATTAGTGGTAACCTACATATCTATCGAGTGATCCACTCTAATATGGATAGATTTTCAATGACATGTAAAGAAAGTGAAAACTCAAATATGGGGTTGGGATTGAAATCATCTTTAATCACTCCCTTGTCAACTCTCATTGTCCATAATCACTCCCTCATCGACCCTCATCATCCCTCATCATTCCCTCCTCATTATTTATCATCCTAATGACATATAACAAAGTAAAACTAGATATCAAGAAGGTAAACTTCCCCTGATACTATCTATCGAGAAGGCAATCTTCCCTTTATATGTTATTAAGTGAAGCAAAGCTAGATATCAAGAAGGAAAGCTTCCCTTGCCTTACTCATTGCCATAAATGAAGTAGGTAGGGAAAGCTTTCATTTCCTTATCGGGTAGGTCAAGTTTTATATCAAGGTAAGGCCTTTGAAATGGATCCCCCATATGTATATAGCATGAGCCCCATTTCTATGCTATCCTTTGATATATTATATTGGTGATCAGAGCATATCAAAGTATGATAGGACCCCAGTTTGGCATTTAAAACCCACAAAACCATGCCCAAGTTCTAAGTAGCCTCTCCCCAATACACTATATTAAGGTATATGCCCTTCATTCCATTCATAGATCAATTTGAATAGAGATTGAGTTGGGTTTTGAAATTCATTATACCTGTTATTGGATTGGAACACACTCTACTAGATTGGTGACCACTTATCTATCTATTTATAAATTTACTCTACTATAGGTAGACTCTTAATGAAATATAAAGAAAATGAGAACTCAACTATGGGGTTACGACTTGAATTCTCAATGAGTCTCTTGTCTCCCCTATCTATATAGATATAAATTAGGAATCTCAACTTTGGGATTGGGATTCTTAGATGCCTAATTGGGATTCTCAATTATAGGATATAAATAGGGGTTCAACCAACCCCACTGTCAAAACACCCTAAATCAAATAGCCCACCAATTCAATTATAAAGGAAAATTGGGCTAATTTGAGCCATTTCAACCTAATTACAACTACAAAATGTGATTTGGGGATCAACCGACCCTAATTTTTTAATAAATGCAACCATAGGGGTAATTGGGGTTAATATAAACCCTTTGAACCTAAGTGTGAGTATAATATGTTACTTAGGTCTAATTGAACCTAATTTCTATTGTATAGGATGTGATTTAGACATCAATTAAGAGGTAATTAAATCAAATAATATTCTAATGACAATTATATGATACATAACTATGTAAATATAGTACATACGTGATATGTAAATATAAATCGTATGTGTTATGTTCATAATAGAAAAAACTCTTATTTAAATGAATATTTTAAACTTTGATCAAGAATTTTATCCCCACCTACATTCTTTGCATTATTTTGTAACCTGCAAGTCAAGGTCAAAATTTATCAAGTTATTTTTTGGACCCCACCTTCAAACAATATCAATTTTATCTAATCAAGGGTGACGTATCTCATTCAAATAAGAGGAAGAAGTTAAAGGAAAAAAAATTGAATAATTTATAAGTGTTGAGAGAAAAATAAAAGGTAAAGATGCAAGCATTTTTCTCAAGACAAGGTACAAACATTATCCTTAGTGAACCAAATATCATAGACAGTGATAAAATGGATAATCATGAATTGAATAATGGTGATGAACATTTACCTAAAATTTCAAATTACATTGCAATTCCACATTCAAAGTATGATGTTTTTAATTTTTTTGATGATGAGTCTATAACTGATGATTTACCCCCTAACAATGAAGAAAATTACATAAAAACATAGAATGATGAAAGAAAAAATGAAGAAAATTCCATGGAAAAACTAAATAATGAAATTAACATTAAAAAACTAGTAGTGAACATAACGATATAGAAACACCATCTCAGCAACTTCCACTATTAGTAACAGATCCAAGGATTTTGAGTAGAAAAGGCAAGTACTTAATTGATGTTGTTGAAAACATTTTAAAGCCAATGCAAAATAAAATGTCTGACAACCATTCAAGAAGGATAGCTAAACTAATTTGGGATAATTTATTTCAAAAATTAGACTTTGATAGTTGAAAATATTACTTGTTTGTTTAATTGATGAAATTGATTAATATGAGACTTATAATGTACACCCTAGGACTAAGAACATCCAACATGGATGGTGAAAATAAGGAAATTATTGAAATTATACATGATTCATATCATATTGTAGGCATGAAATCATGCAATAAATATTTTAATGTTTCCTGACACATAATACAACTTGTGCAATAAGTCATGAAATAAAGAGAAAATACCCAATTTCAAAAACCATTCGAGCATTGAAGATAAATAAAAAACAATGATGAAACCAATTGCAATACATAAAACACATAATTATTCCTATACAAATAAGCTTTGCGAATTTTTCGGTAGACTTTCATAAAAAAGACAAGGCTATAGTCGATGCTCTCAAATATTTACTTTCACAATTTTGGAAATGTAATACAAGAGATGTAGTGAAAAAAAGAATTGGGTCTCATAACCATGAACCGCATTTGAAACATTTTTTGCATATGACCCAAACAAAATTGTACTCTATGTTTTTATAAAAATATCTACAAATTTATATAAGTCAAATATATTTTAAGATGGCAAAACCCTTTTATCTAGAAATAAATCACACATGCACCACTTATTGTTGTAGGCAACATGTTGAATTTTCAATATGATAAGATGTATTTTCCATATATGTTGTACTTTCATATTGAAAACATTTTTTAGGAGTGTGACATACAAGTTCTACCAAAATCAGCAAAGGAATTTATTCCAACCATTATTTTTGAAAGGCCAGATGGACTATTTTTTTATAACAAAGCATGTTTAGATGGAAATTACAACATTTGTGGTATATTGCCAAAATTAAAAAATTGTTTCCAAGATGAGAGTACATGTGAAATTGGACAAGAATTAGTTGGTTTGAGCAAATATATGTGACATATCAAGTAAAATATGGCAAAGAATCTAAAAGGTGTGAGATTATTACAAAATAAATACTTGTTTCAAAATTTATGGTCAAATTCAAGGAGGAAATTATTTATGAGTATGCAAGGCACACAAACAAGGCTAAATGGTTTGATTAACATTTCAAATTAATAAAAGACACATTCCCACTTAGTAATTGTTGATAATTTTCAACTCACAAGTAAAATTATCACCCCTACCACTTGAAACTTTTCTTATCAAGACATGGTTTACTTGTTCAGACTTGAAAATATCCATTGGATACATTTTGCAACATTTTTAACAAGCTTCTCAAGTGTTTCTAGCAGTTTTAGTGCCAAAAAGGCCTATTTTGATGCCATCTATACAATTATCAAGGTTAAATTAACCTTAAATAATATTCAAGACCTTATTTTTCCATGACAAGGTCAAACAAGTGATTTAGAAGAGTTTTTAGATCTTAAAATGAAGAAAACCGATTTATCTCTCATATCGACCTCCTTGGCAGCTCTAAAAGGTCAATTTTTAAGTGCTCGATATGGATAGAGGAGAGATAATTATATTTTAAAAATTTTCCATTGTTAGGGGTCTTATTAAGCTTGAAATTAGTGTTATTAGTTTGCATATGTATGGCCTTTTATTTATGAATAATCGCTAAGAGTGACAACAGGTCATTATGGCATATTCATCCAAGAGGGGTCTATTCTTGCACCTATTTATCTAGATCATAAATTTATGGAGAGTAATAATTTTGAGGGATGATTTTATAAGTAATGGATCTCTTTTTCATGTTAATTTCATCATCCAACTCATCTCCTTGAACTACCTTCACTTGGAAGAAAAATGTCTTGGTGTACAAGATGTTCTAGTGGATTCTACTACAAGTTCTTGTTTCTTTTTCATAGTGGTCATTCTCAAAGGTTTATAATTCTTCATCACTCATGTAATCTACCTCATTTTCATGGATTTCATGTGTTTTTTTTGAAGATGTGTTTCTTGTCCATGTTCTTCAAGTGTGATTTCTCTTTGGAACATAAGGGAGTTTTAGATAGTTCGCTACATGTTTGATTGTGAATTTTGGCTCAAGTATCAATAACCTATATTAGTAAAAAAATTTGAGTGATATTCTACTCCTAAGGAAAGTTAAGATAAGGGCCAAAATGCACACCTTTCAATGAGAAGTCATAGGTATTTCTTCAAGATACAGGGCTATACAAAATGTGAGAGTGAATGGGAGGTGCTCAAAGTCATAAACAAGACTTTATATAAGTATTCATATATTAATATGGTCATTTATAACCCCATTCATTCCATCATGAGCTAAAATTAACTACATGCTCCAAGTCCCTACACAAAATTTATGCATCTGAGATGATTGTACCTACAGTCTGTACAGATCAGTGGCTGAGTTGAAGGTGATGCAATGCTTATTAGAAGATTTGAAATCTTGGAGAAATGGTAATGGATGAAAATTAAAGTGGGTAAGTATTTGAGATACTTGAGGATTCTATGAATTTAAGAAAGGAACTTTGTGTATCCTTAAATAGTCAAGTAGAGACCTATAGGCCCTATGCCTATAGGACCTCACCTTGGACCTTGATCAATGAAAAATCAACACAAAGTAAAATCTTAAACATGAATAACATAAAATTTATTGAAATTATCATATAAGACACAAGCCTTTAATAATTAACTAGGTCACTAGTAGGTGAAAGATGAGAATGAGATTAAGTGATAGTCTAATAGTCATCTACAGTAATTATACAGAGTGTAGGATGAGTCAAGATTGATAGGAGACACTCTCATAATGTTTATAAGCTATATATAACCTTAAAGGAGTGCTATAAAATGTATTTCATGGTTTGATGGTGTTTAATGAAGTTTAATAACTTAAGGGAGTGACTCCTTGCAGCCTACACAGTTAGGTAGAGGCCTACAAGCCCTAAACCTATAGGTCCTTGTTTGAGACCAAGGTCAACATCATTCCAACACAGGGCAAGTTACATGAAGATCCTAACCCCATTTTAGATGAAACTAGATACTTTACCATGAATACCTAAGATATATGAGTAGTCTAGAAAACTAAGCTGAGTCATAAGACAAATGTGATCCTATAAGTTTGTACCATATTATTATATAGATGGAATAAAAAAGAAAGGAATTAAAATGTTAGAATGAGCATATTTGAAAGGTGTTTTTACCCAATTAGAGATTTAATTAGGTTGAATATCATTATAATATCACTAATGTAAAGGTGAGGTTTCAAACACAAGGTGGCACAGTCAAGACATTCTCAAAGACTCCTACAAGTTTGTACAATATTGTGTATAGAGGAGTGAGCAAGGACAAGAAAAGTGAAGAGACATGACAGAGATGTGATATGTTTGAAGGGTTATAAAACCTATTTTATATCTCAAGAAAGTTCATGGACCATTTTAAAGTTATTGATGTTATTGAAGAGGGTTTCAACCCAAAGGATACAGTGATGATCTCTAAAGTGACCTGCAGGCTTGTTTGAAAGAAATAATCCATTTTCAAGATGAAGAAAGGATTAGAGAGGTTTGAAATGGTTTTGAGGTTAACTTTAATTGTCAATACAAGTATATGAACTATTAAAGATTTATAAATGACAATGGTGAGTTCCAAGCACACCTAACATAGTCAAATGACCCTAGGAAAAGCACCTACAAGTGGCTTATAGAACAATTGACCTTAAGCCTAGGAAAATAATAGAGTGGTGTAGGAAAATAGTTTAAACCCATTTTAGAACTTCAAGAAAACATAAGATCATAATGAATATAATTGAGGAAGATTGAGGTCCAAATTCCAAATCACGGTCAAGACCATAGTCAACACCTACAGGCTACCTTCTAAGAAATATACATGTCTATTTGAAGGCTAGTTTATGTTCAAGCTATGAAGTCAAAAGCAGAGTAATGTTTGGAGGTGGTTTAGACAAATTTGAGACTTAAAAAAAGTTAAAAAGCATTGAAATATCAGTTGTGAGAGGATTAGGGTCTAAACCCACAAAGCATACCTCCAAGATGACTCTAACAAGTAGCTACAAGCTTATGTGAATGTTTAATTTAATTTTTAAGCTTGAGTAAGATCCAATGTTTAACGAGTGTTTTAAACCTAAGATGGATCTCCAAATAAATTAGAGTCCAATGGGTAACGTCAATAATGTGAATGTGAGGTTTTAAACATAAGAACACAGTCAAGACTACCTTAAAATAATCATCTATAGGTGGTGAACCAGGAAGTTGGTCTTGGGCCCAAGTAAAGGAGTCGAGGTGCTTGAGAGGTGATTGAAACCTAATTTAATATTTCATTAAAGTTCAAGAACATTGTTGAGGGACATATGAGATAAAAATGAGGTTTATAAACCCTATTCACAGTCAATGACCCTAAAGAGACATCTACAGTTTTGTTTGCTCTCTATGATCCTCTACTAGATTTAAGAAATGAGTAAAGACTAGGTTTGAAAGAGTAAAGATTGGTAAATGGTTTTCATAGTGAAATAAACACTAAACTTCAACCCTTAGACCTAATAACATGGGATAAATGAAGACAACAAGCTATGTTCTAAGGTACACAATTAGTCAAAGCCATACTAGCATACCTACAATCCAGTCTTGAAGAAAGTTTGGTGTTTTGAAGCCTCTATAAGCATAGTTTCACATTGAAATTTGGTACAAATTGTGTTTTTGGGTTTAAAAAAATATTTATGGCCATTTCAAAGTCATTCAAATAGTGTAAGTACTCATTGTTTTGTCTCAAACCTGGCCCACTCCTTACACAAGGGGTGATCTTGAG
Source organism: Torreya grandis (assembly GCA_037957365.1). Lineage (NCBI taxonomy): Eukaryota > Viridiplantae > Streptophyta > Pinopsida > Cupressales > Taxaceae > Torreya > Torreya grandis. The sequence continues at coordinate 859,117 of JARHVA010005065.1, read as the reverse complement.
ACCGAGTCTACTTGAGCTCAAAGTCATAAAAAAAGTATTTTAAACCTCATGAATGGCCCTGATGGAAATTAAAAATGATAAAAATGGTCTTCTAACACTCTCAAGTGGCACACAAACCTTAGGTTTCACTCAAATGCCCTTGAGGGCTATCAAGAAGGTAGCAAGCCCATAACCCCAAGTACCCTTACTAGTGTACTATGAGCATATAGAAGTGCAAAAAGGAATAAAAAATCACTTATAATCATGTGAAGGAATTTTTTATAGATTTATGAACCTCTACTAGTAGTTAGAATGACTTTTGAGACCCAAAACTCAAAATTGACCTCTTTTGAGCTTCAAGAATGCTAAGCAAGCCACCTGAGGAGCAACTTCAGATGTTTGTACCACCTCTCACACTTTACATGGGGAGACGATCCATTTTAGATATCTAAATAGTTCAATAAATAAGTTTTTAAAAGTATAAGGATGTCATTTGGATGTCTATTCTTTATGAACAATCGTAAAGACCCCAAATAGGGCTTAAACCCTTCTAAAACCCTTATAAGACCCCAAACAAGGAAATGGACTTCAAATGCACCTATAATGACATACATTTATCCTAACACCTATTGTATGCTGTTGAGGACTCTAGGTAGGTTCTCTAAATGTGTTTTTATGTTGATCCAACTTGTACAAATTACTCTAAATACCTTATTTTCATGATTTTTAGTGTTTTTCAAGTGTTTTGAGAAGAGGGGAACTTCCCAATAATTGGATGAGTTCCTTTGGGATGTATTATAGATATCAAAACCCAAAAAATTGCATATGATATTATTGAGGTGACTTAACTAGGCTTGTTTTCCAAGGTAGTCCCAAATAGGCTCAAAATGAGACTAGGCAGTAAGGTGGTTTCATGGTTTGCATACTTCCATAAAGTCTCAGGACCCCAAATTTATCATGGAAGATGGTATTAGTCTATGTAAATATAATCACATGATTTTGTCTAGTTTCACATGTGTGGGTGGCCATTTGGGTCAGATTTCTCTTTATAGGCCTAAGAGGGCTAATTAGGCCTAATGAAAGAAGAAAATGAAGGAAAAGGAGTAATTCCACTTGGATTATGATCATTAAATTTTGTGTGGATCTGTAAGGGGATAGAGGGTACTCAAAAAATTTCCCAAGTTTATAATTTGGTCTGTGCAACCTTCTAGACAAGGAGCTTTTCAAGTTTTTAGGGCTACAAGGAAGGAGTGTTTTAGCAAGCAAAATGAGCAAAATGGAATATCTTGGGCTAATTGTGTTGGGTTTATGATCTAAGGTCTTAAATTAGTTGTTACTTTAATGTTAGTTTTTTTTGTTAAATAAAATTTGGTTTATAGGAAAAGTTGGTTTCACCTGTGTAACCAACCTGTGAAGCTTTTTAAGCTTTCACATACTTTATAAATACATCTCAAATGAATACATTAATATTATTTTGTGTGAAGTACAATATTCATGATGTAGTTTTATATTATTTCTCCATTTATTTGGGCCAACGGTGGTATCATAGATCAAGAAAATCATGGAGGATTGAAGGATAGAAATGTCACTTTGTAGCTGAGACATTGTTTTAAAAAAAATTGAGTATATGGCTCAATAAAATCCAATGCAGTATTTATTTTTGAATAGTTTTTTATTCTGGCAAAAAAATTATGGAATTGTAAAAATGTGTGATTTTATTCCATACGGTGACGGCCAGAAGTGAAAATAAACTCATTTAAGGGATTGGCCTCATTTACAAGAGTGCAACTACTACGGCTATTCTATTTGAAAATTCAGGGTCAGCAAATATATTTACTTGTATTTTTCCTGTATTGATCTACTTAAAGTAACACCCTTATAAAATTTTATGACATCTTCAAAGGACTTTGAATTAAGTAAGGTAATCAAGTTGAAGAATATTCTGCATGGAAATCAAACCTTGAATATTAGTGCAAGGGAAACTGAAATGATGTGCTCATAATTTTGTCTTTATTTAACATCCTATATCATACGACATTGAAAACATGGATTGATTATTTTTTAAATAATCTTTGTGTTATTAAATCTTCCTCAAATTAAGAGATATATGCAGCACCATGACATCATTCTGGCAACAGTGGACAACATGCAAAATGAAATTTTTAGAGTTTTTCAAAACCAAACAGAGAGGTGCTATTGTTTTCATGTGTAAAAGAAAAACTTAGGTGAAAATATTTGTCATACACTTATATTTTTTAATTATTATTCACGTCCAGAAAATTAAGATAATATAAAATACTTTGACTTCTTATTTCCAAGTTGTTTAATGGGGAGATGGTTATACAAACTTTTGTTAGTCACTTACTATAGAGAAGGTCAAGGGTTCAACCCTCAAAAGTGCCAAAAAAATATTTTCTTTTACAAAAGGGTTATTTGAATTAATTGTGAAAACCAGGAAAATTTGCACCTACCATGACCATTTTTACAATATATTGAACACATTGTCATATTATTTTGTCAAAGTTACTTTTTTGGAAACTAGACTCAGATAACTTTTAAATGATTATAAATATGGAGGGGTTCATCATGTCTTGTTATGATATTTTAATCCACATAAAATAGTCAAAATCTTTCAATTAGCATTGAGGGGGGGTTTGCCTAGCCTAACAGAGGAACAAATTTCAAACTATCATATCTTCAGCATATGGTGGCCAAATTCTTCCATGAAAATGTATTTCTAAGAGCATCAATGTGAGTAATTTTTTATTTTGGAATGTGTAAATATGTTTTTTTACATATTTTGAATAAATTTTGCATTTACTGAAATCGAATGCATTTTTTATGGAATCTAACACCCCAAGTTTTTCTAAACCAATAAAATGTGTTTTATACATCAAATAAATATCATAACAATGTGTCCCACCATTTATGTTATCGATGATGATAGTGTTACATTTCAGTGTTTACAGGGCCCTAAGGATCTAACTAGCTAAATAGAGCCAACTGGAGGTTAGAGGATCCATGGAGGTTGGAGGATAGTTTCCATTCTCTAGTTCACTATACACTCAGAGTATGGGTTCACTTTTGGGATAATAATTTTTGGCTTGTGTTTTTGCTTTCAAATTTATTTTTCTTTCAGTGCATTAATTTGATTATTGAGGAGCATACACAATAGTTTGAATTTTTTTTATGTTTCACTTCTTCTCACCTATCACCTGATGGGGAGAAGATATTACATAGTGGCCTTTGATCAGTCATCGATGGTTGTACGAGTCAGCATTAGATTTATTATCATTTTGAGTGTTGAGCAAATATATGCATGCAATATTGGTGATTATTGGGCACTTAAGAGATGTGCCATATAGAATACAAGGGGATCACTTGTATGGGTTCCTATGTGGGACCTTATGTGGGTCTATGTAGTTAGACAGGCTTTGATTGGGTTCTACTATAGTACGGTATGATGGTCATATGGGATGAGTAGGCCTTGATCATGTTCATTAACTTTTTATACCATAACTCATTAGGTGGACTTATATATGGAGTGGAATCAGTTTTGATCAATACCATGATGTACAGTGTGCTAACTTGTAGATGTAGCAAAGATACTCATTAATGACTTCAGATTCATTGCTCTAAATATTTTCTATACCCTTTGGATCAAGGGGGAGTTTGTTGGGTTTATGATCCAAGGTCTTAAATTAGCTTTTACTTTAATGTTAGTTTTTTTTCCTAAATAAAATTTGGTTTATGATAAAATTTGGTTCCACCCATGTAACCACCGTGTGAATCTTTTTAAGCTTTCACATGCTTTTTAAATACATCTCTAATGAATACATTAATATATTTTTGCGTGAAGTACAATATTCATGATGTAGTTTTTTGTTATTTTTCCATTTATTTGGGCCAACAACTTTATGGATCCAAATGCCTTATTTGAAGTCTAATGTCATGCTGAGAAGCCATCCATGATGGAAGTTTGCCTGGTCTAATGCAAAAACTCAATTTATCTCTCCTAAGCCTTTTGTACAAGGAAGAATCAAGTGAGCTAAGCACCAAATGAATGCATTAAAACATTTCCAAAGATTTTATTGAAGTTTATCCTTATTTACATGCCAATTTAATAGTATGAACAATTAAAAGTTCATTGGAGGAGGATTTAAAAGGTGGAAAATGTCTTGAGAACTCTTAAGAGAACCTTCTTACCTTTCAACACCTAGTCAAAAGACAAAGTCAAAGGTGCACAAAGAGTCATAACAACCTCAACTAATTGGAGATACCTCATCAATGAAGGATAATAATAATTAAAATAAAGACTTGAATGTGAATTGAAGACCTAATTTCAAGGAAAGGACCTTTTTCTAGTCAAAGGAGGCATTCAACCAAGAATTTAGGGTTCTTGAGCAAGGATTTAGGCAGTGTTATTGGTCAAACTCCACCAATCAGTGTTGATGACCTCTTCAAGACTCCTTCAAATATTTAAAACATGTCTCACCTCAACCCCTACACCACTTTTGTGAAGGAGTAAAATAAATTAATCAAGATATACTACCTAACAATTTGAGGAAGATTAAGTGAAGGTTTCATTTCCTAGTTTTTAGGGTTGTTTTATCTCTTTCCCATTTCCTATTCTCTATAGGTAAGCCAATTTTTAGAATTTGAAAGAATCCTTAACCTGAGTTGTGGCAAGTCAATTCTTATAAAAACACTTATACTTGACTATTTTGAATGAATAAGATAAAATTCATGCCTCTTCAAAGCTTGTTTTTAGCGTATGCTAATGGTTAGTTGATGAATGACACTAATAATACATGCTTCCTCTCATATTTTCCTTTCCTCTTTATTTATTTATAGGTGTTATATCATCCTTATAGGTTGAATACTATACTCTAATCATCTTGTATGTTTGAAAAGTGTGAGCTCTCTTTAGTGTCCTTGATAGACCTATTGACTAGTTGTCTTTGATCATCCATTAAGCTGAGCCTTTGTGTGAAACATTGTTATTTGGAGACTCTCATTTTGGAAGTGAAATTATTTTCATGTTATTATTCAACCTTCTTAGTGCATATTACACAAGTTGAGGTCACATTTTGGTGTATCACCCCAATTAGATAGGTTTTCCATTCAATTTACCTTCTACCCTTTCCCCTTACAAGTTGGTAGTATAGAGTAGGGATCCTAACTAATACATCAAAGGGAGATATCCCTTTGAATATATATATTTAATCCACCTATTAGGTCACCCATAACTTAGGATTATCTCCATGTTACTTTAGACTGTTAAAGCCTAAAATGACTTCACAAGGTTAAGTCTAGTAGTTAACAATTATATTGTTTCAGTAATCGACTTTTCTAAGAATTACACATTCATACCACAAATGGAATTTCAATCATAGTATTGGAAATTAGTACATGTTTCCATATTCATGCATGTACCTAATAATATAGAGCAAGAATAAAAAATATTAATAGAGTGGCATTTCTATGTCAATGATAATCGATCACATTATATAGAGTACATATAAGGTTGTTTGGAGATGTTTTATGAAAATTTAACTAAGAGGAACATTAATTTCAATCAATATTACATTCGGTCAAATAATTGCACATCATAATTCAAGAATGGACAAATTTTTTACTATTGATCAGAATGCACGTTACCACTAGTGTAAAACATATTTGCAGTTCCATTGAGGTTAGCCATGGAAAAGGGGAGCATGATGGTGTTAGAGCATGTTTAAAAAGATTCATTGCAAGAGAGGGGTTGAATATTTAAGATGGTGTTGTTTTGACTGATGTAAAAGCCATTCCTAAATGGTGTAATGAGAAAATAGGCCATGATGCTCAATAAAATTATATTATTTATATATATATTTCTAGTTGATGGAGGAAGAAAACTTGGAAAAGTACGGGGATTGTATGACCATAATAAGATCAAATGAGCTCCACCCATTTCATATATCAAATGCAGGTTCCTAGACTATTCATATGAGACACTTAACATTTTTATGTCTTACATGCATGGACTTTGTTTGGAATGAGTGTGAGTCACAGGAGTGGGTGGATAAATGGAGCCACATAGATCTAATTCTAATCAACACGTATCAATTTCCATCAGTATTACAACTTATAGATATGACATCATCACATGACTTTGACCATATATTTGATCTAGTGAAACATGGTAGATTATTAATCATTGTGTATTATTTATTCTCATTGTCTATCTTGATTTTATCATTAATTTTACTTTTTTATGATACAAGGCATGTTTTTTAAGTTATTTTTGATGGGGACAATGAAGAGGGAATAAATTACTACTTATGTCAGTGTGTAGAGGAAAAAAGTTTGACTTCCCAAGTCATAAATGGAGAAAACATTACTTATCCCACTAGATCCTTGGTAGTCATTGTAACTTGGCTTAAACAATATCCTATCAAAAATTTAGACATGTGTGGTTGTTTAAAGACTTTGAAACACATAAGAAGATACTGCACTATTCAAATTTAGTTCTTGCAATAAATATTCAATTGCCCAAAAATCATGGAAGGCCATTAAACAAGAATCTATGGAAAGATCATGAGTCAGACCATGAACCTATTCTTACTACTATCAAGATTAGAGTATATCCTAGTGGTTCATTGGATTGAAATTCCAAGGTATGTTGACTTATCAAATGTAGATGTATTTAATTTTAACAAATTTTATTGATTTTTAGGTAGTACATATAAATTTTATTTTTAATTACTTACTAAAAAAAAAATTAAGTTAGTGGTGCCAAATAAGCTTCCACCTTCATGTAGTTGGCATTTTTAGTAAAGAAATTCATATCCTTAAAGCTAAGAGAATCTTGGTAAATGTAATTTGTTATTGTAAAAATGGCATTCTTGAGGTCTAAATAGGTGTTCTATCTCTTAAACGGGTGTTTTTGGAAGCCAATAACATGGTCCTAGATGTTATTTGCCACCCTATACATGTTGGTAGTGGGAGTTTCCATCCACGAAGCAATAGAGCTATAGATCTCGAACTATCACTTCAACTTTGATAACATTTATTGTTGGTGTTTTTAGGATCCTAAACAGTAGTGAAAAGATGTATCCAGGTAGATCTGTACATATTGGATATGGGATCACGTGCAATTTTCCTATCTAAATGTGTTCAAAGTGATGGATTTTCATCTAGAGGTTTGGATGTGGAAATATCAGTTGGAGGACAAGAACTTATCTCTTCATGTGCACCTATATATATATATATATATATATATATATATATATATATATAAAGATAGGGGCATATAGGTATATAAGAGATCAAACTATAGAAATTTAATAATTTATCGATGGAGTGAGCCTAATGAATACCCACCCCCTTCCCCTATTACATTTTAGGACCCATTATTTCAATGTGTGTAGTAGATTCATCTCCAAGGTTTCATCAATGTGATCCAGGGTGAATTAGAGGGATTCAACATGAACATGAGTGGTCTTTTGGTTCGTACAAATGACTTATAATTTCCATTTTACGCCTGTCTGAAGTTAGCCTTAAAAACTATAATTTTATTGTATTAGGTAGGGTGTTATTGAGGCTGGAATGGGTAGTGGGTCTCTTAATCGAGTGCAATTAGAATTCAATAACCTTGTCCTAGATTTATCCTCCACCTTTGATGTTTTTGTTAGCTTCCAACCACGAAGCACCAAAGGTGGAGATCTCCAACTGTCACTTCAACTTTGACAACATTTATTGTCAGTGTTTCTAGACTCTTAAGTTATAGTGAAAGCATATGTCTGGGTGGATTTGGACATCATGTTCATGGGATCACATTTTATTTGCCTATCCAGATGTGTTTGAAGTGATGAATTTGCATTGAGGAGTTCTATAGGTGTAAATGTTAGTCAGAGGATAAGAATTGTCTCTTCACTATAAAAAGGTTTCATTTCAAGACCCATTACTATAGCATGTACCATGGATTTATCTCCAAGGTTATATAAACGTGTTCCAGGTTGAAATTATATGGATCCAACATGCATGTGAGGGTTCTTTTGATTCATGCAAGTGACTTAGAGTTTTGATTTTATGTGCATCTAAATTTAACCTAAAAACTACAATTTGTTCATATTGGGAAGGGCATTCTTTAGGCCAAAATGGGTAGTAGGTCTCTCGATCGAGTGTGATCAGAGGCTTAAAACCTATTCCTAGACATTAACCACTACCTTGAACATGTTGGTAATGTCAGTTTCCAGTCACAAAGCACTAAAGGTCAACATCTTGAACTATCATTTCAACTTTGACAATATTTGTTGTATTTGTTTCTATGCTACTAAATAGTAGTGAAAACATGAATATGGATGGATTTTAATATTGTGGCCATGGTATCATGTTTAATTTTCCTATACAAACATGTTCGAAGTGATGAACTTTCATATGGAGGTCCCATAAGCAAAAATGTCATTTGAAGGATAAGAACTTGTATCTTCATTGCAAAAAAAGTTGTATTTCTAGACCCATTACTATAGTGTGTGCCATATATTCATATTCAAAGTTACATCAATGAGATTCAGGGTGAAATTATAGGGATTCGACACACAATTTAGGGTTCTTTTAGTTCTTAAAAATGACTTATGATTTCTATTTTATATGTTTCTAAAGTAGCCTAAAAATTGCAATTTTCTCATATTGGGGTCTCTTGATTTGGCATGATCAGAGGCCAATAACCTGGTCCTAACTATTATCCACCACCCTAGATGTGTTGGTAGTGCCAATTTATAGCCATGAAGCACTGAATGTGGAGATCTCAAACTATTGCTTCAACATTGACAACATTTATTGTCAATGTTTCTAAGCTCTTGAACAGTAGTGAAAATATGAATTTGAGTGGATTTCAGCATCGTGGTCATAAGATCACATGTCATTTGCCTAACTAGATGTGTTTGAAGTGATGGCTTTGCATTTATAGGTCTCAGATGTTGAAATGTTAGTTAGAGGATAAGAACTTGTCTCTTCATTACAAAAAAGGTGTATTTAGGACCCATTACTATAGCGTGTGCCATGGATTCATATTCAAATTTCCATCGACATGCTTTGGGATACAATTATAGGGCTTCAACATGCATGTGAGGGTTCTTTCGATTCATTCAAATGACTTATGGTTATAGCTCTTTTATTTCACTTCCTTAGACCATTTTGCTTCCTATAATAGACCATATCAAGATGGATTCCTTGAAGTGATACATCTAGGCACAAAAATAATTTAAGGATATAAATTAAGCTCTTATCTCTACTCTAGTTTTAACCATCATCATTCAATAATGGAATATGCATTTACATATATGAATTTGAGATCCTTTATAAGAAATAAAAGGAAAATGTTGTCAGGATCTAGGAAGCACAATTGATTACCAAGCAACTAAACTTAGAATTTAACCAGAAGTAACAAGTAACTAGAATTCAAAAATAACACAGAATATGAGAGACAATAGCCAATTGTATTAATACTCGTCTAGAAAGAAATTACAACAAAGCGATGCCACACTCTTCCACACCTTACAGTTTTCCCACACCAAGTGTATAGTAATTCACCTTCAAGAGTTCACTCTCTCAATTACGGTCCCAACACACAACTCAAACACAGAGTTGGTGTTCACCTCCAACCAGTCAGTATCACTACTGCCAGTACCACCAGTCAGTATCACTACTGCCAGTACACAAGTACTCCACGTACTCCACGATCGAGTACACACCATACTCCAAGTAGATCTCCCATGATCTTGCTACCTGTTGTGTTGTTGATCTCCCTGATCTTGTTGCCACCTACAAATCAACTTGGGTTTACAACACCTGCAAACCTAGACCATGCACACACACACACACACACCTGCAAATCAACCAACCTTAGTTACCACATGTAGATCTCTCTACACCCTAAAGAACCCTTGTCCTTGCCTCACCAAGTCCTTATGATTCTCCAAACCAGTACCCTGGTGGATCTTCTACCAGATCTTGCTATCCCATAGATCTACCTGATCATACACACTCAGCACCCCTATGGAACTAGGAGGAGCTACCCTTGCTCTCTTCACATTGAAGGAGCTAACCAAGCTCAACTCTAACTAGCACACTTTACAATACAGCCCATGAGTCTATTATATATATCCCATGCAAACAATAATTAGACATCCAATTACAATAATTAGATCCGCATCTCAAGACTAAAATTAGTCTTTAACATGCAAACAACTGGTTTGTTAACAAACTGTTCGTGAACTAGCAGTTCTAGAACTGCACAGGCGACCGACATCAGTCCTTGTCTGATTGGAGATGACTGACGTCGGCCGATACCTGACCGATGTCAGTTGCTCTGCTCACTGGATATGACCGACGTCAGTTGATCAGACTGACGTCGGTTGCTCTGCAACTCAGCAACCTCCTGTTTGCATCTTGGTGAAGCTTTTAGCTCCACAACCTAACAAATGTGACTATCGTAAATGTGTTAACATCCCTAAAGCATGTCTAGAGGAATCCTTTGTCTTTCATACAACTTATTGTGATACAAGATATTATACATTATTACTAAACGCGTCCTGCACAACCAAGCTCACACATGAAATTGAAGATATAAAAGGGGGAATCTTTATTCTATCCATAAAGTCATCAAAGTGTTTAAAGGACACATTTAATTAAGGAATTAATCCCACTTATTCAAAATATACTTGAGCATAGACACATCTTCATCTACACATCTTGTTCAATTATATAAAACCTAAAAAATACACCATCTCTAATGTTTTTTGGAAAAACATGATTGTATTACAATGTAAAGGCATGGGAGAAAAATTAGTCCATAATGCCAATCTTTTCATCTTCACAAAACAAAACTATATCTTCGAAGCTCATCATTACATTACATTTCACCACATTTTTTGAGTCATTTCATCAAACCTTACACATGAATTTTGTATCCTCCACTAAATGCAATGATCATGATATGAAAATCATGGATATAGCAAGATGACAACTACTAATATAATATGGACTTGATGTCTATGTTATTATTTTTCATTTTTTAATATGTTAATTATGTCAAAATGACATGTACATATGACATGGTGATTTTGACATAGATGTGCATGTCAAAATAATAGAGAGCACGTGGAAATTTACCCCCAAGAGAGCAATCAAAATAATTGAAATTTCCACCTAAATACATTAAAAATTTGATGTGCATGTGTATGTAAAAAAATTTAACATCAAATCTAATAGGGAATTTTCTATCTGAGAATATTTACATCCAAGAATATTTACATCCATTTCCATATGTAACCATCCAAATCTATCAATTTTGACATCTAGATTGTAATGTGAGCCAAATTGTAGGCAGAAAGATGATCACCACAAAATTTGAACATAAATATATGTATCCATAAAATCCATAAAGGCATATAAAATAATAATATGATAAAATGTTGGGTGAATGCCATATAGGCACATAGTGCCTAAAATGTGTACATTGCCATATAGGTATACAAAAAATGACATCATCTAAGAACATAATAGAATGCCAAGTGATGCCATATATGCATACAATGCCAAAAATGCATGAATTTCCATATAGGAAAACAAAAATGTACACCATATAAGGCATCCTACTCATCAAAAAACTTCCCTCTCTTTGCTTTCCTCAAAAAAGATTCTTCATGGGATGCCATATTCATAGTTGGATATCTCTTAGATGCCTTGGATTCTTCCAAGGTATAACTACGAGTCCTTTTAGGCTCATAGCTTACTTGTAGTTGAACTTGTTCATATACAAATATTATTAGAAACTTTACATACTATACATGCAACCAAGTTCATAAATTAATTTTAAACTAATACATAAATTATTTAAACATGCACTTACCACAATCTTGTGGTCATGATAAATTTGTCTTTGCCAATCAACAGGGTTAGTGACAAATCGACGTACACATATAGGAGTGTGAAAGGGGAAAAAACATGAGAAGGTGCCATAGTTATCATCTGAATGGGACTATCATATGTCATTGTATAACCCTTCAAACATAATACATTCACATAAGTTATAATTACCCAAATATAAAGTAAAAATATTTTAAAAAATCTCTATTTAAAATTTAAAATTTCAAGTTAGCATACCTCGATAAGTGTTGTGCAAATGAAATTATAACAACAATGTACATGTTTGTTTCATCCTATAGAGATGGAGGAGTCTCCACTGCGGTCATCAACTGAACAAACAATATATGATTGTTAGTTGATCATATATCTATATAAATAAATACATGTCTATGAAGTATAATATTAATGAAAAATTACCTCCATATATGTAAATATCTATTGAGTAACATCAATACATGCAGTAGTAGATGACCCACAAACTAGCTCTTCCTACAACATAAAAAATTGCATATATATTACTGAATTTATATGTAAATTAATTGTTACCTCTTAAATTAAAATATAACATGTCAAATATCTAAGATATTTGCATATGTGTAATCAACGTGTGCACAACAAATGTACATACCAAAAAATAATCACTCAAAGCTATAGTATTTAGGCCCTCAAAAGCACCACCATTGTCATTTGAAGGTCTAGTGCATATAACACCACAACTTCTACAAGGATGAGGTTGGGAGTGCACACTAGGTGGAGTATCCCCATGTCCACCCTTTCCAGCATTAGTCTCAAAAAGTTTATTGGTATATTGAACAAGTGTGATAGTAAGTGCACAAAGCACATACAAAGTGTCAACCTCGATAACCTCCTTTATTATAGAGGGGATCTCAAGCTGAAGTGGCTTTTGGGTAGGGACTCTTTTAAGCCAATGAGGTGCACGTTGTGCACTTGATCTATCCTACATAAAACTTTTCTCTCGACCCTAAAATTTTGAGTAATCAAAATAATTAGAAATCTCGTTGAAGATAAACTTGTAATAGAATTTCCTCAAAAAATACAATGTAACCTCATGGTTACAATGTGAGTAATCAAAGACCATCCACCATCAGTCCTAAAAATTATCTCTAATCAAATTGTGCTGACATCGGTGGATTGCGAACCATTTTGTGGATGATGGAAAACGTGCATTGGTAGATGGATCAATGAATAAGGCACAAAGTAGGTCTCTTGATATGTGTTTGTCTTTCACCTCACATGATGATAATTTGTCAGCATAGTAAGTGATACATCTATCCCTATATGATGTCATCTATCAATTTGACTCGTTATCAAGTTAACTTGGCCTAATACTGACTCTAGGGTATTAACTAGATAGTTACAATGGGTGTTGGTTGAAGTGGGGTCCCTCGCTCTTCTAATTGTCTATTCAATTTGTATTTGTTTTTTACTATGTGTGCAATCAAATCCTCTTGACTACATGGTGGCCTTGTGGAATTTTAGGAGGGATAGAAGGGTTAGGTAGAGGGTTAGAATGTTTTTGTATTGTGCATGAATGGGTTGTTCATGAAAAAATTGGTTGTAACAATAAATCAATGTAAACAAAAAAAAAATTAATTCTAGTGTTTGCATGTTTGGTTTTTGCTTGCTTACCTCCCCTCTATAGCAGCATTGTCGATTCATCGAGATAATGAGTAATGGTAGTATGTTTTCTCCTCCTCCAAACATAATGCAAATGCAGTCTAGGGTAGAGATGAGACACCAAAGAAAAATAAAAATGAAATAAGTTCAGTCGTGGGCTTAGGATTTTTATTTTTTTGATTATAATGTACACAATGCGTGCACGTTATATATAGTATACACAACGCATGAGTGTTATGTACACTATACATAATGCATATGTGTTATAATTTGGTGATTACCAAGCCTCAATTCAAATAGTGCATACATGTTATTGATATAATGTGTGTGCATTTTGAAATACCATATATGTATTACAGTAAAATATCCGTAAAATTATCTCCCAACTTTATACATTTACTCTAGTCAAAAATAGTAAATAATACGATCATACATAAGTCAATCAGCATCATATTCTATATATGTGAAAGCAAATGTAACATTGAAAATCAAATAAAGATGCCAAAGTACCCATGATTCCATGAAAAATGGTATATTTTTATCGTCATTGACACCACCTATAATGTTTATTATAGATTTTTACATAACAATACGATTTTTTATATGAATATTTATTTCAAATTTTAATTTTTTTTTAAATTTTCTCTCTATAAAAAAAACATTAGATTGTAGTAAACTTATCCTTATAAATATAATCTTAAATTCTTGATTATTATATTCTCTTTCTTAAAATTTAATTTTTAAATATTATTTTAACATTTCTTTTAACAAAACCTCTTCTTAACTTTGTAATTGTGGTGCATAATAAACATCTCTATAAATTGTAATAACTTAATTCTCATACACAACTTTTAAACATTGATATAATGCAAATAAGATTACTCTCATTTAATCCTTTCTTTGGTATCACTCAGAACGAACTTTTTAAGCACCGCCATCCAAGTGTAAAGCACTAATTGGTGGGGCTATGCAAGCGAGCTCGTGGACTAAAAATAATGATAATTAAAATAGTATTTAATTTAATTAATTATTCTACTTACCATCAAGCACCTCTTATCCATAAATAATCGTAAAGCAATTATTGTTGGGGGGGGGACATGTTAGCTAGTGGGAATTAAATATATGTATGTGAGAAATTTCCAAATCAAAGCATATTAAAAATTAAGGTATGGGCTACTAGTTCACATGATAAGGATTAAATAATAATAATCTAAATCTTTTTAAAGATCATTTATTTATTTATCTACTTTGGTAGATTCGCGAAAATAACATGATATTGAGATTAAATAATAGTTTAATTGTCTTCAAAGGTCGTTTGTTTATTTATTTATTTGCTCGAATAGATCGGATCTCAAAATCTAGCAATTGTAAAATAAAGCTAGGTAAGACCCCTTCTTTTTGGTTCGCAGATAGGAAGGGGCCACTCTCAAAGGTAAGACTCTTACATGTAGTTGTTGAACTTTATTATTGGAAGGTTTTATATTATATTACAAAATTAAAATATAATATAAAAGGTTATATAGTAATATGATTGGAGAGATTATGATTTATATATTATGTTGGAAAAATATTGGTTTAAAATGTTAACAAATTATTAGATAGAATACGGTAAGAATAAGTAGAATTATAAAATCACTAAAGAGAAAATAAAGTACATGTCACTGTCTTAGGGAGCAGAGGTAGAGGTGGAGGATCATCTTTAAGAAGCATCGATCAAGTAAGCGATTCTTTGTCTGGAATTTTCGAAGCAATCCAGTCATCAAGGGAGTCATCATGAATTGTTATTGGGCAACCATCGATGGGCAAAGTAGGGATAATAGTACTCGTCGGAGGTCATTGAGCAAGAACAGTATCAGATTTTTCAAAATCACTTCAACCACCCCCTGGAGGAGGGCGATGCGAAAAGTGGCCCCTACTGTGGGACCGGTTTTTGCTTCGGTGCCTTCTGGGAAGAGGTGGCAGGTGCCCGCCATATGGTGGAACTCTGCACGTCTTCTCATTATTTAAAATCCACACATTTGAGAAATTAAAGGCCGTTAGTTTTCGTGATATTGGAATTTTAAAAATAACAAGTTATATCGAAAGGGTTGTAGTTCAACTAGTGAGGATGATGGTTGTTTATAACTATCTGTCAATGGATAAATTTCTCTAAATACTTGATATGGAGAGTCAAATAATTAAAGCCAGAATCGTACTCTGGATGATTTTGATAGTGTGGATGTCCCTTACTCATGACTACTTAGCTAAAAGAACTCATTGGTTTAAATGTATACTTACTCAGTATTACAAATTTGCTATATGCTATATGTTTATTTTTGAAATATGAGCAAAAATGTCGACATTCTATGTAATTCAATGATTCCATATAATACCTTCAAGCATACAATCAAATAATAATAATAATTTATAAGTTTTAATTAGTTCATTCGATCTTATAATATTTAGAAATAATTTTAATTGTAGATTTAATTTTTAATTTACTTAAGATATATAATGAACACCCATTTCATATCGTCTAAAAGTTATAAGAAATTCATTTTATATTAAAATAGACAAGTCAAAATTACTAAATTAAAAATTAATAATTATTATTATTTTTAATTATCTTTAAAAGTATATGTAAATATACAAAAATACAAAACAAACCAATTTTTGAACTACGAATTCATATTAAAATCACTTTGAAAATTATATGTAAATATAAATATTTCAAAGTAAAAATATGTGACAAATTATATTATGGATTACTAACTCGCATTATATTCTTAACCTTGACTCGACCTAACGTCTCTAGGAAATAATTTAAGAATATCTTTTCACTTCCAATGACATCCATTGCACCTATAAAAATTATAATATTTAAACTCTTGATGATGATAAATAGAAAAGTATTGTTATTCTTACTGTTCTTATAAAATGATAATATTCAACATCACTATGTTTAAAGTTGTTCTGTTTATTTTTATAAAATATTTATTTTATTGAAAAGTCTTTTTTCATTAATATAATATTATGTTATAAAATTAATTTTATAAAAAAAAAATTGATTAGGTTGAATATTTGAGATGTGTTTTCATATCATTTTTTTAATCAATTTTATATTATATTTTATTACATAATATAATGCAAGTTTTAATTTAAAAAATGAAAAAAAAAAATTATTGTGTATATATTATTTTTCTCAAACACATTTTCTCATACATTTATATCGTATAATTAATGTTAAATAAACAAGTAGATGTAATAAGATGTTATATATCGTGCACTTAAAGCACATCATATATACAAGACTTATAAGGAAAGGAATGATGATATGTGTATGGTACAATTGATGATCTTCTCTTCGATTTATAATAAATTAGTGACAAGTCTTTCAGATTTAATAAACATGTCAAAACTACAATGATGGAAACATAATGAATTAATAAGAAAGTTGTGATTTTTATTCTTATATCAAGTGATTTAAGTGCTACAAGATATCATAGATCATTTGTTACTACTATTTTTAGATGAATAAAGGGGATATTTCATTATCTTCTCTGATAAATTTTAATGGTTTTAAGATAATATACTATCTTGATTGAATGTTGATAACTTTCAGTTTAGTTTCTATTTTCTCTAACATGTTAATATGTTAACTTGAGTTAATATGCTATCTTGAGTGAATTTTAATAGTCTTAAGTTTGATTTCTATTTTGATCTTTTAACTCCAGCATGCCAATATATTAACTTGAGTTAATATGCTAACTTAAGTTTATATGTTAATTTAAATAGATTTTAGTGGCTTTGAATTCAATGGTTTTTATTTAATATTTTAACCCTAGTATATTAATATGTTAATTTAATTTGAACTACAATATGTTTTGCTTTTCTTAAAACTAATATTTTGATTCTTTTAATGGATTTAGCACATTATCTTTAATTATCTTAATAAATAAAATATATTAATTTAGACATGTGTCTTTCTTTAAAGGTTAAGTGACTAAATTTCCTCGCGTTTAAGTTTTACCACCATCTTTTTACTTATGTGTTTATATTTCATTTATAAAAGGAATTTTTACTTCTTCTATTATATTTTTATGAAATAAAACATGCATGACGAAATTGTCATTAAAACGTAATTTCATCTTTCATATTTTCCAAACTACAGACTATGAGCATTTTGTATTTCATTGTACCAAACACAATGGAAGATTGTTTTATTATACATTTTCCATCAGTGTTGCATGCTTTAAAAAATTCCATTGCTAATCAAAATTGAAGGTCATGTTATAGTTTAATATGAAATTTTAATTTAGTTTTAGTCATATCAATTTGAAAACTCAAATAATTGTTTTCTTTTTAATTGAAGAAATAAATTAAAACTGAAATTTAAAACAAAACCCAGGTTAGTGTGTATTCTTAATTGAAATATCATTAAATTTTAATGGTTGAGTGCTCAATTATATCTCACAACAGGAGTTAAAAAATTTCAATATTTTTCTAACAAAACTAAAGTATAATTATATAACAATCTTATTTATATACTATAATTCTTAGGATAAGGCGCTTGAGGGAGAATTATGATAATATAAGGTTTTAAGTACTGATGAAATAAGAAAAGTGGTGCAAGGTCATGGATGAGGAAATAAATGCAATAGAAAGAAATAAAACATGGGAGCTAGTTGAATTACCCAAGGGTAAACAAGTGCTCAGAGTTAGGTGGGTCTATAAGACCAAGAATATTATAGAAGAGGAAATTGAGAGACATAAATCAAGGCTAGTTGTTAAAGTATATAAATAGCATCTTAGAAGAGATTGTGATGAGACATATGCTCCTATTACAAGAATGAAAAATATGTGGGTTGTCTTAGCAATAGCTTCCCAACACAAGTGGAAGGTATATCAAATGAATGTGAAGTTTGTCTTCTTGAATGGAGTTATGAAAGAAAAGGTATATGTTGATCAACCACCTAGCGATGGAGTCCTAGAACAAGAAGACAAGGTGTATAGGCTGAAGAAAACACTCTATGGGCTTAAGCAAGCACCAAGGGCATGGTACAACATAATTGATTTCAATTTATTAGTAATGGCTTCAACAAAAGTGGAGTGAGCCCACACTTTACATCAAAGCAAGCTATGGTAAGATTTTGATTGTTGTACTATATGTAGATGATCTTATTTTTACATAAAACAATGATCTCTTCATTGTTAAACACAAAGAAGCGATGAAAAGATAATTTGAAATGACAAACTTAGTTTTCAAAGTATTTTCTTGGCATAGAAGTACAACAAATGAATCATGGCATATTCATCTCTCAATCCAAGTATGCCACACAAATCTTGAATAAATTTAGAATGTTGGACAATAACCCTGCACCAACACCAACAACCACAGGTTTAAAATTGAGTAAAAAAGATTGTAACAATGAAGTGAATCCAACCTTATCCCATAGCATGGTTTGAAGTCCAATGCACTTGGCAGCGTCTAGCCCTAATATAATGCACGCAGTAAGTCTAATTTTCAAATTTATTGAGACACCTAAGAATACACACTGGTAAGCAAGAAAGAGAATATTGAGATATGTCAGTGACACCAAGAACTATGGCATCTTATATACTCCATCGAGTGAATTTGAACTAGTCGGCTATACATATAGGAATTGGGCAAGGAGTGTAGATGATAAGAAGAGCCCATCAGGGTATGTGTTCCACATGGGTTCAAGAACCATCTCATGGGCATTTAAGAAACAACCCATAATTTCTCTCCACAGCAAAAGCTGAGTATATTGTAGCAAATGTAACTACATGTTAGATTATTTGGCTCAGGAGAATCTTAGTTGACTTAAATGAGGAACAAGGAGATGGTATAACAATATATTATGACAATGTTTCGTCAATAATCTTGACAAAGAATCTAATTTTCCACAAATAAAACAAATATATTCAAATTCATTATCATTTTATAATAAAGTTGGTAAAATATGGAGAGATTGAACTTCAATTTTACAAATTTAAGTAGTAATTCGCTAACATATTTACTAAACTCTTGCCAAAAGGCATTTTTGTGTATTTAAAAGAGAGATTAGACATCATAGTTGCAACAACAATAGCTCTAGAGATTCATATGTTAATTCTGAAAATGCACACACTGGTTCTAAATATGCATATTTTAGCTCTGGAGATGCACAGACTGGGTCCAAAGATACACAGAACTAACTCCAGAAATATACAGAAAAGTTATTAAAAAAATAAAAAAAGTTAATTAACAGCTTGCAAGATAATTTAGTGATTGAAAAAGGTTCAACAGAACATGGAGGAAGGTCAAGATTAGGTAATAGTGTACCTCCCTCACTTACCTCTGTAACGGCAAAGGATTCACCAAACACATTTAATATTTTTGAATCAATATGAACATATTAATTTTTGGGTTTATGTTTAAGATCAACTCTGTCTCCCCTGTTTTGTTTTGGTTACCGTCTTATTCTTTGGCTCCGGAATGCAGCAGTAGCTGCACCTTTTGGGTTTTATTCGCAACAATTGCCACACGATGCACCAGCCTTCCCATCTGTAAACCTGCCTGAAAAATCTTCCGCCTTTATTTCTTGATTTGGTGTTTTTCCTTGTAAACTTCCGGCGATCAGAAGGTCATCGTGAAGGAAAATATCGAAATAAAGATTTTTCAGTTGTGCGGACTGAGTTGGTGCCAATGTATGCAATTTCGGCAGCGGACATCTCGTCTGCTCGCCTTCTTTCTACAGTCAGAAATGCGCGACAAGGCTGATGGATTCGCCGGCCGTTGATCTACAGTCCGTCCGATTATCGCGAGGTAAACAATGGACGTTTAAAGATTCAGGAACATGGAGATTATTTAGCATCGATGCCTGTCGTATTATTTAGCATACTTTCGTGTCGAGCCATAGCTGATTATTGCTTGCTTTAGCATAGAGAGGAACGTTGCAGAACAGCCTTGCTGATAACTGACTCATTTTCAGGCAAAATTTGTGTCACGGCATCTTAATCTTCGACGAGTTTCGAACTCGAGACCTCTAGGCTTGAATATCAAAGCAAATATTACACCGGAAAATGAAGCAATTCAGGTACTCCAGGCCTTATTTTGCTAAAAATGTCGTTATATTCGTAGTGAACATACACACACATGTAAAAATATGAAAAAACTCTGCACGAAATGTGCTACAAACGGATGGATTCGTCAGCCGTTGATCTCCAGAGCCATCCGATCATCGTGAGGTAAGCAATGGACGGTTAAAGATTCAGGAACATGGAGATTATTTAGCAGATTTGATGCGCTTAATCTTATGCAGACAACTTTCATGTCGATCCATAGCTGATTATTACCTGCTTTGGCGTAGAGAGTAGTGCTGGAGAACGACCTCGCTGATAAATGACACATTTTTAGGAAAAAATTATGTTATAGCATCTAAAGCTTTGACGAGTTTTGAACCCATGACCTCTGGGCTTGCATATCAAAGCGAATATTACACCTGAAAATGAAGCAGTTCAGGTACTGCAAGCCTTCTTTTTGCTAAAACTGCTATAATATTCACAATGAATATAAGCATACATGTTGTAGATGGCATGGTATCTGCAATTATAAATTTACAAATTTGTTATTCTTCATTGTTGGAATGGTATCTGCAATTTCAAATTTTCAATTATCGTTTATTATAAGTCATTCATTATCTATCATAGGATTGAATCCCTATCCTACCCCATTCTGATGGGATGCAGATTCACCTATTGGCATGAAAATGTGAAAATATGTCATATTGGCTCTTCTTTACATATTGTAAATTTTCCAAAGTCTGCTTGAAGAAGTTCTTTCATTCTAAAGTCTCATTTCATGTAATTTTTATCACTGTTATATTATTTCCCTGTATCCACAAAAAGTTTAGACCTCACCCGATGCCTTTTCCGTCTGTTTTGTTAGATTAATATCAAAATATTCTGGTATGGTTGCTTCTGTGCACTGGATTTGCTTTGCCGAGATAAATCAAACTTAATTTGATTAAAGTTTAGGTTTTCTTTCTTTGAACTTTTAAATATTTTGCATGTTGAGACTTTATATTTTTTTAATTGAAACGTGTATCTTTATTAATATGAAATTATAGTAAGCTCCAAAGGGTTAGCTCGAGTGGATAGGATTAACAACTAGGTCTAGAGTACAATCCCTGTCGGACACTCTACGATGCATCTCAGCTCAGGGACAGATGCTAGTCTACAATTTAAAGTGGCCATAGGGATACCTTGAGGTAAGGGTCGAACTTATCCATGTGTTTCACACAGATCACAACGGAGCGATTCGACTGCAGATCATTCAGTAGACATTAAGGACACAGGGCCAACCCCACCAAGCTTCAATTGTAGATTAATTTTGTGGACACGGTGGTGGAAACTAGAGCTTTGGGAGGATTCTACATCTTCCCAACAATGCCGACAACAAGGAAACCAGGGACGAAGATCTTGAAACCCTACGCAGAAGCAACCTCAGGATCGGAGGGGTTACCTTTAGCGACCGTGGAATTTCAGAGGGTGCAATTGAAGGTGAAGATCGACAAAGAACAAGGTTTAAATAGAGAGGGGTCAGCGAATGCAATGCAACAATAACATGATATTGTTTCACTGGTAAAATCTGTTGATAAGGTTTCTGTAGAGGCTGATGAAGATTAGGCTAGGGTTTCTTTGTCTAATTTGATTGTTGTAAATTTTGAAAATCAAGCTCTCGAGGATGTTTTGGAAAGGGAAGAATGGTTTTCGGAGAGGGGTTTGATATGTGGATTTGATCGATTCTAGTCATCCCTTCTCTCCTTGCACCAATGGCTTTCAGATTCATGAAAATCTTTGTGGTAAGACAATATGGAAATTTATCCATGTGCCAAAAGTTTTTTAATTTTTACATTTGATTCTTTCGCTGATCGGAATAAGATTTTTCAGGCGAAAACTTGGTGCTGGGAAAATCATATTTTAATCATGAAGACCTGGCAATTGAATTTTAACCCCTTAACAGAAAATATTTCGCTATGCCCTGTTTGGGTAAGATCTCCATATCTTCCACTTCAATTTTGGAATGTATCGAGTCTTACAGTTATAGGTAATGCTTTGGGTGATTTGATGAAAATTGATGAATCTTCTTTGAATCTTCTTCAGATGACTTTTGCCTGGATTTTGGTGTGTCTAAATATCTCTCAGAATCTACCTGAAAGTATAGAGTTGAAAGTGCAAAATAGAAGCTGGCTTCAGTCCTTAGATTTTGAAAGAATCCCCTTCAGATGCCGAAACCATTTTCAGGTTGGGCACCTCTCTAAATCTTGCTAAAATGTTAAACGGAAGCATGTTTCCTCATGGGGAAAAGAGATAAATAAGTAGTTGGAAGTTGTGGAGGAAGCCCCTTTTCATCCAATAGAAGCAGCTCCAGAGAGAGTCAAAGGAAAAAAATAAAGTTAAGGTGAATTTGTCGGTAAGAACATTTCATAATACAAAGTCTATTGGTTATAATGAGAATAATGTGAACAAGAATGAAATTGATGTAGACAAATAGAAGGAAAATAATAGCATTTTATGTTCAATTTCAGTAAAATCAAGTGATGAGGATGAATGGAAGTTGGTAAAAAGCAGGAAAAAAGAACGTCGGATCCTGAGCTCTCCGTCCAGGAGATCTATGAAAGTAGAACAAAGTACTTATGGACATTCAGTTTGATTAAGTTGGTTTTTATGTTGAAGTATTCTTTACTTTCAATAATCGAAATGTTTTGTCATTTTGGTAGTTTTATGCCTTAATGATAATACCATTAAGCCAGGGCTATTTTGTTGTTTTTTAATCCATATGTTATAAGAGCCAGGGACCCATAAACTCTCTAGCATCGATCCAAAAATATATATATATAATTATAGTACAACATTAATCATACAAAAAAATTGGTGGAAAAGTCACACCCCAAAAGCCAAGCCACCTCAAGTTAAAATAGCCTCAAGGGTCTAAAACACACAAATAAGAGAAAAACCCAGATCAAATATATTTGGGAGCACCAAATCCAATAATCTCAAAGCATCTTTTTTTACCTTTATTCTTTTTAATTTCGGTCCATACCTCTGTAGGAGGTGCGGAAGGAATAGCAACAGTAACCAGCTATAATTGGGGTTCAACTGGGGCTTGATCCTTATCCGACTCAGAAGTATCAAATTAATGTAATCTCTTGATTCCTCCACCTAAAACAATATCTTCCATAGATGGCTCTTCCATAGCCTCTGTTCAGAAATGATTTGTTGGTCTATCTATAGATTTTTCCTTGACTTCTTTTGAAGGAGGATGCTCATATGACTGCTAACTTTTAGATTTAATGGGTTGATCTTTTTTTCTTTGGTCTATTTGTGTGAGGGCATGTGCCTTGGAGATGGCTAGTTTCATGACAAGAATGACATCTAAATGCAATGTTTTCATAGTCCAAAGCTTATATTCAAATGAAATGGTCATGTTTTAACTGCATTCTATCTTAAAGACCTTTGCTAAGATCCACCTCCACACAAATGTGAGAGTAGGTGAAAAGTACTTGATTAAATATCTCAAAATCCATCTTGATGAATCTTCCCAAAGAATTTCCAATAGCTTCACACATTGAAGGGTGCCAAAAGGGATGAGGAAGATTTGGGAGCCGAATCCAAACTAGCATTTTGGACACCACCATAGTAACAAGATTAAAACCTAAAAAACCAAGGGGTTGTAAAGAGCCCAGCTCTACCCAAAAACGAAGGGCCTTCCTCAAAAACTCTTTGAAAAAATTCAAGGGAGAAAAATTGAACTACAAAGAAACCCTTTGAACATAAGTGGATCACACACTCCTTAGTCTAGGTAGAATAGATCTACTGACACAGATCCTTCAATCGAGGTCAAAATCCATTAAATCTACAATTAACAGCGTATTCTTAAAAATATAAAATTAAGGCATTTACCTCTTGGAGAGATATTTCTAATGTTGGCATCTCATCTAATTGCTCCACAATATATGGACTTGGGGAAACTGTGTGGGAAGCCATAACAGGGAGAGCCGTGAAGCAAGCAGCATCCTTGAAGGAGATAGATCCAAAACCCTGTTTTGAACCAGCTCCAAAACAAAACTTTGACACCATAATAATTTTGGTAAAGAAAAAACCTAACTACAAGAAGTGCAGTCGCAACTATTATGGCAGGACTGTTGCCGACCTACAAGCTTGTCGTCGTCCTGTGTTCTTTTTCCCTTTCATTGTCGCCTAGGGTTTCTACTCTCCGTCTGCCTTGTGCCTTCAATTTTTGATGCCTAAACACAACTATTTTATCTAACATTTTATTTATATGATTTATTAGGAGATATAAATTTGTTCAAATTTTTAGGCTTCTTTTTACTCATTTTATATTTTTTAGTGGGTGGCAGAGCTTAAATTTGATGGTGTATGGTCATATTTACATTTTTTTGCTGTAAAATACAATCAATATTTAAAGGAGACTGTATTAAATACAAAATTAAAATTTTAAGTAGATCGTCAAAATCTATAATATATATATATATATATATATATATATATATATATATATATATATATATATGGATATGGTTTACAATGTTGAGTAAGTGTACATCTAAATTAATGAGCTCTTTTGATTAAGCAATCATGAATAAAGAGTATCCATGTTGTCAAAATCACCCAGAATATGACGCTGGCTTTAATCGTTTGACTCTTTATATCGAATCGTATTCTGGATTATTTTGACAATGTGGATACTCTTTATTCATGATTGCTTAATCAAAGGAACTCAGTAATTTAGATGTACACTTACTCAACATTGTAAATCCACTATATATTTATTTCCAAAATATAAATAGAGATATTAACATTCTATGTAATTCAATAATTTCATATAATACTTTCAGATATACAATCAAAAAAATGTTTTTTTCATAAATAACCTTTATCAAAACTAATTTATTGTGTTGTTAAAATAAATTTTGACCATAAGCATTTATTTAACTCTAAAGTTTAGTTCATTTAATAGTTAATTTTTATTGCTTATATATATATATAAATTAAAGTCAACCTATATTCATTTTTAAAGGCCAAATTAGTTTCAATTTTAAATAGTCCTCCATAAAATTTAAGTGGTACTGACTCCTTTTAATTTTTCAAATCTCGTTGAAGTTGCCTAATTATCTCCATATTGATGTTTCTCTACAAAATTTGTGTGTGAGAGTGATTTCATAAGGTTTTTCAAATAATTAAATATTAACTTAAAATAATTTAATAATAAATATTTAAAACTCATCAATTATGTTTATTTTATTATTATTATGAATGAGATTACTTGTTTCTTAGAATTGAAAGCAAATGTAACAATTGGAGTGTATACAAATGCTCTAAGTTAATACATTAGGGCCCAAAATAGTGACAAAAATATGTTGGAGGGGTTTTTGCTTTGATAAGCATTGGAAGTTTATATTAAAAAAATCATGTGTTCAATGTGAAATCAAAAAGCATACACTTGTAAGTCATAAGACTATACCTTAAAACAAGTTCATTGGCACTGAATAAGCAACTTGAGACAATTGTGGGTTTGGAAATTGAGGTTTAATAGAGATTTGAAGAGTGCATCTATTACAAAGGATCTTCTAGCCTAAATATGTTAGAGATAACTTTCTATTTGTTTTCAAGTTGTGATATTTTTTTGGGTTTTAGTAATGGTAGTAGTTTGATTTAGTTTTTTCTATTGTTTAATACTTTTTGTTTATCCGATTCTTATTATATTGATAGAAAACAATGTTGTTATATGTTGAAAATAAATATAATGCACATCATTTTAAATATTTATATATTTTAACATAAATTGGTTTTTTTTTTAAATTATTTAGACAACTATGTAGATCATTGTATTTATTTATTTGATTCAATAATTATAAATTGATCTTTCTAATCATATGTAAAAAATTGTAATTGCATTTGGTTGTTTTTGTAAGACTTTTTAATCTTAATGACATCATTTTAATATATCGATCATTTTCATGTTTTTAAAAACTTAACTTGTGTTCCATTTTAACCTTGTAAATTGTCTTCTTTTTTAGTAAATTTCATGGTTCCAATACACTCCTTATTTTTATCATAAATATATATCTTTTATTTTAATATAGGTGTCATTTGTTTTTGTATTCTTATAATTTATACTATTCAAATATAAGAGCTAAGAACTTACTTAATGCTTGTTATGCATTTCACAATGGCTAAAAGATAACTAACCTACAATATCATATACAAATGATGATAAAATAGCTCATCATACTAACAATATCTATAGATTTAAGGTGATTGCATTTGGATTTCAAATCTTGTGTTTATATGTGGTAGTGTTCTTCATAGTTTTTTTAATAACCACAAATAACTATAGTAATGAAATTTAATCACCCTTTGGTAGTAAATTTGTATGGACATTTAAAAAGGAAGTCAATAATCAGTAAATAAGTTTCTTTGTTAGGTATTCCATGAACATGTAGAAATAACTTAACACATGTCATTTTTATTTTCACAATGGCATCACCAATTTTAAAAGTTTACATAACTATATGCTTGAATGCTAAAACAAATTTATACATTTGTTTTTAAGATGTTAGCTTCGTTTTACAATATGTATTTGTTTCTAAATAGAGATAATGTGTGTTTGGCAAGTTTCTAATTTTGTATATATCATGACAGAAAGAAAAAAAAACATTGTATTGTATATTGACAAGACATTTTTGAAGATACAAGACAAGGACATTGGTTGGGATTCAATTGTTTTATAAGACTATTGAAGTTCTTCAAAATATACCTCTTCTTATAGAACATCATGAAAGAATGTTTATTTTGGCTTTATCTCATCATGTTATTAATATTGAATGTGTTGATGGTTTGGCAATAGTATTACTACCATAAGAGTATCGTGGTTACTTGGCAAAAACTACTTTTAGAGACAACTTCTTAACTTCATATGTGTCACAAGCCATTTGACAAGGATGTACTCAAACCCTTTAACATAAGCCAACCATCTCATTCTATTGAATTTGTGTTGCTTTATGATCACCAAAAGTAATTTAAGTAAGAATCTTCTCCAATTACATCATCTTTTAGCGTTGTCTCACTTAAATTTCCAACTGCTACATTATTTTCAAGATTCTAAATAGAGTTTGAACTTCATAAATATGTTTTCGACTTGAATATTTTTGGCTTACTTGTTAAAAGGTTTAAGGTTATTATCCTTGTATTTGCTTCAAATGTTACCTTACATACATTTATGAGTCAAATTTTATCTATTTTTTTCATTAACAATTAAAGCATTGAAACTCATTTTGTTAAATAAGAATCTAGAAAAAATCTTGGCCTAAAGTTTTTTAGTTTGATATATATGCATCATAATGGGTTTGGGTGTGTAGACACCTAATTTTTTAAATAAGTTTTCTTTTAAAATATCATTTACTCATTTTTACACACTTAGTCCTCATATGTATATTTGGTTGTTTTTAAGACATTTTCTACCTCATACTACTCTTTCTCTGACTTTTGAGTCATCTAAATGTTTTCAACATTCATTCATTTCATTGCTTGAGCTTATTTTTATATGTTATAAGACTCTTTCCCCCATTCCAGACATCTAGCTTTCTAGAGACAAATTCAATAGCTATAAATTTACCCTGATTTTGTCATGTGTATTTTTGTGGGTCCTTTTACCTTGGCCTAATTTCACATACCTTCGATTTCACATTTTATATTTTTCCATGGTTGACCTTAGCGCATATAATGTCTTATAGATCCCTATATATACCAAGTATTAGACAAGTGTCAACTATCATGAATCAAGTATGGGATAAAGGATTAATCCTTTCGTACCTTCAAGTTAATGCCTTCATTTCCACATTTATTACTACACTTGTGGTCCAGAGTCTTCCACCTTGATACTTCAATCTTATTCAAACTATTGTGGCATCATCCACTTGTAGCAAAATAGGTTTTATGAAAATGTTCATTTAGTTACGTCACCCATCTAAGGAAGAGGAGGTCAAAGCTCTTGTTCGGAATTTCATTTACATGGCACAAAGAACTGAATTTGATTTGGTTCTTACGTGTAGGGTACGTAGCTACAACTCCCTTGTGGTTTTCTAACTCATAACTTGTTTTTTAATTTCTTCATTGTGCACTTGTGACGAACTAGGTCAAAAAAGTGACAACAAATCAAAGTTTTTGTCTAAAAATTTAGGAAAACAAAGACACAAGACTATACGACATCAAACAATGCACCTACACAAAAAACTCATAACAAAAAATTAATGTAATATAAATTCAGTACAATAAAACATATTCGACGCAACAATACACAAAGCAAATTAGGCAATCAAATCCCCAATAACATATTTAATAACTAACTCATTTGAACCAAAACTATTCTTTGACAAAAAGAGTTTCAAAGTTTCAAACATGACTTCACTCACATTCATTTCCAGACCACTACTAAAATCCTAAGATTTTGTCCAAGTGTATTTATCACTTTCATTATTTTCCTGAGATCATTACTTATCAAATTATTTCCTTTTTATTTTGTTTTACTTTTTAACACTTGGACGGATCTGGTTTACTATTTTAAATTAATATATTCCTTTGACACCTTTTCAACATGCCATTGCTAATTTAACTTCTTATAATCAAACGCACTTATTTTTATGACTCAGATTAAAAATAATAATAAAATCTCATACTAAAATAATATAGATAAAATTGCACGTCCGCCAAAGATGAAGCCCGTAAAATTTCGCAGACACATTTCGACAAACACTTGCCGTGCATCTCCGCAATAATAACTGTAAACCGATCCATGCGTTTTACCTTCTGCAAAATGACATTTTTGCTTTTGTATTTTGTCGCGTGGGACCAAATTCCGTCAGAAAAAGACCAAAATTTGAGCCAAAAGAAGATAAAAATGACTAAACGAGAGGGTAAAATCGAACAAAACAACGGAAAACGGCTTTAAATGATTAAATAGACTGCAAACGCCGGAGAAAAACACTCGAAGACGCCTCTCGAAGAGCCGGCAAAGGTAGGCAAGCTTTCGCAGTATCTTGACTCACATTTTGTACAAAACTTCACGCATTTTCTAAGAAAAGAAGTCGCGATAAATTTGTTATCTGTTTTGATGTCATGACAGAGTCGTTGAAAAGCTACTGCCATGGCATGCAATTAAGGCATATTTGACACATTCAAACTAAAATTAAAGTATAATATAAGTTTTGGAAGCATAAATTAAGAATTTTTAGACTCGCGACAAAAAGTTGGGTGTGTTAAAAAGAGTCGCGCAATGTCTTTAGAAGTTAGATATATTTCAACATCCCTGCTAAAAGACGTTAAAATTATACGGAGAAATGTAAGGCAAAGCCGTTATATGGAGCGCGTAGACATGATGGCGAGTCAGCCGCGGTACAGAAAAACGGGAGGCTTTAAACCCTAAAAGTAATGCTGGAATTTGTGTAAATCTATCTATTTTTACGGCTAAAATGGCTTTATGGCGGTCAAAAGTATGTGGTTTAGACCGTTAATTGTGAAGCTTTGTTAAAAATTAGTAAGATGTGTTGAATGAACCAAAAAAATCGCTAAAATGTTTAGTAACATCTTTAAATTTAGCAAAATATGCGTGTATAATGGAAAAGAGCATTTTTAGCAGTTAAAGTCTAGTTGATCTGTAAACGCCCATTTATGCGCTTGATTTAGCAGAAAATATAGTGATTTTTGGAAAATTGTTTCCAAATTTTTAAAATTGCCGGGATTTTTGTATGGAGGACGCCGATCGACTTAAAACTTTGCTTGTTCTGACAGTAATTAGCCGTTATTATGGCTTTATTTGTTTGTTTGACAATCTTTAGATTGTAAAAGAAGCCATAACTACTCAGTTTAGGGCATATTTTAAGATCTTGTACCTTGTAGCATACACTGATTAAAGGTCTAGCTTTGTGCTCAAACCTTGAACTTGGATCATTTTAGAGATTTGAGATTTGTTTTCACAGGGAAGAATCATTAAACAATTTTGGATAGGAATGCGTATATGTTTTGATTTCTGATTTTTGGAGTCCTATACTGAGTCTGACCCGTCATCAGGGAGAACAGGCCACAAGGATCATTTTACTTGCAAATGTAAATTAACACCAAAAGGAGAAACCGGGGTATTCGGTGAGGCACTTACATTCATTTGATTTATATTAGTTTCTCTCAATCCGAGGTTTAAGCTTGCCTTGCGTAGAACACACCACTGTAATAAAAATAGCTGGGAACCTGCAGGAAATTCTACAAGTAGCAAAGGTTGGTACTTTAGCAATAAATATGCAATTTGGTGTATTCATAAATAGCATCATTATCATATATTAGCCGCTGAGAACAGAAATTTGTTGCTTCTGCATGAGATTTTGCCAAGTGAATGTAAAGACTATTGATCAGTTTGATCAAGGTGTTCTGCTGCCACATAAATGGTGGTAAGCAAAAGTGATCTGCTGATTTTTGTTTTAACTTGGGCTATTTTTACTTGTAAATGTAATTCACATAAAAAGACCAAATAAGGGTCTTTGATACTTACTTTCATTTGATTTATTGTAGCCTCTCTGAAACAGAAGTTTTAAGCTTTTCTGGATTGGAAATTAGATGCTTGGTTATTGAAGGAATGGGTTGCGCATCATCTAAAAGGATTTTGAGAACAAAGAGCTTCCAACAGAATTTCGACCGGCCTTTTCCTCGAGTTGCAGCGATACCTATAATAGAAGATTTCCTCCTTGCAAACAACCATGAGCAGTTTGTGGCTCTGATTTGCAAGAACAACAATTTTACAACGCAAGTTCCTGCTGCAGCAAAACAAGAGACTTTGCCCTCTTCCATCAGCAATGATAATGAAGGTCAGTCTTAATTATATACATTACTTTGTTTATTGTGCAGTGAAATCAGATTTATTTATAGCTTACCTCCATTGATGGCTTTGACTAGATTGCTTTGGCATTGTAGTATCAGAATTATTTTAGAAATTTAAGCTCCAACGAGATTAAATAAAACTCACAAAAAACAGAATCATTTGCAGGCAAAGGGGTTGTAAGTGGAAACCTGCATATGGTAAGGTTGGACTTGCAGTCAGGGAGTTCCTTAAGAGTGGAAGAATCCGAAAAGGACAAACTTGCAGAGGAAGAATCAGAAAAGCTCAAAGCTGCAGTGGAAGAATCAGAAGAATACAAAGCCACTGAGCAGGAAAAGCTGGAGATTATTAATATATGGGAGCTTATGGAGGGTCTGGAAGATGGAGAAGCTGATCATACTTCTGAGAAACCAGCCAACAATGGTGATGGGACAAGAGTTATAAGGACAGCAGGACGATCAAAATCTATGGAATGTTTCCATACACTGGAGGAATGGGAGCTTATGAAGGGTCTGGAAGATGAAGAAGCTGATCATACTTTTGAGAAACCAACTGGCAATGGTGATGGGACAAGAGTTTCAAGGAAAGCCAGAAGATCAAAATCTATGGAATATTTCCATACACTGGAGGAATTTGATGCAGTTGTTGCCAGAAGCAAGATTTCCTTATGGGATAGGAACTCCAAAAGGTATTTCTATTTTTTAGGCCACAAGTGCTTGGAAACTGTTACCAAATCCACCTTGAGTTCAGAATTTAGGACATCTTCACTTCCACCAAAATCACCCAAGCCAAGAAACCTGACGCCAACTGTGATTGATTGGAAAGAAGATTCAAAGGATGACCATAATTGTGCTTTGGAATCATCTGTTCTCCAAGTTTATTCTGATCAAAGTGATACAGGAAATGAAGTCAGCAGCCCAGAAAACAATAGCATTGCAGAGATAGTTCCAGAAAACACCATTGGTAAGGAAAACAAGCACCTTGTTGAGGCAAATGAGGGAAAATTTTCTTCAGCAGAGATGAAAATAGAAAAAAAACAATTTATATATCAAAATTCAATCAAAAGAAGTTTGCATGAAAGAGCTAAAGTTAATGATCTTGGTGGCATCAGCATCCCATCTAGTCCTGACTTTTCTGCAGTTGGAAGCTTGAGAGAATGGTTGAACGGTGGAGGCCATCTTTTTTCTCCAAGTGTAAGCACTACTCCTACGTTTGGCAGTTACTTCTGTGGAGATCGACTGTCAATTCCCAACCCTGCCGGAAACTCAGAGCAGTTTCGGATTGATGAAGTTGAAATTGAGATGCATTCTTTTTCTGCTCTTGAAAAGGACAAACAAGCATCAATCATTATGGACTCAGGTGTTTGCTCTGGTTCTAGTCTTTCTGCCATTGAGAAGGAAAATTGGGACAATCCTTTATTTGACCCAGAACTCTTAGCCTCTTTTGAGTGGGCTCTCGAGCAGCTACGTAAAGAGGAAAAATCTTTGCTGAGACAAATAGATGGCAGTTCGCATTTTTGGAGTATGGATTCCCATCCAGACGACAGTGACGATGGTCTACATGATAGCAGCAAAATGGGGGGCATCCCCATCCAGAATAACTGCCCTTCCCATCCCCAGGAAGTTTTGGCAGCATCTTGATTGTCATATGAACTCTGAACATTCTTTAAGTTTTCTGTGACAAGGACTTGTTCAATAACAAAGAATAAGGTTAAATACAAAATGTAAAAGAATTCAGAACCTGTTGCCATTGTAAGTATACCAGGCACAATTTTATGAAATAATTTTGTTCATTCTGATGACAGATTGTTCTGTTTACACATACCGTGGGCAACCAAAATACCTGCAATGGACTGTGGTTAAACCAATTGCCTGGCTGACATTGCAAAGGTACCATTAGGTTAAAACCCCCCATTAGGCCATTGGGTTTTGGAGCTCCAAAAGACCTATCATGGTTATTTGAGTCCCACGTAATTATCACTTATTTTGGTGACTCCGTTCTTTTTTTTAATGATTTGATTATCTCTAACTCTGATGTGCCTATTCAACTTTATTGTGCGTTCAATTTCACAAGAAATACTTAGTTGATATCCGCCCTTAGCTTCATATCATTGGATGCGCAGACTTAATGGACCATTATCTTCAACCTAAGACAAAATATTTAACTATTATTTTTGGCCAAAGGTTAAAATTTTAAGTATTGCAAGGTTTATTGAAATACACATGATGAAGATGTCTTCTGATTCCATATAATCTATTAGCACATTCTATCCATCAGTCAGTTTGTCTGTTTATCTGTATGACTGTCTTTCTGTTGACTTTCTATCTACCCATCTTAATCTATTTAATCTCGACCCAAGAAAGAAGAGAAGATGGTATTCAGTGTTACAGCATCCACAAAAGCTGTAATTTCTGAATGAGCATCTCTCAAAATGTTTTTCCTGTTTATGCAAGAAGCATCTAATGTAAGTTTTGCCTACGCTCAAAATGCTCAGCAAATTGAATGATTCGAAAGAATTTGATGGCTATAAACTTGTAGTCTCCATTTTCTTGAGTGTTAGATACAAAACTATGCCACAGTAGATCCAAAACAAGAGTCACGAGTATCCTGCAAACAAAGTCCACCTATAAAGAGCAACAAGAATGTAAGTCATTTAAGTGGTAACGACTGGTAGGGAATGAATCCTGCATTCTTACCAAAAAAAAAATGTCGCTCAACCTATAACTGTGTGAAAGATATTGCTCTTGTGGGATACAACTTTTATTGATTGAATTAGCCAAACATCATTATCTCCACATTGCCATTTTCTTTACATTCTGGAGGGATAGCTCTCCTCATCTACCTTCTGAATGGTCTATAATCATCACTCCGTACTGGGTTGGAACACAGCCACCCAAAATCAAAGATCTCAAATCGTCTTTCATCTGATTCCAACTGTATAACAATAACATAAAAAAGACAGACCTTGAAACCAAAGTCAGCGAATTTCTATGGGCCCTCTGCGCTTTTCCATATGCTCATCATCGTTTGTTCTTTTCCATATATTTTATTTCCTATTGAAAAAGAGAAACATAACTGGGATTTGCCCGACCAGCATGGTTCTTTGCCCTTGCTTTGCCCGGCCAGCAAGGGGCTTATGAGGGCTGGGTGAGTGTTTTTTCCTGCAACTTTACTGTGTAACCTTGGATTTATTATTTTTAATAATAAAGTCATCTGAAGCGTTCCAACAGTAAACATAACTTGGATAATATTATTAAATAATAATTAAGAACTTTGCTTATCAGACGTAGTCAAATAAATTTGCCTGCCAATAAACTTCTCCCAACCATTCAAATCCTTTTCTCAATATACATTCACAAAATTGAAGGTTTAGAAAGGATGCTTCGAGGATTCAGTCTTTTCCCAAGAATATACAGCTCACATACACGATATAACTACCCACCTTAAACTCAGATTTTTGAGGATATACCATATAAAAAGCTAGATAAAGAACCCACCTTAAACTCAGATTTTTGAGGATATACCATATAAAAAGCTAGATAAAGAACCCACCTTAAACTCAGATTTTTAGGATATATAGATAAAGAACCCACCTAAAACAGGATTTTCGTTTTTCAGTTGCTGTAACACGTAGCAGGAAACGGGGTTTTACGGGGGAAAAAATACATGTTTTCCCATCTTTTTTAATCAAACTTTTACAAGGCTGGATACTGCAAACAAAAGCCTTACAGTTTTCTGGATTTGGCAATCGTAAAGAATGTAGTGCCTGCCATGGGGATCTGTCAATTCACACAACTATATGTTGACCTCCGTTTGCAACCTCATTTCCACTTGGTCTCCATTTTCTTCAAGACACAAAAAAAGGCACACAGATGTAAGTAAATATTTCCTAGTTGTGTCTTCGAAAATTCTAGCAAATTCGTCCCAGTAATTAAAAAAGGCCCACCATTATTATACCCTAATTATGTTGAGATTCTTAACTTGAGCTTCAATGGGTTGTTTCTTGCGGCGTTGCTGTTTCATTGAAGAGGCTTTTCTAGCTTTTTAGCCTCTTTGACCTATGGTATGCTTATTGGCGTCATTTTCCTCTCTGCCTCGGACGATTTATTCGGCTTGAATGCCAGAAGAGGCTCATTGACTCCTCCATTTGAAGGGTTCTCTCAGCCTGACTATTTTCATTTATAGCAACAATGTTTGGATAATACCCATCTTGGGTTATCCCCTCTTAACATTATTTTTGGTTAGTGTTCGAGCTTGAATTAGGGTAAGTTTGTTTCTAAGAAAAGAAGATATGGATTAAGCTGTACAGTAACAGGTGGTTTTGCTGGCCGCTCTCCCTGTTGTGGGGAGGGTTTCTTTTTATTACTATATTATTTGTTATGGCGGGGATGTTGGGTGGTGTTTTTTGTCTTGTGGTTTGGGGTTGGGGCCCCTCCTTCTTGACCCAGGGTCGTAGCTCCGGTTTCTGTAAGAAAAAGGCAGCCACCATGAAGATTCACATTTTCACCTTTATCCAACCACACCACAGTTCTGTATAGCCAGCATGGTTTAGTTTTTATTTTATTTTAAATACATATATTACTATAAAACAGAAACTAGAAGGTGGGATTAAAAAATCCTGTGAATAAGAAAATAAAAAATAATTAGTGGGCAAAATCATTGGGAGTCGTGTTTATCAAAAAAAATTCAGACAGGGATTTATATGGCTGTGTCCTAGTGTGTATGCATATATATATATATATATATATATAAACCACTACATAATGTAGGCAGTAATTTCACTTCTTTTGGGTAGTTGAAGAAACCATTACATAATCTAGGCAGTAATTTCAGAACTGTCGATTTGCATTAATCAATGATACTGAAACTACTAGTATGCAATAACTGGTAGTTTCCCCTGTTATTAAGGCAAAACTCAAGTAACTTCCTATAACTTCATTTTTCGATGTGGATCATTTTCCAAGACATAGGGAACTCAAAGAGACCCTCTGCACTATTAGTGTCACGGAGGTGGCATTTAGATTTGTTTTTACAAAGGCAAAGTGAATTGGGGAAAAAGAAAGTTGAGTTAATTCAACCTCTGAGAGGAGAGCATGTGAGAGAAGAAAGAGGGCTTGAAGAACTTGTTAGGGTGATGTATGGTTCAAAACAGTGTATAACCAATTTGTGAGACACGGAGATTAGATTGTCTTCTTCATTTCGTAGTTTATTAGGAAAACAAGAGTGTGTGTGTGTGTGTATTAAGTTTCTATAAGATTGTAATGTTTGTTCAATAAAGACAGTGTGGTGCTTATGTTCTAAGTCTTTTGTGTCCAAATTGTTTCCCTTGAGAGCGTGTGTTTGCGTTGGGGAGTAAGGTAGCCATTAATTTGCCCCCCTCATTCTTGTTTGCATCACCTATGAAAAGCCTTCAAACACTACAAAATTTTGGTCCTCAATTCCCCCTCATTATATGTTGAAATAAACTTCAACTCTTCATACAAAGCTAAAACTTAGCTCTAATACCAAATGAAGAGAAAATAAATTGATAAACTAACACAAGAGAAGCAATGCTAATAGAATCGACACTATAATAGAAAGATAAATGGTACACACACACGATACACACTATATTCTCCTAGGAAAACCCTTTTGGAAAAAAAACCTAACACAACAATGTCTACCTTATTGCATTAACTCAAGTGTTTATAATACAAAAACATACTTTGAAGTTTTACTTTACCCTAATGCATGTTTAAATATTTGTAGGCACGTCAATAATAAACCATCAAAATGGTATTAAAATGTTCAAATGTAAAAAGAAACATATAGTGGCACGGGGGCCAACAAGCAAAGAACATATTCAAATGTTCCACAAGCAAGACAATAGCAAGCAAGAAAAAGACACTCAAAGAAGTGACAATGTGAATAAATGAAGTATAAACAACCAACACAATCATATCATACTGGTCCCTACATATATGTGTTAACAAAAATGTCATATAATAAAGCATATGAAGTACACTATGAAAGATGTAAGCATGATTATGGGCATGTGTAAGCGTTAGTATATAAATTCAACATGATAATATATGTCTCTACATCAATCGTGATCAAAGAAGCAAATGCCCCCAACATAATATATCACACAAGAAGAGGAAAGGTCCAACATATGTATGTGCAAGTATCATGGGTCTGAGGTATGCTTGTATCATACTCAAGTACGCGTGAAAAATATGTATATAAAAATGATATGTTATCTACTAACATAACCTAAACAACATAGGGGCCAAGGAGATAGTAAACATGTGAATGCTAAATATTTTTGTATAAAAATTTCATTTCCTTTGAATGTTTATTTTATTTTATTGAATACTTGATTTTTTTAGATTTTTTGAATATATGGAAATGAAAAAGGTCTAACCTATGATCCCATCTAAGGGATGTTCATAGGGATCTCCACACTCATAATATGGTACATCAAACTGGTGATACTACCAAGGAGCATGTATAAATGTCATATCTGGAACTGTAGAAGCTATGGTACTTTGTGTATCTCTTGTAGGACTATGTGGTCATGAAGAGGCAATAGGAGTAAGGGTTCGTGAAACTCATTATTTAGTTTTCTATGGTTTCTTAGGTGCAGTTGTAATTGGAACATCTTTATTTGTTCTTAGCAACTGAGTGGACTGTGCAGGTGTAGATGACAATTTCGTGGAATCCAATGTGTATCTTTGGTGTAACAGTCTCTCAAATATGGGTCGTATAAGAAATGGGATTGCCTATTGTATACCCTTTAACGGATGATTAACATTAGCAAGTTGTATAATTAGCTGTCTGGAAATAAACTTCTTTTGTTCAAGTGGATGTTCATATGAAATTTCAAAAATTGTGACTACCATGTTGGTATGAATGTATTTAATAAATCCATGTACTGTGGAAGGTACTTTGAGGAGTTTATGTATCAAAGGTCATCCTAATAACATATCAAAGACTCATGTATATGGTATAACTAAAAAGGTAGTGACCACATGTGTTGCACCAACTTATAAAGGTAAATCAATCTTACCAATAATGTGTTGTGATGTCACATTGAATGCGCTAACCATTTGGGTCGAAGAGTATAAATCATCACATGTATATCTCAAACGTGTAACATCATGGTATATACGTTCTCACTAACATCATTATCAATCATAACACTATGTAAGTTGATGATCAAGGTATGCTCAAATAAATAATGAATAAAAATCTAAGTCATCATCCACAATTTTATTGTCATTAAATGTAAGGGAGCGTCTCTGAACCACTTGAGGTATTGTGTGTGTATAAGTGTTAATAATCTCATCTAATGTGTGTTTATAATGTGATGGAGGAGGATGTGCATTATATGTCATTTGCACCTCTAAATCTTTCTTAGAATGATCTTGCAATGAATTTTTAAATATCTTTTGGTTTTGATGATCACAAGGTTGTGACCCTGAATCCTTTGGAGGATCATCAAAGGTAATATGTTGGTTATCAAGAAAATCTTGGATTTTGTGTTTCAAGGTATAACATTTGTTTGTATAATGCTCTAGGCCTTGGTGATAGTTACAATATGCATTAACATCATATCCTTTTGGTAGAGGTCGAATCATATCAACTTTTATAAGAGGAGGGAGAGATATGACAATCCACAAGCTTATTAAGTATTGATGTTGGAGACTCAATTAATTGTGTAAATCATCTCTTGGATGCATTCAATAAGATGAGTCAATTAGGTTATTATGACATTGCATTAACCATTGTGGTTGTTTCTTTTTTTTTTCTGTAGGTTTTACCTTGTAGTTTGGTTTGATGTGAAACTTGACAATAGATGTAGTTGGTGTGTTTGATACATACATAATTTTATTCAACAAAATAAGTTCCATTTCATGATCTCTAGCAATATGACATAAGTCATCAAAATATTTAAACTTATTAAAAACAATGGACTCATGTAATTGGGCAAACAATTTTTTCTTAAAGATGTCTTGAAACTCTTTATCTGTCATTGGATTTGTCATTTTGGCTTTGTTTTATATCTTAAAACATATCCATTGATAGGGTCATTGGCTCCTTGTTTGATCATATCAATTTGTGCATATGACATATTTTCAGTGATGTTGATGGAGAAATGTGTTAAAAACTTATTCGATAGGGGTTTGAATACTTTCATT
Organism: Torreya grandis; assembly: GCA_037957365.1. Taxonomy (NCBI): domain Eukaryota; kingdom Viridiplantae; phylum Streptophyta; class Pinopsida; order Cupressales; family Taxaceae; genus Torreya; species Torreya grandis. The sequence goes on along the minus strand of JARHVA010005065.1, from coordinate 819,478 downwards.
GATTGGATTTGTAAGTCACATAACCATCTTAAAGCATATTCCTTTAGGCTCCTTGGAAATAATTTTCTTAAAAGTTTATCATTTGAAGCTTAATCAAGGCATGCAACATAGAAAGATCAAAGATGTTTTTTAGGATCACCCTTGCCATCATAAAATGTGAACTTGGATGAAACAAAACCAGTTGACAAAGGGTGAAAATATATCACAGGTGATAGAGGATTATGTAATACATCTTGCGAATCAATAGTATAAGTTGATTTCAAAGCATTTTGTTCAATGTTGGTAACCTTAGCTTCCAGAGTTTTTATAACTTGAAGAAGAGTTTGCATTGTATACCCATTGGGAATACGATTTGAGATTTGAGAAGCCACCAAAGGGGATGAAAACACCACTTGTGTTGATGCAAGCATTGAAACCAGTAGTTGAGTTGAAGTATTAATCATTCCCATGGAGGATGTGGCAAGGGTTGTTCCGTATAAGGGTTCATCATTATTGGATGTGGATGCACTAGACTTCTTTATTTGTATTTAGATGGTTGACTAAGACTTCTTTATCTTCCATTTTGAAACAATATTTCGTAACATTTTCCATATTTGATAAATGTAAATAAAGTTGACAAAAGAAATTAAAAAATTATGATAAACAAATTACTCAAACCAAAAAACCTAGAAAACTAAAAACCCTAGAGTAAGCTAGGAATTGCAAGAGGAAACATAGTGGTCAGGTTCACCAAAATTTTAACCCTTTTTGAAGATGTGTGGTAAAGTGTTAAGGGGGTAGAATAGCCTATACACAAGGATGAATAAAATTATTTTGAAACAGTAATTAAAAACAAAGATAAATGAATATTTGAATTAAAATATTGAGTTATACTAAAAATATAAAAAGTTCGTTCAAAATAGTAGTTTGATTGGATAAACATGATGAAGAGATAATATTTAGCTTATCTGTAAATGTGCAAGCAGATCAAAGAAGTATAGAGGTGGAAACAAGCAGGGGTAAGATCAAAATTCAATCGTCAAATTCTGAAAATATTATTTCTGGGTTGTGTCAACATGTGGACACTAGCGTTGATGCTTCTATCTTGATCTCGACACAACTATGCAGTATGAAATATTCGTTGTATTGTGAAGTGACCACCTAAAGCCTTTTGGGTTTTATGTCATCTTTTGTTGATGTCTTTTATTCACACGCACAAGCTGACGATGAGTATACATGGATCAAACACTAGCTCTTCACCTTAGGTCTTTGTTCCTTACCAAAAATGGGTTAATGAAATCATGGTGTCGAGCTGACTTTAAGGACCCCTATGTCAATGAGCGATGCCTACATAGCCAATACTCTAAGGAGGGCCTTAAATTTATGTAGTTCTCCCTTAGGTGTTGGTTTGTGTGTGTACAAGGGTGCAATATACTATATGCAAAGGCATGCAATGCTTATGGTTGTAACTTAACAGATCTTGTTCGAAGGATCTTCTTTGAGTGTTTCAAACATGTGATATTACTACTCCTATGACTGATATGAAAATTTAAAAAAATAGGGTAGCAAAACTCAATTATAAAATCAATTGCATAAGCTTGAAGAGGTGTTTGATTGGTATTTGCTAAATGAATAATGAGTAGGCTTATATTTGTATTATACCACACCTTTTGAAAATATCTCACAATAGGGTTCAATAAGACAAATGGGCTAACCCATAGGATTTGAAATACTTTTAAATTATATGACTTTTGAAAACTAGACACTTGATAAGAATTTGGACACTTGCGTCGATGTAAGTGTCCCTGTGTGCAAGGCAAGTGTTCGGCATGCTAGGAAGTTGTTAAGAATTTGAAACTAACAATGAAGTATATATATCATGTTTTAGGCTTTTTGTACAATGCAAGAGATATGGGTTATAAAAAATGATAGGTTCGGACCATAAGATAAGTAGTTATACATAGTGAAATGGCGAATACGAGCCTTTTGATAGTAGGGAGGTCTAGAACTTAAGAGCAGAGCCCCAATAAGTATTTGTCAAGTATACAAGACTAAGATGCTATTTAAATCATATTTTAGTATCCACAATATAGGTTTGTGGTATACCCTTTAGGCAATGCTCAAGTACTATCCAATTTATATGGCTCAGATAAAGTAATCACGTTACATTCAAGCAAACATTTAAGCACTTTTTGAGGTGGATATAGTAACATTATAAAAAAATTATTGTTCCTAGAAGTAATGAAGATAATTCTATCGTTAGTTTGTGAAATTGTGTTTATGGTTTTGGCTCGATTCTTATTTTGAAAATTGGGTGCATCATTAGTTTTAAGTTTAAACATTGTCATAACCTCATATTTGGAGGTAGTGCGTGTACGAGCGATAGATGTATACTTTAACATACTTGCATCCATAAGTTTAATCTGAATGTTGCATACCACATGGAAAATCTCATCAAAAGATTCATAAATATTAAGCATGACTTTGTCTTTAAGTGGAGAGAGCAAATTATTAGAGAATATACTTTGAAGCTCATTAGCAGGGATTTCATTATGACTTTTCATAAGCATGGTTTTAAATTTAAGCATATAGTCAACAAGATGTTCATTAGGCCCTTATTTGATTTGAGCAATTTGAAAAAATGCGGCCTTTAAATTAATGTTTATATAAAAATGTGATAAGAACATGAGATATTTGATGTTTTCATAGTCCATAATGATTAGAGTATAGGGTTTTGGAAGTACCATATACAAGTTTTTAGCTAACATTTCAGATCAACATTCGTGATCCATCATCAAGAGAAATAATTATGGCATGATGATGGATCAGGGATGTTAATATGAAACCTTGAGCTAAAAAATTGTACACGGTATTTCAAAAAGTTTGTAATCTAGTGATAAGAACATAATGGCAAAATAATCAAATCAACACACAAAGCCCATAGGTAGGGTGTAGAACCAATCTAAGGCATATTTGATGAAACTCATAGGAAAAATAACGGTCATAAATAAAATATCATGTTGATAACTCAAGGAAGATGTAAAATGATCCTTGATATTGTGTGAAGGATCCCTATTGCCATTATTAGATAAGTCATAGCCTTGATGATGCGCTGTCCCCAGACTACAAACAGGGCTAAACTGCATAAACTGCAATATTGACAAAATATTTTCTCATGAAATATCATCTGGATTCTTCTTAAATTTGGACAGTTTGTTCATGTGATATAAGGCTAAAAACCCATTAAATCTTGGAGAAAACAAAGTTATAGATTTAAATATAAAACGCAATAACAGGGTCTTCTTCAATAAGCATAGGTGTCAAATTTTAGGCATTTATTCTAAGACCCAAAATGACTCGGGTCTGTAAAAACAATATACAGGCACACCATATCTACCTTTTAGGTGAGAAAAAGGCAGTCGTTCTTGAATGATCAAGATTGTCTCTCTCCCACGACCGAAGTCCATACTAATGGAAAACAAGAAAAGACCACGACTTTGTCTATCTTAACATAAACTCTGTCGATCCCATTCATATACTCCTTTAACTGTAGGCAGACAAGAAAGGAAGGTTTGCTACAGCATACAGTATGTCAAATACCTTTTTCTGATAACCAGAAAGTTCCCCTGATACAGTATCTTCTGCATCTTCTAGCTTCTGTTTTTCTTTTTCAATGTTAAATTTCCCCTTCCATGTTTTCTCCCTGTACTCTTCTGCCACCTTCTCATCTTGTCCAATTAGTATGTTGTCGAACAAAATTTCATCTTGCATCGTCCATATTTCAATGCCAATGGCAGCTATAGGTTCCAAATTGGGCTTCTCCAACTCAAACTAATCCGGGTTGGGAATCTATTGTGGCTTTCTTGCAAATAGGTTGAAAACCTCTCTGATCGGATCTGTGATTTAGTTGGATACAACCACCATCAAATGTAATAGTCACCTTAATTCCTTTGGCTCGGCTTGGCTCCACTTTACCATTTGAGAAGCCATTTAAGGTAGGCTCAGGCCCGACGGCATATTTCTCTATGGGCTCAACCTTTACTACAAGCAACTTGTGCAAAGGCACTCAATACTATATATGTATATATAACAGTCATGCTATCTTTACACAACTCTCTAACATATACTTGTTTGCCCTCTATTACCATCCTATTACCATATCCACCTGACTGCAGATAACTTACACAAGATTTCTGTTATTAATAATTTCTCATATTCTCATATTACAGACATACATACCTACGCAGGCCAAAAAGGCTTTGTGTCTTTTATTCAAACCTTCTCTCGCCAGCTCCTCCATGGTCTGCATTCTCAACAAGCGTCCAAATCCTTACATTCTCCTCCTTCCTGGCTTTTTCTCGGATCTTTGCGTTCTTTTTTTTTTCATCCATCTCTACGTCCCCCTTCATGCATATCTTACTCTTTTTGTTTTGTTTTGTTTTTTTTAAAGAATCTCCTCCCTAACCTCTACGCCCAACTTGGGCACTAAGACCAACAAGAAAGATTTACAATCCAACCAATATACTAATTTGGAGAAGATTTACCTCAACTAATTTCTTACGGTTGAAAGATTTCAACCACTCCCCTCATTTGCTCTTTAAGCCAATATTGGCTTCCAACATGGGAATTCTCTCTTAACTAATTTTATCTTTTCACTTTTCACTTTTGACAATTACATTTACTCTCAAGGTAAAAGTTTGAAATCTAAACACAATTTGGAGGGAAAACAAGAATTTGAAGTTGAATTCAACTTCATGCTTGAACATCGTTTGAATTTGCATGGTTGATGACCTCAACTAGTCCTCCATGAAGCTATTGTAGATGCTCATGCATCACTTGACTAGATAAAAATGACATCGTAATTATATTTTCACTAGAACTAGTGTCAATCAAAATGTCATGTGCACATGAAGGATTTTAGTCAACAAAACCATGAATGTATAAATGACCATTGTTTAATTCATAGTTAGGTATCTCGCAATTGTAAAATGTTATTGAAGATAACTTCTCTTATTACTTGTGTTTTTTCATAAGATGTAATGTTATAAACTTTGTTTTAATGAGATGCACCAAATGATGAGGTATGAGGATTGAAAGATTACTATGTTAAAGCACAATCTTGATTGCAAGCATTAAGAATTTTGTGCTCCATTTCAAATTGTATTTCTTTGAACTTAGTTTCCTTTACGTAGTTGTGATCGAGTTTGGATTGATTAGGAACTAGAGTAATTGGCTCTTTATGACATTGTTCATTTTGTCCCAACTCACTTTGTATCCTTTTTGGTTGTACACATTTGAATTTAGTTGCACATTTTTCATATACAATTAGTGGGAGACCACTAGGTTGTGTTGGTTGATTAGTATTTAAACAAGTGTCCACCATAGGATCCATTATTTGTGAGAGGTGATGTGTCGTTGAGCACAAAAGATGGAAAAAATTTCCCATAGCCCTGCAAACTACAATATAATTGGCCAAGACCAAATGTATTCATATCATCATGATACTCTCCACAACCACAAGTTGTATAGATAACTTTTGACAAATGTTCATCCATTCCATCAGGTTTGTAATCATCTTCATCTTCACTATCCTAAGCATGACTAACCTCATTAGCCTTACTAGTTTCAGCCACGTTATATGTTTGCATTTGTTCCATGGGAATGGGTTGTTGAGGTGTTATGCTCTTCGGATGAGGAACATTAAGGTGAGCGATAATAACTTATATGTGTTCCACAACTTGTCAATGTCAGAAGGGGACTTTGTCTGCAAGACAAGAATAAATGTAGCCATCATATCAAAATTTAAAGCATCTATGTAATGTAGAGAGGTCAAAATTCATAGCATGAATCCATAGTTAACCAAGTAAAAGTTTTTAGCTGAATTTCTTAGATAATATATGACATTTTGCAGCTAAAGTCTTGGGCCCAACAATTATGTTCAATACAATTGTTCCTAAGGGGCTTTGTGTTTTATTATCAAATCCTTTGATGATAATATCCAATGGTGTAGGAACTTGCAATCAATTCCTAGTGCATTAAGGAAGGCCTCACTAAATATGTTTAATCATGAATTATTATCTACAAGGACCCTTTTGACTCCCAAAAGTTTGATTTTAGCTTGAATATGTAATGGGAAGTTTTAATAAATAATGTCATTAAAGGGTATATCCTTTAAGTTTAAAGATATGAGATGCTTGATATTTTGTAAAAACGTTACAAGAGAAGCAAAATAGGTGAGCTCAATATTGCTTGGTAGAATAACATCATGCAATATGTCTTTGAAAGTAGTGGATTGCTTAAGAAATTCTAAGATGGAGATCTTGGCGTGTGTATTTTGCAATTGGCCCATGAGATCTTAAGGCTAGGGTGTCCAAATCTGAATTCTAGGAAGAGGAAGGAGAATATTAGAGGCTTGAGGAGGGGTATTTTGGTTGACCCCACCTTGAGATCTAGGAGGAGGGATAGTGACATTGCATACCCTACCTCTCCAGGTTGTTAGAGCACCTACCTCATAGTGAATCATCATATAATAAAAAATATTAGGCCCTTCACTAAGAGGAGGGAAAGAAAAGCTTTCTTGGTCTAAGGTATCATCACATAAAGTGCTAAAAGCTTCATCATGTTTTAATCAACTATATAGTACTCTATGATAGATGCAACGAAAGAAACATAGCAACCATGATAAACATTTGTATAACAATCATGTGAACAATAAAAGTACCTCCGTGCCTTTTCTAAAATGAATATAATATGTAAATCTGATCTACCCATGAAATAAGAGAAGAAACACAAACATAAGAATGAGCCACTAAGAGAAAACAAACCAAGGCTAAATGTAGTCATCATGAATCAAGTCAATAAAAGTTTATATATATGCTTCAACTCTAGTCAAGACATCCATCTCCAATCACTAATACATTATTCCATTTTCACGTCAACAATTGCATAGAATCCAAGGGAAAAATACACTAGAAAGTGAAAATCTCGTGTCATACATAAACTTTTTGATGACACATTTTGTGTGAGATATTTGATGATAAACAAAAAAAAATTAGTGGAAACATGGTTTTTGGTGTTTTGAATTTTTTTGCGTCAGATTTTATTTATGTCATATTTGTTTGTGTCATGGTCTTAGTGTTTTTTTTTTCAAGTTATAAAAATTTTAATGGGGTTGAAAGATTGTTAGTTTATTAGTGAAGATGTTTGATTCATACAGAGTCTATCCGGGATTAATTTTTGTTCAATGTAAAGACCCGATACTATAAAGGATGAGATCAGGGTCAATTCTCAAGTGAATTTGACAGAATAGAGTCCCTAAGTCCTTGACACCACGCTGAAGAATTAATTAATCAAAAATAATTAATAAGATTTTGAGTGCCAAACTTTTGCGTCAACAATTCATTATTTGATTTTACCACATTATGATAAAATACTAATTATATAGAACTTAAAAAATCAGAAACTATAATTATATTTATTATCATATTTTATATCAAATTTATTATTATTATATTTTTTAATATATTATATTTTAGTTGATTAATTACATAATAAAACTAATTGTTATTGTTTTCATTATCATTCACAACAATGACATTAATGATGATGCCAATAACGACAATTTCAATAATTCATCAATAATTTTTTATTTAATAAAATATTCATAAAAAATACACTTAAAAAATAAAAAACCAAATACCTAGAACCAATAAATAAAAGTTACAAACAAAATACATAACAATTAAACAAAATTTATAAACCCTCTCCATAACAAGGTTAAAACCATCAAAATCTAACTTATATGAATAACATTTATTAATCATCCACATCATATAAAGATTTTATGGGTTGCCATCGTCTTCAAATAATATTTTTTATATAAAAATGATTGGGAATAAAAAAATTGAATTGTTGTTTGTAGTACAATGTAAATTGACCTATAAGACCTATCTCTTCAATTGTTTTTTATCAGGGTCTATGAAATGGGCTCATGAATTTAATATCTTATAAATTTATCTATTTATTTTCTTAGAGATTTATCTATTGATCCGTTCTACACTTATACAAATGGGTAAGGGTCCTTTTCTTCATTTTATATATATATATATATATATATATATATATCTTAAATAATATAAAAATATTTTTAAAAATATTTACGTATAAACTTGACAAATAATTTATATAAATTTTATTATTATTGAAAACATTTTATATATAAATAATCAATATATTTGGATGAAAAATTATTTTAATATTAAAAAGACAAATTTAATTATGTATCCATTCTCACATGCATATTATTTCATATAATATATTTCTTACCAATCTAAAATATTCATAAAATAATTAGATATATTTATTGAGCATTTTGAAAGAAGTGGAAATTACTAGGGGAAAGGTCTTATTAATGGTGCACCCTAATTTTGGATAGCAAATTAAGGTACCATAACATCACAGTAGACCTTAAAAGTTTTACCTGTTTTAATATGTCGTCTTAACTACTTATAACTAAGATTTCAAGGTCTAAATCATTTACATTTTACGATATAATCGATTTTATCATGAGAGATCATAAAATGCATTTTTAAAACCTATAACCAAAACTTAATCTTTGGAATACCAATAAGTATATATTAGAGTATCAATACTTCAATCTTACTTGTTAAGATGTGCTTGATTACTTTAAATTTTATAGAGTAAATGTTGAACAAGTATTAGATACTACATACATTATTATTGGTGCACTTTCATATTTATACACATCAATATATTATATTAATGGAACACACTTGAACAAAAACCGTGTTCGACCATTGATAGGTACACTACTAGTGAAACCTTTCTCTTATCGCTCTTTTTAAGTTACGATACCTTTAAGAAGCATGTAAACTATCAAGAGAGTATGTTTAGTTTGGTGACTTTATTCAGTAAATTTGAGAATGTGCAATGCCTTAGCTGATTATATTTTGTTAATCAAGCACAGGGTAGGGAAGAGTCTCACTCCGCTCTTTCTTTCTAATAGAGTGTATTCATTGGAAAAAAAATCTGATATATACAGTAAAAATTATTTAAAAATGATCAACATTTAAAATTGTTGTAATACATGAGTTTCATTTTTTTTAGATAGATATAAAACTTTTTGATCGAAGCAACAATCAGTTACATTAACGGCTACAACCGATCAATACCACCAATACAGTCACAATCAGCGAATACCAACACTACCATCACAACCAGTGAATATCAACAATACCGCCACAACCGACAAATACCAAGAAAACAACCACAACCGACCAATACCAACGAAACGACCACAACCAACCTTTCAATACCTTCGAGGTTTGAACAAGAATGATGCATATAACAACCAAATGGCTTTATCAATGCACCCCCATCTCATCGATAAATGAATTTCATTTTTTGCTAACTAATAATTTACAACAATAATTAAACCATTCTACAATAATAATTGTAATAGTGAAAAAACCATATTATAATCATAATAATTATAACCATTGAACAATTAATGCTCACCTTAAATTTGATGTCCATTAAAAAAAATCGTAAGATTTTAAATTTTAAATAAATTTATATTGATCTTATTATAATTGACCAAACTTTCATTTTTTTTTAAATGTTATAATAATTGTAAATTTTAGCACTATAAGTTACAATTATTTTATTTGATTTTTAAAAAGTAATGATTGAAAATCCCCCTCTGCACTATAATCTTTTCTATCGACATAATAAAATTAACATCCTATCTGATTTACTGGCCATTTTCCGTGATGTGTATTTCCCATGCAAGAAAATGCAAACATAAAAGGTTCCCAACTTGATTGGCCTGCAATTATATTAAAATGAAATTGTAACTATTTTTATAATCGAATTCCTAGTTTTTAAAAATAAATTGTGTTGTTTTTATTTGTTTTCATATTTCAGATGATCATTTATTAATCTCTTATTCCGAAAAGAATCATAAATGATAATCTGAAACGTCGAGACAAATAAAAATAACACAATTTATTTTCAAAAACTAAAAATTTATATAAATTGTAAAAACATAAAATCTAATACTTTTAAAATATTTGTCAGTTTCTTATTACTATTTATTTTGACATATTGGATTTCGCAGCTCAGATTCTTGTTATAATTGTAAACATTTTCAATAAAATAAAATAAAACAAATGAACTAAAGATATGCAGTAAACCCATCATCTGAAAAATTACCATATATCATTATATAAGTTTCTCTTTTAATTATTTTCTTATTACACAATAAATAGTTTGTCAGGGATTGGGTGCACAGATAATCAATCTACTTCAACTTACGTAATAGTTTGTCAGGGATTGGGTGCACAGATAATAAATCTACTTCAACTTATGTGTGACATTATTTGACATTTTGGTGTTAATCTAGTTCTGTTGAAAGGCCGCCTGCTCAATTAGCAGTCTTGAGCTTGTGCTAGAGCTACAAGCCTTTGTTTTTCTACAACTGGTTTATCAACTTCCTTTTTTTTCCCTCCGTCATACCTGAATTTTACAAATGGAGCTGGAGCTACCAGACTTTCTTGTTCTGTATACTCCCAAAGTCAACAACACCCACATACGGATGGGGATTCTACAGCTGCCAGAGCGTAAACTTGGGTCAACAAACTTGAATTTAAAGGTCTTTACATACCCACGAAAGGCTTTTGTTTCATTGTTGGCTCAGAGCTTTCAATGTTTTGGTCTCATTACTTATTTCAGCGTATTCCCTTCCGGCTGTTGTTTTGTAACTGTGTACTTCTGTCTCTTATGGGATTCTGGTATTTTGTACTTAATTAATCCTTTGTTTCTATATTCTTTCTTTGATTAATAAAATAGCAGCATTTTCAATTTAAAAAAGTGAGCAGTATACTAAAAATGCAAATTTATTTAATAGGTAATTACACCAAATTGACAAAATATCTCTGCAAAAACCGAAAATAAAAGGATTGTAGCGTCATATATCTTTTAAAAAAAATCTTGCTGTGAAAACTAAACATACTTGGGTGCCAAATTTTGGTTGTATTCTATTTGATGTTGGCTTACTGTTTAAATTCCAACCACCACCTCCTCTACTTTCATAAGGAAAAAACGCGAGGTTAGAACCTAGCTTCTAGCACACTAAAACTTACAAGCTCATGAACAATTTCCAGATGAAAACTTCAAGCCTACTTAAGGATTTTTGAACTAGCAGTCGTTAGGTAACTCGAGAAAATGGAGCCGATACGTAAAACAGATCAATGACAAAAAAATACTGACATTTTGCAAAACATTTGGGACCATATCCCAAATATTATTACTTGCTCTGTGACCAACTGTGCTTCCTTTTTAGACTTGCTCGTTAAAATGAGCAAGCATCCCTCATAGACACCAAAAAGATTTACATTAAAAATGCAGGGCTCATAAAAAGGCCCAACAACCGTTCGTTTCTTCCTACAAATAAACTATAACCTACGCTTGAAACATTTAGGTTGGAACCAAGTTCGTTGCATAAGGAGACTGTGCAAACATGAAAAGAATGGCAACACAAAACAAAATAAACTGAATGAAAGAGAACAAACTAGATCTGCACACTTTGTTGTGTAATGTGAGAACCTCTTCCATTTCTAACAAACTCGCGCAGGCATTCTCCAATTCTACTAATTGGTCCTTCAATGAAAGTGCACGGCCTTTGGCATGTTTTAGCTTCAAAGATGTTTGGAGTTGTTTGATGACCAGAGCTTTCTGTTCCTGCAGAAGAGACGTTTCGTTCTCTACCAAAGCAATGCTCCTTTTGGCTGCATTATTTAACATCAGAAATTCTATCTCAGCTTGCATCTTCTCTTTGTACTGTTCTTCCAACTCCCTTTCCATTTCTTTGCATTTTGCTTGCAGTAACTGCAGTTCGCTTGAAGACCCCTCACTTGGCAGTTTGGTTTCCTCAAGTTTAATTTCTTGTTCGTTGCATTGGACTTCAAGCTCTTTCACTTGTTTTTGTTCAGATAATGATTTCTGATTTGCTGCTTCAAGTTCCCTCACTTTGTTTTGTTCAGATAATGTTTTCTGGTTTGCTGCTTCAAGTTCCTTCTGTAGTAATTCCAGCTTTTCACTCAACTTATTGAGTTGACTTCCCACCGAAGGCCATTTTATCTCGTCCTTTTCTTCCACATGAGAACCATTAGCGTCAGGAGCATCATACTTGTACAGATGCTTGCTTACACTATCACTTTCGGAACTTATGCCATGTTCAGAATCCTTCATCTGCAATCCATCAATTTGTTTTCCTAGATCTTTCATTTGTTGAACTTCTGCAGCAACACAACATCATAAATTAGTCTCTCATATAAAAGATAAACTACTTTCTGAATTTGAATGTCAAAGTTTTGTTAAGAATGTTAAAGAGCTCGTTGAATGTAATGCATGACCTTCTGAAGTTGAAACATTTTCTTGACTGTAAGTCGCTCAGTTCAAATGGTAACAAAGGTAACGCCAAGGCTTGGCAATCTGCCCTATATCTACTTTAACCTGAAATCTTTTCCGAAGAAAAAAATAATGAACTCGTTGAGGAGGAAAAGTAATTTTTCCCAGAATATTAGTTGTTTTTATTTATTTGGTTAATGCATTTCTGAATTTTAATTTTCTTTTACTATTTTACAATCTGTAAAAAAGGTTTTTTTACAATATAAAATAAAAATAGTGGGTCCAGACCAGTGTAGTCTGGCCGAAAAAATTCACTTCATGCTGAACCTCATCAAGGTTAGGCCAAACTTGGAAACATGCAACAAAACAATGACGAACTTTCAACAGCACCGTACAATCAAATCAAGAAAACCAGCATGTTAGAAACTTGAAAGAATGATGGTTCTAGACTTATTTAAGATACATGGTGATGGCCAGCATATTAAAAAAGGACGAGAAAAGCAGCTCAAGGGGATGCATTCATTCAAGTCAGACAATCAGTCTACATAACAGGCACGATCATTATTCCAGTATAAGGAAAAAGATTGTGCGCGTAAATCAATTGTCTGATATGGAGACTGATTATCTGAGTTGAATGAACGCATGCCCTTAAACTGATTTTCCCTTCATTATGTGTCTCAAAGTAAGCATATAGTCATCTTTCTTTCTACCATGATAGATTTTATGATTTGATAGAACAGTACTGCTGAAGCCCCTCCATTGTTTTGTTGTATAGTTACCAGGTCCAGTCAGACCTGATCGAGATTTGCTCTGAACCAAAAAAAACCTGCTGGACTCACCAATCCTGACCTTTATCCTATATCACCAAACTTTTTCAGCTGGACTGAATGGTTCAGACCTCCTTTAGCTAAAATAAAGGTACTTTGGTTCAGAGTTTTCAAGATCATTGCTCATTGCAAATGCAAAGATGCATACAAAGCTAATGCATTTCATACGGACATATTTTCCTGCAATCCAGAAAGACCTATACAGAGGATAACTTAGGATGTCTCTTCGAAGCAGAAAATGCATAAAATTGAATGTGATGGCTTTACTAGCATCACCATAACATAGGATATGATGGTATCTACTTTGGGCCTTATGCAGAACAATTAACTAAGTAGCCGATATGGATACGGGAATCAAATACGTGGATATGGCAAAAAGAAATTGGGAACCGGATATGTATTTGGATACAGCCATACAAAAATATATATATATAATTAAAAATATAAAATATATAGCCATATAAGAAAAATTAACCACATAATATGCATAGAAGAAAGAAAATAAGTTAAATTACCACAAAACCTACTCATAATTCAATGCCAAATATGAAATATCATAATATTCAATGGTCGAACTTAGATTGGTTTTATAACAAGTACACAATGTAAATGTTACAATGTATGGATAAAAATAAAGACAAATCAGCATATTCATTATTCACCATATTCATATTCGTCTTTGGCTGCAATGTTTTCATCGAAAGCATTATCATGTGGTTCATCAGAACCACGAGCAATAACAATGACACTCCTACTATGTGAAGCACCGTCTTGCTCTGTATCGAGCAATGAAAGGTAGGCAACAGAGGCATCCAAGTCAGTAGTCTTTGGGTCCACATCCCAACACTTTGTTGCCCCTTCCTTATAATCAGCATGTTTGTGTGTGAGAAGGCAAGTTGGAATGCACAGAGACCAAATCCTCCACCTTTTTTGCTGCCAACTTGCTGCACTTCATTGAATGGATAAAGGTGTAGGGTACCCCAATTCCACTTAAACTGATGAGGATTTTGCAACCTATCGAGGCAAGCCACAAAATTAAAATTTATAAATGTTAAAACAAAACGTTGAAAATAAGGGTATATAGTTTTAAAAAAATTAAAATCTTACTTGTTATAGAATTTTTATCACAAATCGCTGGAGGTGGATGGATGCTTGTCCATGGAAGTACACCACATATGAGCATCCTTGTACTTGTCACAAAGAGTGCCAAGGAAGTGACTTATGGAAGTTATGAAATGCCCAAAATCTCTCGTAACTGTGTCTTTACTTCTAGATCGAGGAATAGTTTAGAAAATGTCGTCTTATATCCCTCACTAACCTCAACATCCCTATATGTTGCAACCCCCCTGAGCAAAGAAAGGAGCTTTGCGCAATAGTATCTGGGAATCAAAGCAAAAGCAAGAAAATGCAATGGGGTGGTCATTTTGTTCCACCTTTCAATGAAATGTAAATGCACTTCCTTGAAGACCCTCTCCATAGGATCTTGCTCTTTCGCATTTATGATGGACTTAATCTTCTCAATCACTGAGTCGATTCTATCATAAATCTCACTCAAACATGAATGATCCATATCCACAAATCTCAACATACTCACGGTGGGCTTAGTAAAATTGAGCAAATACACCACACGTTCCCACCAAACATCATAAAAAATCCACCTTGATACTTTTGTGGCCCTCTTAGTGTTTTTCTGCCTCCATGCACTCCAAAGGTTGTTGATAACCACAATGTTCAATACCTCACACATCTTGATAGGTCGTCTCAAGACGAGTGTGTGACGCAAACCAAGTCTAAGCAACCTAATACGAAATGAAAACAAATAAAATTAAACAATAAAAATCTTACAAATTACAAAATTAAATTTAAAATATACATGATTTATGAATGATTAAATAAAAAATTACCTTTAACAACTGCAACTTCGAGAAGGCCCTAAAAATGCTGGGGCATGTGATGGTTGCTTATGAATATTTGGATCTCACTCGCCTTCTCATAGACTTGTTTAATCCAATCAAATTTGGTCCCCAATTTTTGCAACATAAGGTTGAAAAAATGAACAGCACAAGATGTCTAAAATATGTGCCCATATCTTACCTCAACCAACATGCCCGCAACTTTGCAATTTTTTGCGTTGTCTATTACGTGGACAACATTTTAAGACTCCACCGTCTCAATGGACTCTATCAAGATGTCGGTAATAAATCGTACATCTTTCACTTGTCCCTCACAATCAATGACCCTTATAAAAATTGCCCCTTTATGTTACATCTCAATTCCTTGCTAAGCAAATTTATTTGATTATCCATGGATTTTTTATAGTTGGTAATTTGATTTGGGTTATTAACTAAACTATGAGTTATATGTTGTTATGGGACAATTAAATATTATTTTGATTTCATGATGACATTGTTATGAGTTAGTTGTATTGTATATTTTTATATTATGATTATGTTGACTTATTCTTCAGCAGTATTTTATGATATACATGTCATGATGTTATGGACTAACTCCCTAGTTGTCGTGAGTTGGACGTAGGAGAGATTCATCTCTCAGAGCATGGCAAAAGGAGAACATTACCGGAGAGGGTGACGTAGATAGAGATATTGGGAGACGATAGAGGAACGGCTAGAACCCTACACACACCACATTAAATAATGCATATTAAATGCATAGTTAAATGGTTAGCTTTAGTGTGTTTTTTATGTTGTCTGCATTTAGATAATTGCATGTGTGAGTTCAGATTTATGTTTATGTGGAGTTAATTATGTGTGATCGCATTAAGAATAATACACTTAGTTTTAAATATAAATGTTGCAGTATAATTATGTTATGTTATTTTAGTCATAATTATTAATGTTTTTGCCAGAACCTAAATTTACTTGATTATTACCTAGTTACTACCGCATCTTGCCTAACTTGGACATTGTTTGGAAATAACAGAGTCAATGGTATTAATCAAAAATTAATGATTAATGAGTTAATTGTTTACTTAAACACTAAGTGATTATTTATTTATTATTGGGGCATAGTAATATTAAGTCATTTAGGAAAAATAAAAATTAAAAAAACACAAGAAAAAAAACAAATTGGAAAAAAAAAAGAATGGCAAGCTAAAATAGCTTAAGGCTAAATTTAATAAGCTTTAATAGTAAGGCAATGCCTTTAGCTAGAAATTCAGCTTGCTTTTAATTAGAGAAAAAAAATCCCCTTTTAGCTTTAATGTGAGCTTCATGCTCACACTTTATCTTAGCTTTAAGGCATATGCCTTTTTTAATTTAAACTTTCTTTATATTACGCATAAGTTTGTAGCTTTTAGCTTTAGGTAAGCTTTAGTTTTTATTTAGCTTTAAACTTTAGCTTCCGCAAGGCCAGCGCATAGTAAAACAGGAATTTGACTTCTCTTACAGTTGAAATAGCTTCAAGCTATAAACGTTAAAAGCTTTGAGCTTAAAAAAAAAAAATCGGTGGTCGTTTGATGAATTGTTAAAAAGAAAGAGGGTGGTGTGTGAAGAGAAGGCACAGCGTAAACAGGAGAGCAGGCTCCCTTGTGCAAGCAAAGGATGTCTGCCAGTAAAAGATTTTGGAGATGAGGGCATGGCAATACCACTTCCAAAGTGATTTCTACTGGCAGCGATGGTGGTGGAGAAGATGGATACGGTGCTGGATCTGAGAATATTGAACAGTTTTATCAGAGAATGCTTGAGGATAATCCTGCAAATAGTCTCATCTTGAGTAACTATGCTCAGTATTTGTACGAGGTAAGTATTCGGTTGTCTATGAGAAAATGTGGATTTCATTTCAGTTGAATTCAATCATTATCTGTTCTCTATGATATATCATTTAATCATGTACCAATCTGCCGTTTAGTAATGTTCCTCTGGGGATCAAACTTAATCCCAGGAGGAATCACCCTGTGACCCCACCCTTGCGAATAGAAGGACCTGGCGGTTATGAATAACCTGGTACATTTTCTGGTAGGAATATAGCGTAGAATGAACATCAATTGAAATATGAGATAGCGATTGAGTCAATTTATGTTTGTGAACAGCGATAGACATGCCTAGGATACATTTTTGTTTGTGAAACAGTGATTGAAATATTAAACAATGAACTTGTATAAAAGGCGATCTGTATAAATCTGGAAAAACAGCAAACTTGGCGATAATATTTGGCATTGGTTGCCGATATATGTCAGATTATGTATTGATAGTTGACATAATATACATCATGGATATTATCGTGGAATGTAACTAATCGTTGGATATTATCGTGGAATGTAACTAGTCGTTGGCGATAATGTTAGATTATGTTGTCCATATTGAAATTAGTAACTAATATTGGATATCGTTGTGGAATGTTTCCTGGAGATGAGTCAACAATTAGTAACTATGATGGATATATATATGTCCAGTATTTTCAAGTAAATGAAGTTAATAAATGTGAAAAAAAATTCTACAAACCTATGGCTAGTAATAGAAATGCGCCATTATTTGAACCATGATATACTATATAGCAGTATATATGTTTATATATATATATATACACCTGAAGTATAGCGAAGTATAAGCGGAATTTGGCAACTTATATGTTGGTATATGTATGTATATAGTTCGGAGTATTTATGCAAGCATGTAGGTTATCATATACTTGATTATTAATAAACATATAATGGATATACGAATTTATATCAATAGTAATTTGCCACATATGTAACCTAGACCATAAGATCTACCTTAAATTTACAAATCTGACTTTATCTGGCCGTCTGTAAATATAAACTATTACTCCCATTTAATATGAATAGCAATAGTAATTTGCTAATCGTTGGAATGCGACTTATTATGAAACCATGAAACCCCACGAGAATTAACATGGACATTAACAGAGTTTATAAGGAATTAGTAGTGAATCATTATATATTGAACAGTGATGTTATAGACAATAAATTGGGTGAAAAAGTATCGACTAAGAGAGTAAACTGAAAACCATATCAAGTGAGTATATATATTTAGTTATGGATTTTTAGGTATTGTGTGTAATTATACTCCAAATCGACTACATATAGGTATGAGTTCATTTGGTACAAGGACTATATTGAATACTATATTGAATGTACCCTCTCAACTTTATATGCTGAATATAAAACTCTTCACTCATAAGTATACTTTTATGACTAGATAATGTAACTCACAATATATTACTATAAATTGATCTAGTGGTTAGTGGTTGGTATACGCTATGATTGTTCCATTAATGATTAGTATATTTACGAACTGTGTAATGTAAATGATTAGCATATTGTAACATAGACCACATGCTTATTTGAGAATTATTGGTTTGTGTATTGTATATTGTTCCATTGTAAATTTGTGTACGATACGCACCATGAGTATACTAATATGTACAAGGGCGTATACATATATAGCTTAAATATATACATTAAGATGTGTGCCTATAAACATAGACTATGACTAGTATATTATCATGGTTTTAAATTTGTATAATTACATATTTGATAAAACTTTAGTGTATCATAATAGAGCAATTTGTGTATTGTTGAATATTTATATGCGAACCATGAGAACTTGTGCACGGAGTTGGATACGCTTTTATTATGTCAAGATGAAAATCTATTTAGTTTGGGATAAAAACTATGAAAGAGAATTACATTGTTGAATCCCTAATCTTAAAAAGATCGTCAATATATTTTGTGAACAAAAAAGTTATAATGATTGTTGAAATCATATGGAGTTCTTGATTAAGAAATATAAATGACCGTTGATATAGTATTTATATATCGTTTGTGTGTTTATATATGATACATATTATGTTGTACAATTATTTGTATATAGGAAACATATATATGAACTTAAGTAGCCATATGAAAATATTACATATATAGGTGTATTGGGTCATATGCCTATACTTATAGCTAAATGGATGGTTAAAATAAGTTATAAGGGTTCCAAGGGACCGAAAACTATAACCATATGAAAACAGTGTCTTAGAAACGAAATAAGTTGTTTAAATAAAAGATTATGTTATAACTTGGTTTATAAGTTATTTAATTCTCTACAAATATTATGACTGACTGCTTGAAAGTAAGTCGTGTGTACATAAAAATGGTGGACTGTGTTATCACTGCTTGTACTATATATTTGAATCTACTTACAAAAATTAGATTATGCAGTCTAAACATAGATTATACCCGATTGGTATAAAATGTATTTGTTTGTTTACTATTTAAGTGATAAATGATATTGTGAAGATTCATTCATACGTTCGACGAACTAAATGTATGCATTTTGATTATTCTTGTATTTAGCATGTTTTATGTTTGTTGGTAGGAAATAATTTGTATAAATTTGTTGATTATATTTAAGTTAATCAAATTTTGCATTGTTGGTACTGAGTAAGTAGTACGATGAAATTCACTAGCTTGCTAGCATCACTATTACCAAAAGAAGATAATCCGATCAAGTGATGTGTATGAATTTGACTGATCCTAGAGATCACTAACTATTAAAAACAAAGCCAAAATAATGTTAGTTAGACATTGTCATTTCATGTGTATGATTTACATGTTTGTGCGATATCATGTTAGAACGGATTTCTTTATGGTACATTGCATGTTCAGAGAAATCATACAGCATGAGTACTAGTTTGTCTCTTTGGATTCCCACACCGTCACTATCTACTCATAACAAATAAAATCTAAAGCCGAAACTCAACACATAATGAATGAACCAGGTAGCCAACTTCTTGACCTAGCCCTTTCATATAAAAAAAGGACAATGTTTCCTTTAATGAAAAAAGAAAAGGGAAAGCAAGATTGACTTGATGTCTTTCAAGTTGTGGTCTAGCAATAGGATGGAAAACTTATGACAACGATGACCCGAGATTAATCCCCTATGGGCATGTCTACCCACAATAAACTGGAACCTATATTAATGTTGTTTGGTAGTGTAGCGAAGGAGGGGACTTTTAATGAATCCAAGATCATATATGACAAGTTGGCTGGCTTCTCAGCTAAATGTGAAATATTGTAGAAAGTGTACAGGATGGCCAAATCCTTGATAACTAATGATCCTGATTATTCTAATAAAACAAAAGTTTTACCTCAGTATCGCAATGATTTTCTTATTGTTAACTGAAATATGTTGCAAATTGTGTTCCCTATGCATTGTTGTCATTATCAGTCAGAGGATGTAAAATTATTTTATCCAAATTCAAAGAGGAAGTTGAATGTTGTCAAGGGCATGAATAACTGTCTACAAAGGAGGCCTTGTGATTGTAATTAAACCTTTTTGAAAAGAAAATAATGAAATAAAAAAATAAGGACAAAGTGTTGTATTCATTATTTTGGCTAGAAATGCAAATTAGGAATGTAAAAGAAAGAATTATATTAATGTACACAATTGACCAAAGAAGGTTGATGGAACTTGAAGTACAGCAAGTTACAATATCTAATCATTACTGTCTAAAGAACAGTAAAAAATTTAGAGAATCAAGGTTTCTATAGTTAAAGGTTGCAAATATGAATCGTGACAATTGCGTTGTTTCATTTATTTTTTCATTTATATAGACATTTAGAATCTTACCTTGCTGTAGTGCCTCTTCAGCAGTCTTAAGTTGAGTCAATACTTGAACCAAACAATCTGATTCCCCTGGTTGCGGATGCATACTTTTTACATGCGCTTGATAATCTCCTTTCTCTTCCCTCTGTTTTGCACCAACAGTAGCTGCAGATGCAAAACTCTCTTTGCTGTGTGCAACAACATCACACATCGTGACTGGATTCTCCCTAATAACTTCTTCTTCTCTATATCTATCATCACTAACACTTAATCTCTCCTGAGACTTAAAAAACTGAGCTTCCTCACTGTTCTGTCTCTCGAAAGTGCTATTTTCAGGATCAAAGTTCTCATACCAAAGTCTAAGTTCTTCTGTTGTCCACTTCCCATTGCCAAGGCTTGCATTGCTGCCACTCTTAGCCATGACCGCCCTACTGTGCCCTGAAGCACTAACTTCTGAGGTTGCTAAATTATTTTCTGTGCTACAGGAACTCTCACCAAGGTCGTCTAAACTCTCCTGTTTGTTGCTGCCCATTAAATTACGGCCACTCTTTGTCACCACTACATTGCTATGAACTGAGGCACCAAAATCCAAAATCCCTAAATTATTTGCTGTGCTGCAAGAACTTTCCCCAAGGTCATCCAAATTGTCCTGTTTGTCACCACTCAATATAGGGGTAGCAGGAAAATCTTCAATATGGCTTCCAAAAATTCCTTCGAACTTGTGCACTATTCTCCCTGTACCGATGCTACTTTCATCATGCTCATGAAGAGGATCTTCAGAATTGTGATTACTCTCCACAAACTTTTCTGCCCTTGCCTTTTTCGTTGGTCCTGCAGGTATCTTCCTATCCCCAGATCCAAATGCCCTTAAGCCGATGGGCAGTTCATTTCCATCCCCATAAAGAGGTGGGTAGTTTTTTGCTTCTCTGTTTCCAAACAATCCCAATTCAAATTCATTCAGAAGCTCTTCCGTTACTAAACTTTCAGCCATAGCTTTTGGAAAGTTGGTACAGCTCTGATCTTCACCAGAGTCGATGGGAAATGCATTAAGGACTGCGTTCCAGGACCCTGAGTCTGACTCCCGGTCTGGATGAGAGAATCCCAACATAGAAGATGATCCAACAATATTATTGCCAACAGAGGGTTCAGACTCTATTACCTCATTTTTCTGCCTGTTTCCACCAGATGCTCCCTTAGATGCGTCCATCCGTCCTGCATTAGGATTAACTCTCTTGTGAAGCATTCTCTGTGGCTCCTGGACATGTCGAGCATCCTTACTAGTCTCTCGCCGCCTTCTCTTCCACTTCTTCAGCCCTTTCCCCTTAGTCTTCTCAGCCTGATCTGGACTAGCCCCATCTGATTTTAAGCTCTCCTCCTTCAATTTAGCCATTTCTTCCACTTTCTCACACCTCTCCCCCTCTTCCACATTCTTTTCCTCGTTGGCAGATCCGGAATTCCCATATCTCAATTCCATAGCCCCCAAAATCCACAACCAAGACAAGCACAGCTACCATGCAAAGCTAAGCTACAGTAGCAATCACTCAACTGCAATTCATGTCTCAGATCCAACAACCCACCTCATAAATCTTTGCTAACCACTCAAAAGTCAGTCGTGCAGTTCACCAAATAAATCTCTACCGACTCAGCCAATCACTATGTGCAACTCATGAAGCAAATACAACAGCCGAAATCATGAATCTTTATTGGGTCCGATGGCTATTCATGGAGCAAATCCAACGGGCAAACTCTTATCTCTACTGGGTATTCCAATCAATCAAATAGCAACACATAAATCAAATTAAATATTTGTATTGGTTCTGACAACCGCTAATAAATCATTCAGCATATATCACAAATTTGCCCTGGGTTCGCAAACCACTCAGTAACAACAGCCCACCTGAAAAATCCCTACTAGGTGTGCCAACCACTTAGCAACGATTCATGAAGCGAAACCAACAATTCAGCTGAAAAAACTCTATTAGGTCTACCAATCACCCAACAGTAACCCCTGTAGTAAATTTTACACAAACAGTAAGTTTTGTAACTTAAATGATGTAGAAGTTGAAACACGTTCCCTACTAACCTATTCAGTAACCTAAGTATCTGAAACCATGAAATCTTAACCAAACCATAGAAAAACATGCATTTTACAACAAAACAGAAATCAAACCCACTATCATAACTGCTACGCCCAATTGTGTAAGAAAATTCAATACCGCACCTGAAAAACCTGTCATGGGTTTCCCAATCACTCAATAGCAGCAATTTTGTTTGCAATTCCAGCCGCCCAACTCACAAATTGGGTATGCAAATCACCAATCAGATCGTGGATTCCAAGCCGCCGCCTTTATATTGAGAGTACCAAAAATATCCAACTTCCTTAGGCAAGGGCTCCTTGGACAGCTGTAAGTACATACTTTTACCTAGCGAATCCCACCTGGGTCATCAATCCCACAACTTCCCTCTACTAAACCCTTCATTGGGTCCTCCGATCATGGATCCCCAAGATGACCCACTTACTAAATCGCTGTTGATCCTCAAATCCACAGCAACAACAAAAAATTTCCTACACAAGTCAGGAGTCCTGAAACCTCAAAGAAAAAGAACAGTAACAGGAAAAGGAAAAACTAACAATCACCATCCACTGGTCCTTAAAAATCTTGAAGCGTCATTCTACAGTGTATGGATTATTCACCGACCACATGACCTTGTAAATGATCCCACAAGCTGCTTTTTCTTCGTATCTTAAAGAAACAGCTAAAAAAGTGATCCTATTTAGATTTTATTACCTGTCAAGATCGTAGAGAGGGAGGCTACACACGTGCCGGTGTGCGTACACTAAACCCAAGCAACTCCCCCATAGATAAACGTTTCTTGGAAATTTAAGGGCCATGGCACACATCTATGGGGATTCCATATAGGTTTCTTAATTAAAATCAATGCCGTTGGGGTTAGCCTCTTGATTAGGAAGATAATCAAGTGGTACAGATGGTCTGCTTCTTCCATAAAATGTTAAGATTCGAGAGGGCGAGGGTGAGGGTGAGTTGAAGGTTTTTTTTTCTGGTTTTTTTTTTTTTTTTTTCTAATTATATATTTTCAGTGAAAAATAGATAAAGTAAATGTTTTTGATTGGAGTTATTGGAATATAAAAGGTGTTCGGTTTTTGATAATATGGATATATAAAAACAACAAACTAAAATAAAAATATGATATAGTCAAATCATAGTAAAAACAAGTCATCAAACCTCTGCCAATAAGTAGTAACAAACCCAAAGAAAAGTATGATGTCTTTCACGGAGACTTCAACCAATCTGACTTGCATAGAAATAGAAACTCGAGACCAAAGCAGAGGTCAACCGAAGGAGAGCAAACAAATGTGATACTACCCTCAGTCATAGGTCAAGACTTGTGTTCTCTTGCACCTTGAAAGAAGGTCCTTCATTGGCCACTAGGATCCTTCTCTCACCAAAACTTCTACTTTTGATTTCAACGTTTCTATGTTAAAGAACTTGCCCTTCTTCTTAGTGATGGAGCCTACATCAACGTTGAGTTTCTAGCACGCTTGGGCAAAGGGTTAGTAGCAGGGGAGAAGAGAAAAGACACAAGGGGGTGAGTGGGAAACGAAGAGGGAACAATGCAAAGAGAGGAGGAAAGGTCAACAATCTTGGTGCATTTATTAAATTATAAACCTTTCTCTATTGTATATATATTTTCAAATGATATGGTGAAAAATATAATAATTATAAAAAATTATGGTTTAATGTGAATAGCTTTAAGGATGTTGTTGTCTTCTCAAATTAAAATAACAATTGATCAAATTTTAGAGAATAATTACAATGATTATATTTTATTTTTAACATTATATTCAAAATATTTAATATAATTTTTTTTTTAATTCATAAAATTAAAATATAATATATTGATTAATTTTATTATGAATAAATTATTTATTTTGTAGATTGTAAATAATATAAAAATAATAATAATAATAATCTAATTATATGTAAAATATTTTAAGTTAATACAAATGTCTTAAATAAAAAAATTTAATTTATATTTTTTATATAATTAAAATATCAAAAAAAAATCTAAATTCCATTTCATTATCAAAATATATATATTTTTTAAAATTAAAATTAAAATTAAACATAATCATAAACATCACCTCCTTTTCATTATAAAATCTCTCTCTATAATCATCATAAAAATTTAAATTATTATATTTACACAAAAGGAAGCGTACTCCCAAAAGAAATCCAATAAACCCCACTTCCAAATAGATTGGGAATAAAAATAATTAAAACTTAGTAAAAGAATTCGAAGTTATGCACAACACCCACATGGGGGTTTTATTGAGAGAATATACACATGAGGAGGGGGAATTTAGTAAGGGACTGCTTTGGAATAAAACTATGAAGTGAAAAACAAAAATAGAAGTCACATCATTGTGGTTGGCAAAGTAGAAAAAACAAAGGGAAAAGAATATTAATAAAATATGAAGAGTTGGTGGCCTAGGCCTCTTCTTCTTCCATGTGTAGAGGGACCCATAAGTTAATTCCTTTGTCAAAATTATTTATTGGTGTTGGTGTTGGTGTAGATTTAATATATGGAATAATTTTTTTATTAAAAAGTATGTAATATTTGGTCAGTAGCGTTTTTCTTAAAAAAAATTATCAAGAAATAGGAATTCTAAAGATTTATTTAGAAGTTTTTTCAGTATTGTTTTTTTTTTCCATAGTTATAGGGGGGTTTGGAGAAAAATATAACAATAGCTTTTCAGATTTAACAAATTAAATTTCAAGTGAAACAGTTGTTATGTAACAAGAAGATCCATATTGTTTAGGGATTGAAGAATAAGTTGTATAACAGTAGAGAGGTTTTTCCTACAGCGATTCATTCCTGAAAGAGTGGACGTAATGTACTTATGTATTATGTTTTTGAATGCTTTTGATCGCTGTGAACACTATTTTGCTTTTGTTTTTAACGTTGCTTGCAGTTTTGCCTTCTCAGATGCTCTCATGAGCATTAAATTCTTCATGTAATCTGCGTATTTTCAATATGAAAAAAATATTAATATTATGTGGTATGTTATTAGTATTTGGGTTGTTCTCTTTCTTTTTGGTGGTATAATTAGGGGGTGTTTTATTAGCGTATGGGCTCTTCCATTTCTGCATTTGTGTTTTCTCCTCTTCCACAACAATTTCTCCTCCGAAGGTTTCTCCTTCAAGAGGTTTCTGCCATTCCTTCCTTGTTGGTAACCCCCTGAGTGACTTCTACTAATCCCCCCTTGTTGAGCCTTTTGCCTCTCCTCTTAGGTTTGCATCCAAAAGATGCAAGGCGCTCATTGACATTGATTCTAAGAAAAAAGGGCGTAGATCTAACGTTGAAAGATTGAGAATGGAAGTAGAAGTTTTAGTTGGAAGCGGTTCCCAATGGATGATGAAAAACCTTCTTTTTAGGTGTGAGAGAAGATTGGCTCTATGTTGACCTTGATCACAACTTGGCTCTTTGTTTGTTTTTCTTTCTCTTGTCTGGGTGCTTATTTGTTGACGTTTTGCAGATATTTTGTAGAAGCCCTCTGAGTTTTTAGTCTTCCCCTTGTAGAGTGTCTTTCACTGAATGGTTGTTGACTATTGGTTTTGGTATGTTTCTATGCTCTCGTCTTTTTTTTATTTTTCATTTCAAGATTTAGACATCAATTATATCACAAAGCTAGTTCATAACTATGATAAAAAAATATTTACCTTTAATAAAAAAAGAAAAAGTATATAATATCTTTTATCAAATAAAATAATATTGAAATAAATTATTTTCATAGAGATTAAAATGTCTAGGTTAATTATTGAGATAAATATTTTAAAATAATCTTTAAATATAGAGAAAGTTTTTTAAAAAATATGTTTCTTATTTTATAGATTTGAAAACATAAAATCTTTAATTCTATGCTTTGAGGACATTTTATTTTTGTGTGTTTTAAAAAAATAATGTTAATACACATTTTGAGGTGGATAAAGTTTCACATTATAAAAAGTTAATGAAAGATTATAAATATTGAAAAAGTTTTTTAAAAAAATGCTTTTCTCATTTCATAAATTTGAAAATATAATTTTTTAAATTCTAACATCATATGAGTGGAGGACATTTTATTTTTGTGTGTTTTAAAAAAGTAATGTTGGTACACATCTTGAAGTGAATAAAATTCTACATTATAAAGAGTTAAAGAAAAATTATAAATATTGAAAAGATTTTTAAAAAAATACTTTTCTCATTTCGTAAATTTAATAACATAAAATTTTTAATTTTAACATTATATGATAAAGACATTTTATTTTTGTATTTTTTAAAAGAGTAATGTTGGTACACATCTTGAAGTGGATAAAGTTCCACATTACAAGTTGTTCCAAATAATAATAAGGTACAATTGGTAGGATGTGTTTAAGCATAAGTGCTATACTTGATAGTTGTATTTATATTTTTTTATCATAAATACAATTTTTTTTTAGTTTATATTATATATAAGGTAAAATTTTAGACAATGCTCTAAAAAGTATAAATAATTATTATAATAAAAAATATTATTTTTAATGTCTTTTATTTTTAATATGTAATTTACTAAGATTTGGAGGGCAATGTCGAATAAATAACCATGACATCAAGGTTAATTGTCAAATTTAGTCCATGAATGTGCCTAAGAATGGTATGAAACTTTTTTTTTTAATGATGAGGTCATGGTTACATGAATTATTTTTTATTAGTTTAGGTAGCCCTAGAAATTAATGATTTGTAAATTGAAACAATGATATAAAAAAAATTATCACACAATTACTACTTTAAAAAATTATATCATTATTATGGATTGTGGAAACGTTATATCTCAAAGAGGTCGTCAACAATTCAAAGAGGTTGTAAATGTTTACAACCCAAAAAAAAAGTAAGATATAGAATTTTATTACAATTCTGCATTACACCCATACGTGTTCTTACAATGACATCTGAGGGGTCATTGGGCGCTGTAATGGCATGAGAATGTTAGCATTTAATTATTTGCAAGCTGACATTATAAAATAAAAAAATTAAAAATATATATATATTTAGAAGCCGACACGATTAAATAAAAAAATAAAACAACAAACATGACGATTTAAAAAAATAAAAAATATATAAATACAAACAAATCCAAAAATAATGTAAAGTAAAGCTAGAGAAATAAAAAATAAAGAAGAGTAAAAAAAAAAGGTAAATTGCACTGTCATTCTATATAATGTAGATAAAATACAAACTTTTTACATTTAATATTTTAAAGATTACAAACCTTTTGCATTTAATATTTTAAAGATTACTTATTTTTCATTATTTTCCCTATACAATTTCCCTCATTACTTTTAGTGTGAAATTGATTTCCATTTGATTGATTACATTATATTATAATATCATAATTAATAAACTAGCATACATAATAAAATATGGCACTTATATCGTATTAAATTGTGAGTCCCTCGAAAATGATATCTATCGGTATATTTTACATAGATTTATATAAGATATGTATGCTAGTTAAATATATATACATACATTAGATAAAATACTATTAGTTGTTTGAATATCTATTATTTTTCTATTAAAATTTGTTAATTTGAAATAGTTTTACAAGGAAACCATCAACAAATTTTGAATTGACAAGGATAGTTAATTTGTATTTAATTTGAAATTCCATCCTTATTTAAAGGGGTAAAATTCATGAGGGTTTTATCGGAGTTGTTGCCAGAATTTGGATAACGCGAATGCAATGGAGATTTGATCACACAAGATGAACAAGTGCACATCACATAGATGCCAAAGCGATTTGAAAATAACACAATAAGAGAAATTGCACAAGACAAAATGGAGAAAACCAAACTCTGATTAGCATGAGATGGCCAAAGTGAGGAATACATATAGGAGAGTACGAAAGTAACTCCTCGACAAAAGGTGAACAAGGCACCCCAATAATAGACAATAACTCCTCCATGAAAGGTGGTGACAAGGTGCTAAGAATAGAGAAGTAACTCCCATCAAGGGAGTTACCTATGACATTATTATGACACACACC
Source organism: Torreya grandis (assembly GCA_037957365.1). NCBI lineage: Eukaryota > Viridiplantae > Streptophyta > Pinopsida > Cupressales > Taxaceae > Torreya > Torreya grandis. Next base: position 790,577 of record JARHVA010005065.1, on the reverse strand, counting down.
TCCACATAAGCTAGCCTATCCCACAAATGTAAGAAAACTCCATGTATGCACAAGAAATACAATTTTCGTAATTAATAAATAGGAAAAAATAAAAACCTACACTAATACCCCCCATAAGCGCAGCTTAGGTGGGCAGTGTAGAAATATAAAATGAGTCCCAGCAACTAGGCCTGATGAGGTACCCATGTACAAATACAATCTCCCATAAGATAGAGAAAAGGAGAAAACCTATAGGAAAAAACTCCCCCCAAAAGAGAGACATAAAAGAAAAGAAGAGGCTAGAAGGCCCCCCTGAAGATAATGTTGCTGTAGATGTGGACCGCACCCCAAGAAGAGCTCGTAGATGAATGAACTTGCTCTCAGTGAAAGGTTTGGTAAAGATGTCTGCAACTTGCTCTGAAGACTGGCAAAATATCAAGTCAATGACCTGACTATGAATAAGCTCCCGAATGAAATAGATGTGAATCTCTATGTGCTTGGTTTGCTGGTGCTGAACTGGATTCTTGCAAATCTGAATGGCACTCTGGTTGTCACAATAAATGATGGTGGGCTGCCTGATAGGAATGCCAAACTCAAAAAGTATCCCCTAAAGCCAAATAGCCTCAGTAGCTGCATTAACAGCTCCCCTGTACTCTACCTCTGTGGATGATATAGCAATAGCATTTTGCTTCTTGCTAGACCAACTGATAGGACCAAAACCTAGAGAGAAACTGTAACCAGAAGTGGACTTACGAGTCTGTGAATCACCAGCCCAGTCTGAATTTGTATATCCAACCAAGTCAACCTCTATGCCAAATTTGTAATGAATCTCGTATCTATGTGAACCCTGTATGTAATGCAAGATCCTCTTAGTTGCTTTCCAATGTAGCTCATGAGGTTCCTGCATAAATTTCGAGACAAGTCCCACTATAAATGATATGTCGGGCCTAGTGTGAGTCAAGTAGATGAGACTACCAACAAGTTGTCAATACCGAGTAGCATCAACCAATGGTGAAGAACAATTAGCCTCAAGCTTGACTCCTGATAGAAAGGGAGTCAGAGATGGCTTGCAATCAGCCATGTGAAACTGAGTCAAAAAGTCAAGAGCATACTTAGGTTGTGCAAGAGAAATCCCTGAATCTGACTGTGAGATCTCGATGCCAAGGAAGTAGTGCAACAAACCCAAGTCTGTCATGTCAAATCTATCCTGAAGAGATGCCTTCACCGCTGCAATAGCTGATGAAGAACTCCCAGTGATCAAAAGGTCATCAACATATAGAACTAAAATCAAGAGCGAATTATCCTGCCGCAAGAAGTAGACATTGGGATCAGAATGACACCTAGTGAAACCTATTGTGAGAAGGAAGGAATCCATCTTGGCATACCAAGCCTGAGGGGCCTATTTGAGGCCATAGATAGATTTCCTAAGTCTGCATACTAAGGAAGAATCCTGAAAAAATTCTGGCGGCTACTCCATGTAGATCTCCTCCTCTAGGTATCCGTGAAGAAAGGCACTCTTCACATCCATTTGATGCACATCCCAACCATGTGCTGCGGCAATAGCCAAGGTGAGTCGGATAGAAGTCATCTTTGCAACGAGTGCAAAGGTCTCTGAGTAGTCAATGCCTGCCACCTGTGAGAAACCCTCGGCGACCAATCGTGCCTTGTACTTATCAACCGACCCATCTGCTGCAAACTTGGTCTGATATATCCACCTACGTCAAACCATCTTTCTTCCCTTAGGAAGCGAATTCAAATCCCAAGTGTGATTTTTGATTAAGGAGTAATATTCTTCCTCCATAGCATTATCCCACTCAGGTACCCCCGATGCCTCTCAAAAAGTCTGTGGATCCGAAACTGAAGCAAAGAAGGCATGAGGATCTCTCTAAAAATCTCTCTTAGTACGTCTGTCATCTGCGGGATCTCCTGCCCAAGTGCCAGTGCTCTCAAGTGTCTGTCTGGCGCAAAGTGGCCCAAAAGTGGGCGAGTCAGGTGCTAACTCCTCATCCTCTGACTGACTAGAGGTGGATGACTCGTCATCACTGTCCTCACTGTCTGAACTCAAAAAAGAAGATGTCTCTGGATCAAGAACCTGTTGTGGCTAATCTAAATCTGACAAGGAATCATCATGAAGAAGTAGATTCGATGAGGGAGAAGAAGTGTCAAGTGTTGAGTCTCTAGGACTCTCCTAAAAATGGACACTTCTCTCAATGAACAACTCATGAGTGACTGGATCTAGAAGGCGATATCCCTTAATACCATTCGGATATCCTACAAAGATGCAAGGCTTGGAATGACGTTCCATAGCTTTGCGTTTCTTCTTCAAAATGCAGGCCATGGCTAGGGATTTGAAAACTCTAAGGTGCTCAACATCAGGTTTCCTTTTATGCCAAGCTTTAAAGGGTGTTATCCCTTTCAAAGCTTTGTGAGGAACCCTGTTTTGAATGTAGCAAGCACAATTGATGGCTTCGGCCCAGTACTGTGGTGCTAAGGATTTGGATTGAATCATACAGCTACCCATCTCTTTCAAGAACCTATTTTTGCATTCTGCAACCCCATTTTATGAAGGACTGTAGGTGACTGTGCGCTGTAAATCAATCCCCTCTATGGTGCAAAACTGCTCAAACCTGATGCTGACATACTCCCCTCCATTATTAGTTCGAAGAACCTTGATGGATTTTTCACTCTGTTTCTCAATAAGAGCCTTAAAATCAAGAAAATTTTCAAACACTTCAAACTTTTGTTTGAGAAAATATATCCAAGTGTACTTAGAGAAATCATCAATGAAAGTGATGATGTACTTGGCCCTTGTGAAAGATGGTTTGGGAAAGGGTCCTGATACATCACTATGGACTAACTCCAAAGGTTGTGAAGCCCTCCAAGCTTTGCCTTTGTCAAATTTTGCTTCGAGATGCTTCCCAAGGGAGCACCCCTCGCAAAGTCCTTTTGAGAATTGGACACAAGGCAAGCCAATGACCATGTCATTTTTGCAAAGTTGCTCAAGATAGCGGTAGTTAAGGTGGCCAAAACGCTCATGCCACAATTTGCTAACTCCATCTGAATGAGTCAGCAATGCTATTGGAGAAGAATCTGATGCAAAATGTGAGAAGGTGTATAACATGGCTTGGTGATCTGCCCTACCCACTGCCACTGTAGTATCACTATGCAACTCCCTGATAGCCACTGAATCTGAGAAAAACTCAACTCTCATGCCCCGACCAATGTGAGTGATTTGGTACATTGATAGGAGATTGGTTGAAAGAGAAGGAACACTTAGAACATTATTGAATGTTCCTCCTTCCATTTCAACTGACCCTCTCCCTGTAATGAAAATTGATGTGTCATCACCCAAACTAATTGAAGTCATGCTACAAGGCTCTAAAGATGAAAACTCAACTAGTGAAGAGCCCATGTGGTGAGAAGCACCCGAGTCGATGACCCATGAAGATGTGGAAGCTACTGTAGCTACAAGGGCCTTGCCCTTTTCTTTCTCCTTACCCTTGCCTTTTGCCTTAGTAGAATCTTGGGTAGATGAATTATGCTTGATAAACTCTGGAACACCTATGTTGTTCTTCTCTAGAAGATGAGTTAGGTGATCTATTTGTTTCTTCATGCACTTGTTTTCATCATGCCCTGTCTTTTTACAATAGGCACACTTAACCTTCTCCTTCTTAGGTTTAGCATTGGAGGATGAAGACTCAATGTTGTTTTTGGCAAAATTGTTGTTTTCTTTCTTCTTCTCCTAGTCCTTGTTTTTTTTTTCTTCTCTTTTGTTGAAGTCTTATCCTTACAATTTCCAGCTATCAAAGCTTGGGGTTGAGTAGACTTCATTGTGCCCATTTGAATTAGCTTATCTTGCTCCCTAGTCAAGTCGGCAATGAATGAATCTAAAGAAGGCATTTTCCATGTAGTGCCAAGGGCACTTTTGTGGCATGAAAAGTGGAGACAAAGACTGAATAGCTTGGACCTAACTTTGTGAGAATAGAAAGTATGAGCTGATCATCTTTCTTCTCTATCCCGCATTCTTTCAATTGCAATCTAAGGGCCTTAAATTTAGTGAAGAAGTCCTATCGGGTGTCAAAGTTGCTAGGACTTAGACTTATGAGTTTGTTTTCGATCTCATGACCTCTCATCTCATCAAGCTTTCCAAATAAATTTTCTAAGGTGTCCCATATGTCATTAGGAGTCTGGGAGGATTTTAAACTGAAAAGAAGTTCAGGAGACACAGACAAGCTCAGTAATCCATAGGCTTCATCACTACGGTTGTACCACTTGACCTTTTCAGCATCAGTGTTGGGTTCTACTTCAGTACCCATGGTGATCCTATACAACCCTTTGCTTCTAAGAATGATTGAAATTTTAACCTTCCATTCATGATAGTTGAAGGGTGTTAGAGATTTAGGTTTAAAAAAATCTATTTTTAGCTGAAATTAGGTGTTGTGTTGATTGCAAAGTATGAATTTATGCAGAAAGGAGAATGAAAGCAAGTTGTGAAAAACAATCACACCCCCCCCAAAATGTTGAGCCCCCCCCAAATATGCAAGTGTACGCTCAAAAGACATCAGACTCAGCCGAAAATGCATCTTAGAGAAATCAGTGCAAGACTAAAGCAAACAGGACGTCGAACTCAGCCGAAAATGCATCCCGAGAGACCCAAATTTTGGCACTTTATAAACTAGTACATTTTTGACAATTGAATTACAAACACTTTTTTTAAAAATGGCACCCAAAACTGAGCTATCATTTGTAAGATATTAAAGGTACAATTTTCTCATAAAATAGTGTTTTTACAAAAAAAGCACTAAAACTTTAAAAAAATGTCAAGTCTATGCTGTGGAAAATTGAATTACAAACACTTTTTAAAAAAGTGGTACCCAAAACTGAGCTACCGTTTGCAAGATATTAAAGGTACAATTTTCTCGTAAACTAGTGTTTTTGTAAAAAAAACACTAAAACATTAAAAAAATGTTTGTTATGGGAGAGAAAGTGGCCTTCCAACCACTCGTTGGATTCGGCACGGAATAAGGAATCTAGAGGAGATTTGTGTGAGGGAGAATTGGCCTCCCGCCAACTTGGGCCTCACCCTTCGTCTTCGTAGGTCGAAGATACAAGTTTTAATTCAAACCCCCAAAAGTACAAAATTGTCTAAAAAATTAAATACTCAGTCAAATTCACTGATTTTTGTTTTGACAAATCAATTTTAAACTGAAAACAATAAACTAAAGACATTTTTGATGAATGCCAAATGTTCAAGGGGTGCCACATGGGATGTCAAGTAGGAAGGGGCGCCAAAATAGCAGTCTAGAATTTTATCTTGCAGAAAAGACAAGAAAAATAAATGCAGGCCTGTGCTGGACTGTCTGAGGCGCCGTATGGCCTGATGGCATGGCAGGGAGGACTGTGGCAGCGTCGCATTTTGCAAGAAAAGTGCACAGTTGAAGAAAGTTGGCGTAGAATGCAGAAGCACGTCGTACAGTGGAAAAAGAAGGCTGTATAGAATGCAAAAGCGCGTCGTACAGCTGAAAAGTTGATGCAGAATGCAGAAGCGCGTCGTATAGAATGCAAAAGCACGCCGTACAAACTGGGCAGCGGCTGAACACTGTGGCGTGGAGCAGCTAGAGCAACACGCTGGAAGGTGGCGTCCTCTTTCTTTCCTCAAGCTAGAGTCACACAAACAAAATGCAGAGAAGGGTGGCGTCTAAGAGCAACAAACAGAATGCAGAGTTTTTGTTTTGCAAAATGATAAAAAAAATTCCTCCGCCTTACTAAAGCCACAATAGATCAATCAAGATGTCTTGGCAAATTTTAACTCAGATATATAAAGAGAGATCTGAATAAAACTCAACAGAAGTAATATTTTTTAACAGATTTCCATATGGATTTGCATGAGTTTTCAAGAAACTCTACCAAAACTCTCAAATGCAACTGAGTTAAACTAAGAAAGCAAAGTAAGAATTTCAAAATAAACTACTAGCATAACCAAACACACGATTACCGGAGTAGCTCTGATACCATATCAGAGTTGTTGCCAGAATTCAGATAACGCGAGTGCAATGGAGACGTGATCACATAAGATGAACAAGCGCACATCACATAGATGCCAAAGCAATTTGAAAATAACACAATAAGAGAAATTGCACAAGACAAAATGGAGAAAACCAAACTCTGATTAGCATGAGATGGCCAAAGTGAGGAATACATATAGGAGAGTACGAAAGTAACTCCTCCACAAAAGGTGGACAAGGCACCCAAAGAATAGACAGTAACTCCTCCATGAAAGGTGGTGACAAGGTGCTAAGAACAGAGAAGTAATTCCCATCAAGGGAGTTACCTATGACATTCTTATGACACCTATGACACATCTATGACACACACCTCCACATAAGCTAGCATATCCCACAAATGTAGGAAAACTCCATGTATGCACAAGAAATACAATTTCCCTAATTAATAAATGGGGAAAAATAAAAACCTACACTAATAGGTTTAATATAATAATGATATTATTGATGACGATTTTTAATGTCTTTTAGATTAAATTGGTGTAGAAGAATTATTTTTATTCAAATAAATAAATATGAACTAGAAACATGTAATTGGAGCCAAGACACCTACAATATTGAAATTTAGATTCGACCAAGGATTCTACTACCATGACCATACGCTTTACTCTAGATGGATGTTTGGACCGAAGATTGCATTCCAAACAAGGCATTTGAAATTGAAATTTAACTTATGGGTTTTGTGTCCCTGGTTTCATCCTTTGCTTCCCTATTCTCAAATCTTGTGTTATAACGTCTTTGTAATTGTGATATCTAATTATATGCCCTAGATTGTTAAGGAAAATAAAATGGATTAAAGGCATATGTTCAATGGGAATTCATTGATTTATCAATCCTCTAGGTGGGAAATAAAAATATTGAAAAATAATAAATTACATTAAAAGTTAGAAAGTACCTTTTGCATATCAAGAATATGTGTAGTATTATATGTGTAGATGATCAAAAGAAGTACATTAGTCTATTTATATAGGACTTTGAATTCAAGTTTTCTAATATTGGCATGCATTGTGATTCCAATGACTAGAAACAAAAAAATATGAGATGAATAAATGATCATGTTAAGTTGAAGCAAAGGTGGGAAATGACTGGCTGGATAGTACAATTCAACCTAGATAGACTATCAAGCCCATACAATACTATCCAGCCAATGGGACAAAAGGGAAGAATTATCATATGAAGGATGTTTTAAGGATGTGTGAAGGGGTTTCATGCTTTAGAAGCCGACAAAATTCATTTGATTGGGAACAAATTAACTACACATAGAGAATTTTTCCATACTAACATAAGTTAACATAAAATGAAAACCATGGGGCCATTTTAGGATATTACATTTTGCCCTACTTTGGGATGGGCACTTAGCCACAAAATAGGTGGCATAGCTATGCACTTAAAAGTAAAACATAAAAATGGTATTAAAAAAAACTAATGATCTAGATCTTTGGAATTGGAAATGTTGAATCTTAGAACCAAGAAAAGCACTTCCCTGCGTGCACACATGGGTAAGTTGAAAAATAATAAAATTTGAATGCATAAATAATCATAACAAGATACCTCCTTTGGCCTAGGTATGCAGCAAAAATATGATGAGTTTGTCATACTATTGAAGGTAGAATGAGGTTAGAACCATGTATGTCATATGGCAATGGGCCCCCAAATCCTCATTAATTTGAAATAATAGGGATTATCATTAGGAGTTAAGTTGGAACCTTGTGATCATATGGTGATGGGCCTCCAATTCGTTAATGCTTAATATGATTATTTGTGTGCCCATTTGGCCTTGATATGCATTGAAAGACCCCTTGGGTCCATCAAACAATTGTCAAAGGAAAGCATGGCCGTGATAAATGTAGTATGTGATATATGCCTCCCTTTGAGATTGTAGGAAATTGTGTCAATTACTCTCATCCTACAAAAATTAATGGTAGTTGAGCTATTACAATAATTAGTTACTATTGAGCTCATGTGAAAATTAGTGGTACTTGAGCTCCTACAATAGTTAATGGTAGTTGAGCTCGTGCAATATTTAGTGGTATTTCAGCCGAGTTGATAAGCTTTATTTTATCTAAGATTATGAAGGATGAGTCATCCTCTCAGACTCAAAAGTATAGGTAATGATCTCATGAGTCAAAGGATATGCAATGATCTCATGAGTAAAAGAATATGCAATGGTCTTTTGATCCTAGTTACTAAGTTTGATCCCAGTCAGAGGTGTTATATTATGATAAAATCTTTATGTGTGCCTTCACCTACTCGTTCTTGTTAAAAACTCTCTCAAAATGTCAAATTAAGTTGTGGATCTTATAGAATTGCCTCTCCTTCTTCCCATCCCTTATTGGCTCAAAAACACCTTGCAAAAGAATAAAAAATGGGTTTATTTATGAGGGATCGTCCTCAATCAGACCCTTGTTCTTTGATAAGTTGGAGATCAACACTTATGCAGTCCAACAAGTGGTCCTGTGTAATATGAAGAACCTGACCATTATCCCTATGTATGAGATGCAAGTAACTAGTATATTTTATATGCCTTTTCAATGTTTCTTTGATTCAAATTTTAATACAAGGGGTGCATACAATTAAATATATAGTAGTAGTAATAAAAATCAATGTAATAACTTATTGATGTAAGACCATCATCAATTCAATGTAAATTTGATTTAATAAAGTCAATGATTAGGTTGGTAGGTCTTAGGTAAGTGCAAGGATATTATTTTGTCATGAGAGAGGTGTTTAGATCATGAGGTATTCAAAATTTGGTCTTTTATGCATGTTTTGAGTTTTTCCGTTAAAATAAGAATTCAAATATTTGAATCTATAAGTGTCAAATGAGATTTTTTTCTCATCTTGTAAGCTTTTCTATGATCATGATTATGTAAGTAAAGGAGTAAATAGGTCCTGTGAGGTGCCCTTAATATTTTTAAATTCTTAACTCATCATAATTCATGTATATACCCACTCAAGGATAAGTCTTAAGTTAGTAATTCAGCTAGGTGTATGTTGGAAAGGAAGATAAAACCAATTGAGAGACATTTGCTATAATAAATCAAGATTTGACATTAATTTTAAAATTATAAGGATTAAACCATGTAAAAAGGATCCCAAGAAAGCAACAAAGAAAGGATAAATGACAAGAAGGAAGGCAAAAAGTAGCAGGGTTGTAGGGAGAATCTCTTGTGTGTGTGTGTGGGTCTGCAGAGGTTTAAATGCAAATTTCCAAGCATAAATAAAGAAGGACATTATAGTTTCTAATGCATTATCATATGGTATCAATGTGTAATTTCATGATTTTATTTTTCATCTAATCTTGTTTCATGTTTTTATGATAATTTCTAATCAACAGAGGTCAGAAAACACAAAAATTTATGCACATAGTTCAAGAAAATACATGATTTCTACATAATTTTATGAATGGTAAGTCTGGATAATAGTGAATAGAGTAAGATAATTTCTTATATGTTCTAATCCAAGTGGAATCATATTTTTAAAGTCCTTAACACTCAAGATATCTCAAAAATAGTGTTATCGAGTTTGTATTTTTGGCTAAAACCCTAGATCAAGGTTTTGCATACTAAAAATATAATAACTTGTGAATGGTCCATCCAAATGCCTTAAAATTTTATATACAAGTGATATAGGATTTTATTTAATAGATAAAAAAAAATTCAAGTCTTTGTGATCCTATAAAGAAAGATATAAATGACTGTATTTAGACCTATAGATTTAGGCCTAGTTAAGGGTTTTAGCAAAGAATAATAATTGTATCTCTAAAACAAACCATGGGAATGGATTTAAACTTTGTATAATGTTTTAATGTAATTTTTATGAATTTTTAAAAGTTATTTAAATATTTGTAGGTTCTTGGTGAGTGATATATTCAAAAATAGCAGACCTGTTGTCTTGAAACAAAGCTTTAAACTCCCATGAACAACATTAAAACTTACATACTTCAAAAATGACTAAACAAATCAAGGTGAAACTTGGTAGGTAGATTAAATAATATATGTTTTAATTGATTAAATAGGTTTTCTGTATTGAAAATATCTACATCAAAATATATTAAGCACTAAGTTTTTATGCAGATCTAATTAGGCCTAATCTCGGGTTTTAGGTCTCAAAAACATCCATATATCCCAAATGAATAAAGAAAATGAGTTGAATTTTTTTTAGAAGGTGTATTAGGAGGTTTTTTAATTTTTTGAATTTATATAATGAGGAAACAATTCATGTAGATGGAGATATTTCTAAAACTCAGACTGTAGGTATGTGTGTATCAAGTTTTAAAAAAGCTTATTTTAGTAAGTTCTAAAAGGAACATAAATTTAAAAATACTCATTCAAACCTTATGAAATCTTGTATACATTTGGAAAATGATGTTTTTTAGGATTTAGAATTGGTTTCAAGGGTTGATTTTACTTGGAGATAAAGTTATGGTCAAAACAGAAACTACAGATTTATATACAAGGTAAAAATCTGAAAGTTGTCTTGTTATAAATTTCAAGTATAAAGAAGGAGATCAGTCTATTAATTGAGTTGGATAGATATAAAAAGTATATAAATTAGAAGATATGAAAAAATTATTTATGTATGGTGTTGTCCCCCAAAAATATCACTCATTTTTGGGACAACCTATGATTTATTTTGGTTCAACAGACCAAAATTGTCTCTTCCTTTTTCGAAATTTGTTATGAGCATTCAAATTCCTCATTTTTCAAGCTTTTCAAAAAATCTACAAACTCTACAGGCTTGAATCTATGGACTCTACAGGCTTGAATCTATGGACTCTGCAGGAAGAAAATCTACGGACTCTGCAGGCCAAGTTCTACGGGCTTCGTAGGTTGATTTCTACGGACTCTACAGGAAAGAAGCAAGCTCTCAACACTTAGGCGATTTCAAGGTTGGTTCAACAACAAGGTTCAACAAAATGTCCATCGGCAAGCTTCTAAGCAAGGATTGAACCATTGAACCGTTGAACCTTGAACCATTTTGGTTCAACGGGTTCAATGGGTTCAAAGGTTCAACATCATCAGCAAGAGTTAAGTGCATTTGTCAAGGTTCAAAGTTCAATCACTTCAAGGTTCAATCGATAGGTTCAAGGGAGTGCCCCAGGGCCAAAAGAACAAATGCCCTTGCGGAGGGTAGGCAACATTGGTTCAAGGGTCGAAGCGACTGATCGAAAAGATAGAATTCCTTTGGATTTGTTCAAAGCCCGACAGGGAACATTTCCTTCGGACTTTTTGTTCGAAGGAAATGACTAGGTAAAAGAGGCCGAAAGAATTCTTTCAAAAGTATTTTTTGTGGGAAAATGACTAAGGCAAAAATCCTTCAGATATTTTGTCTGAAGGAATTCACCCGGGAAGAGAGCTCGAAGAAAGTGAAGGAAAAGCCCGACTGAAGAGAAAAGCCCGCAGAAAAAATGTCTGATGGAAAAAGACAAAGTGCAGAGGAAGCTGCCACATGTCCATTATAAATTAGAGTGGAAGCCACCACGTGTCATCTTTTGCAAGACCCTCAAAAGCTTTCTAAAGCTTTTATAATTTAAGCGGAATACGTCACGTGTCCTGTTATGACTCAGCAGAACGTGACAAGTGTTTGCACCCGCGTTCCCTTTTTGAAGTTGCTCAGGCAAGACATGTCGTAGATCCCATTTTTCGTAAGTTTCTAATGAGTTTCATGACAACAAAACTTGCCACTTGTCAAAGACGCAGAAAGGACCCCCCAAAGACTTATACAAGAAGGGCTAGAAAGGACAAAGAAGCAACATGGACGATTCCAAAGGCAAGTTCAATTAAAGCGATGGTTCAACCAGAGAGCAAAGAAGCGCTTAAGCAGTGAAGAGAGGAGCGAAACCAAAGGACCAAAAATATCTTCAAAAGAGTTATTTCTAGTAGGTGAAATAGTGGATCAAGTAGACTTTTGAGCGCACTGTTAGGACCCGAAAGCACCATTGATTACCATGCAACTAAACATGCAGAAATAACCAGAAGCAATAAGTAACTACAATCAGAAACAACACAAAATATGAGAGACAATACCCAATTGTATTAACACTCTTACAGAAGAAAATTACAATAAAGAAGTGCCACAGTCTTCTTACACCTCCAAGGCTTCCCACACCTCTAAGACTCTCAGTAATCTTTCCTCAAAGCTCTCTATCTCAATTACATTCCCAACACACAACTCAAACACAGAGTTGGTGTTCACCTCCACCAGCCAGTAACAACACTGCCAGTCAACCAGTCAGTAACAGTACTGCCAGTACACCGAGTATACCCACATACTCAAACCAAGTACACAACGCACTCCAAGTAGATCTCCCATGAACTTGCAACAACCTGCAACTCAAATGATCTTACTTTGGAAGGATCTACCTTGCCTTCTTCTATGCTCTCGTCAACTGAGTACACACCGTACTCCAAGTAGATCCTGCCTGATCTTGCTACCTGTTGTGTTGCTGATCTCCCTGATCCTGCTGCCACCTATAGATTAATCTGGTCTTGCACACCTGCCGACCAACCTGGTTTTGCACACCTGCAAACCTAGATCTTGCACACACAAACACCTGCAGATCAATGATCTTACTTACCATGTAGATCTCCAAACGTGGCCATGCACGCCTGCTGACCAAGATCATACATACATGAAGAATCCTTCTGATTCTCCAAACTAACACCCACACTTGGCACTATTGTGGAACTAGGAGGAGCTACCCTTGCTCTCTTCACACACTGAAGGAGCTAACCAAGCTCAACTCTGAAACTAGAACACTTTACGATACAGCCCATGAGTCTCTTAAATAGATCTCATGCAAACAATAATTAGACATCTAATTACAATAATTGGATCCACAACTCAAGACTATAATTGGCCTTCTACATGCAAACAACCAGTTTGTTAACTAACTGTTCGTGCAACTGACAGTTCTAGAACTGCGCAGGCGACCGACATCAGTCACTATCTGCATGGAGGTGACTGACGTCGGCTGAATCCTGACCAATGTTGGTTGCTCTGCTCACTGGATATGACTGACGTCGGTTGATCAGACTGACGTCGATTACTCTGCAACTCAGCAACCTCCTTCCCTGTTTGTATCAGTGAAGCTTTTAGCTCCAAAACCTAACAATCTCCCACTTAGAGATAAACATCTACACTGTACCTATACTTGTACACTGTCTAATTTGTTTCCTGGCTTGTATCCCTCTTCAAGCTCAACCTTGAAGACCAACCACCACAACACCTGTGGTGCACCTCCTGTCATCCAAGTAACCTGTCGCATCCACATCTACAAACACATGTAGAAAAGAACTTGACCCTGCATAGCATGTGCACCTGCTACTGGTCCCTCTCAGATACCTGAGAATCCACTGAACTGCCCTCCAGTGCTTCTTTCTCGAATTAGCCACAAACTTTTTGACAGCACCCACTACGTGGGCAAACCCAGGTCCAATACACATGTACTTAACCTCATCATGTGAATCAAGACATTTGTTCATAGAACTGTCCAACCCATCGGCGTGCTAACCAGTTTCACACAATCATTCGGAGACAAAATCAACCTGTGATCTCCATGTCTCTAAAACACACTTATGCCAAAGAATTTTGCTCCTCCAAATTCTTCATGACACACCTCTAAACTAACTTTACCTTTATCTCAAAAAAACCCTGCATATGTGACCCTACATCAAGCAAACACACAACATACAGTAACAGGATGATGTCGTGACTCATCATCCACCTGGTAAAGAAACCACAGTAGTTACAATGACATTGACTAAAGCCATGCTTTGTCACCCCCTGTCAAACCTGTACCACTGTCTTGGAGCTTTCTCAAGACCATATGACCTGGTCTTCCATCTCACGTGTCCATTCTCTCTATTCTTTAACTAAGGAATCCATTCGTCTTTCAGTGATTTCATACCGACTGGCAACCCTACCAAATCTCCTGTTTGGTTTTGCATCCTATTCATGCCATGCTCCCACTGTTTTCTGGATCCTTCCTGCTCTGCAGTGAGCAACGAGTATAAAGAAGAGGAATAACGAATTTGAGGCTTACTTACCCTTTCAATCCTCCATATGAGCATTTGAGACTCCTTGACAGCTTGTTGTCTGCCCAAAATTTGTCTCAGTGACCGACCTCAGTCACCACACAATCTGCATCTGATCGACATCGGTTCCATGCGACTGTCCTTTCTGCTAACGCTGGTTTTCTGACTAACGTCGGTCTTACCTGGTCACCGACGTCGATAACCACCCTGCCTGACACCACCGACTCTGGTCTGCACATGACCGACATCGACACCTGTCTGTTTGACGTCGGTTCCCCCTGATCGACGCCAGTAACTGTGTTAGCCTGTGAGTGATGACTTTTTACCCGTGAGCTCTCCATGGATCAAAACCCTGTCCAAATCGCCCTACTCAAAGTTACTCAGTCCCATCCGCTGATCTCTATCCATCATCTCCTCCATAAACACCAAGGTTTTCCAGTTCTTAAGTCTGTCAAAGACATCTGACTTCCTCTTAAGAACATGCATCTCCTTCTTGCTCATGTGACCAAGCCTACAAAGCCACGTCTTCGCAACAGAAGAAGAATCAGTAATATAAGTAGATAGATAAAGGATACCTACTTTATTACCACACGCTAATTCAAGTGCATCCGCTATGAGAGTTCTTGTGCATCTCTCATCACCCAAATTTCCTGAAAAAATTAGCCACATCTTCAAGACTGGGACCTGCATGACCTTCTTCAACACCCATGTGTTGGCCGCCTGCAATTTCAGCTTCACTTCCCCTTGGCCAATACTTTGACAAGGCACACCAGCTCCTAAATAAATCTTTCCAAAGTCTCCAAAGACCTTAACATGGAAAAATACTCTATTTCGAGCTACATGGAAAGAGGCAACAAAATCTATAAAACAAGATTCTACTTTATCCAAGGAACATCCCAGAGCATCTTGTGCAACAACACCTGCAACATTTGCTTCTTCAGTTCCTTCATGTTGATCTTCTACCAACCAACAATATTTATTTACCTGCTCTTTCTTTCCATAACACCGTAATTGACCATTCGTGCTTTTCAATTCCTCCATTCTTAGCTTACTTTCTTCTGCCATTGCTATACTCCCACTCAATCAGAAACTCCTGAGAGTGACCTATAATCAAACACAAACCTGCTCCCTGCAACTTTAGCTCTGATACCAACTGTTGGTGGTATCAAGCTATGAGCCAACAACCTCACTCTGATACCAACTATTGGGACCTGGAAGCACCATTGATTACCATGCAACTAAACATGCGGAAATAACTAGAAGCAATAAGTAACTAGAATTAGAAACAACACAGAATATGAGAGACAATACCCAATTGTATTAATACTCTTACAGAAGAAAATTACAATAAAGAAGTGCCACAGTCTTCTTACACCTCCAAGGCTTCCCACACCTCTAGGACTCTCAGTAATCTTTTCTCAAAGCTCTCTCTCTCAATTATGGTCCCAACACACAACTCAAACACATAGTTGGTGTTCACCTCCACCAGCCAGTAACAACACTGCCAGTCAAACAATACTGCCAGTACACCGAGTATACCCACATACTCAAACTGAGTACACAACACACTCCAAGTAGATCTCCCATGAACTTGCAACAACCTGCAACTCAAATGATCTTACTTTGGAAGGATCTACCTTGCCTTCCTCTTTGCTCTCTTCAACTGAGTACACACCGTACTCGAAGTAGATCCTGCCTGATCTTGCTCCCTGTTGTGTTGCTGATCTCCCTGATCCTGTTGCCACCTGCAGATCAATCTGGTCTTGCACATCTACTGACCAACTTGGTTTTGCACACCTGTAAACCTAGATCTTGCACACACAAACACTTGCAGATCAATGATTTTACTTACCATGCAGATCTCCAAACGTGGCCATGCACACCTGCTGACCAAGATCATACATACATGAAGAATCCTTTTGATTCTCCAAACCAACACCCACACTTGGCATTGCTGTGGAACTAGGAGGAGCTACCTTTGCTCTCTTGACACACTGAAAGAGCTAACCAAGCTCAACTCTGAAACTAGAACACTTTACAATACAACCCATGAGTCTCTTAAATAGATCTCATGCAAACAATAATTAGACATCTAATTACAATAATTAGATCTATAGCTCAAGACTATAATTGGCCTTCTACATGCAAACAACCCGTTCGTTAACTAACTGTTCATGTAACCAACAGTTTTGGAACTGCACAGGCGATCGATGTCGGTCCCTATCTGCATGGAGGTGACTGACGTCGGTTGCTCTGCAACTCAGCGACCTCTCAGCAACCTCCTTCCCTGTTTGCATCAGTGAAGCTTTTAGCTCCACAACCTAACACGCACCAAATCAAGGATGTAAGTCTATTTTTCTTCCATTAAGTAATGGTGAATTAGACAGCTACACAGACATCAAGAAAAGGGCCAGATAGTCCATACTAAGAAGAGACATATTAGAGGAATGGACATGCCATAGTTATGGCAATGCACTGTTCCCAGCATGGTCCCTCCAGATGAAACTGAAGGTGCATTGAAGGCATTCAATTCGGCATGGACCTTTTTCATGAAAACAAGCGCCCAAGTCTTTCTTAGAGCGCTATATATTATAAACTCTTTTATTGTTACAAAGGAGATCTTCCCGTTACCAGAAGCAAAATTTTGCCCAAATTGAAAGGTGAATACTGAGACTTTGAGCTCAGATTGTAATTTCATATTATTTTATCTGAACGAGAAAGTAAGTTACTTGCAGACTTTGTGTTGTTATAGCTTGTGCTATTTTAGGAAATTGTTCTTTTGTCTATTTCCTAAGAGCATTCTTGTTTATTTGATCTAACAAGCAGAACTAGTGAAAGTAATCAAGAAGGTGTCCTGAAGTCAGTTGTGGAAGACTTTGTGATGTCTGCAATTATCTTCAGTGTGTGATTTCTTTCTGTTTTTGTGTAAAGGACCTTGGGACGACTTTGTTCCCCCATTGTTCTTCGTATCTCACTCTTGGGTAGTCAAGGTGGAGACTTTGTGCTACATCTTAGATTGTTGGTTGCTACGCCCTTGGCACCCTATTACTTATCCTACCAGAAAGATTCATGTTGCTTTCAAGAACAAGCACTTCTGAAAGAAGAAAAGTGCCTTCTATCACTTCACCAAGATTTCTACTATCCAGGAAGGGATCTGGTTCTTGATTGAATGTTACTTCTGAAAGAAGAGAAGTACCTTCACCAATCACCCAAGATTTCTCCTCTGTTTGTTAGCATCATCTCTAAAAATAGAGAGATGAATGGTTTATCCCACCCCTGTGTCTTACTTTTTGCTTATATATATAGTATATAGCCTCTGTATATTTAATAGAGAACCTCCCCTTGATGAGAGGAGAGATTTGTCCCTTGTTGATGTAGTAAAACTGCACACCTGGATGACCAAACTCCCTATGCTATGGTGATAGGAACTATTTTGCTCACCAGTTAGCTGGTCGACAAAATATTCACCCAACATATGGAAATTGAAAATTAGATTATGAAACCTTGGAATAAAAAATCTGAAAAAAAATTGTGTAAGGAAATCAAAAATGAAACTTGAAACCCTAGGACAAAAAATCTAAAATTTTGGAAGGATAGTTCGATCAATGTGTACAATTCACAAATATATTTTATTATATTTTTTATTAATAGGTAATATTAATCCAATTAAGATATAACTTTGAAATGTAATTATGTTATTAAGATATGATATTCAAACATATATCTGAATGTAAGAGACTAAAATTGATTATTCAAATTTGACAAGTGGCATACACTAAATATAATAAGTACAATAAAGGGATGGATACTAGGATTTTTTGGTTAACTTTTTGACTATGACTATATTCTAGAATTAAAAATTAAGATAAGCTTGGCCTATAGTTTGTTCAGTTCCAAAACTGATTCTTTATTTGTGTTGGGTTGATTTTGCCATTCTGGGTTAGTATCGTCAATCAATTCTAACATGTTGGTTAGTACTAACCTACATATAATTAGGTGAAAATGATTGTATGATCATTATTTTTTGTCTTTGTTTGCTCTACATTTATTATATTGAACCCTAATGTGGTGTGTAGCTCTATAAATCAACCTCATTTGCCTTAAAATTTTAGGTGTACTTGTGAGGGCTAGAAATCTGAAAAAATGAGAGAAAATGTAATGGGTTGAGTTGATCCCAATCACCCTCATATGATTATTAACAATTGTCTATGTATCTGATACTATAAGGAGGGAAATGAAACTATATGTAATTTTCCCACCTAGTGTTATTGTGCAATTGTGCTTCTTCCTTATATGTTTGTAGTTAATGATTGGTTTTGATACTTGACAATGGTTGCTTTGACTTGGATTTTGTGTACCTCAAACATGCATTGTGATACCTTTAGTGATAGGTTTGCATTTTAAGAAGAATAGTGAAACATCCTCACTAGGATCTACCTAGAAATCATTGAATTTTTGTTTTCAATTAAACACATATACCAAAAATAGATTACACCATGAGAATCTAATAGAGATCATATGAAGTACTCAAAGCATGATAATAGAAAATAAATAATATTAAATCATATATCACGGATCTCTAATATCATGATAGCACATCATAATGCAAATATAAAAAGTAATTATATTAACTCAGCCACAATTGATACAAGTCTACAACGACTGTTGCCAATGTACAATAATAAGTAATTACAACTCTTCATGACAATATTCAATAATAAGTACAATATAATACAATGTACATATAAGATATATGGCTCCCCCGAAGCATAGTTCTAGAACTCAAGTATATGTGGCAATCTCAAGTGTCATCTCGATAAGTAGTACTATTGTGGGGAAGGAGAGAATAATCTGAGAACTTTTCCACACCAATCATGAACCAATGATTCTCTGCACTAATCCCATCAATAAATGGACCTCCCTTCATGGATGAGTAGATAATGATGGTGTGGGAATCCAAAGAGACAAGTAAGTATCTGTGTGTTGTATGATTTTTAAAACTAAACATGCAGTGTATCATAGAAAACTCAATCTATTGTAAGATACTACACAAACATGCAAATCATACCCATGAAATGATAATGTCTCACTAAGCATATTTTGGTCAAAGATTTGAAAATAATAAATAAAAATGATCTATATATCAATCAAATTCATAAACACCACTTGATCGAATTGCCTTCATCTGACATTATGATGCTAGTAAGCCAGTGAAGTCCATCTCACTCCTTTCTCAATATCAGTAATGTAGATTGGTGAAATATAATTTAACTATAATATTCATATAATTTACATCTTACTAGCAAACACATCATATAACATGCTAAACATATGAGTAACCAATACATACATTTATTTCATCAAACGTATGAATGAATCTTATATTATTTTTTATTCCATACTAGAAATAATGACTATAATTTATACCACTCGAGTAAATTTACAATTAACTACATATTCTATATCATAATTTGTTTCCAACATTTTAAACCCTATGATAACCCATATTACCACAATCTAGTGTTTTTAAGCATAACTACTAAGTATCGCAACTAGGCTAATAAAGTAGCCATAAATCAAGGAAACATAACTCATAAACAATAGTTAGACATATCAAAACAACCTCAATTCACATGATTTAAGAATAATCTAATCTAACATTTGTTTATATTTTGAATGCATACATTCGTTAACTTAATTATATGTAAGTATTTAACATATTTCATAATCCACCCATGGAATTATAATCGTAAGTATACACCCCTATGAATATATATACACCTATATTCTTAATAAGCATACCATAACTTGGCGTAATGTTACATTCACATCATGTGTTCTAATTCAAAAATTATAAGATAAGCGACTCTTCATATTATAATAAGGACTAAATTGGGTTGTCTATTTATAACACGCCTCATTAAACCTCTCGAAGGATAAATTATCCACACATAACACCCATGGTTGTTGGTATTTCCAAGAGGTTTTCATGAGATTATCCAACCATTTAACATCGAAAAGGTTGACTATGTTTTATAATCTAGCTAATACACCTAACCAATTTTGAGGCTTCTATATAAGTCCAAAAACATGTAAGTTAAAAGTTTACCCTGCATATACCACAATGCTCAACTATTTATTTTTATATACAGATTTGACTTTTATTCTGGTTCATATGTAAATCGGCCATATGTAAACAACAATAATTTTTTAATTTTCAAAAGATTTTCCTTGTTTAGGATTTATGCTAACTACCATGCTTAAATAAAACCTTAATTAAAATATTCCCCAATCCACTTGGAAATAACACATGGACACTAGGCACTGTTAAGTTGTGGAGCTAAAAGCTTCACTGATGCAGACATGGAGGAGGGTGCAGAAGGGTTGCTGAGTGCCACAGACACCGGCGTCGGTCAGGCCAACTGACGTCGGCAGGAAGGAGACAGGAAGCAACCGACGTCGGTCAGAGATCGGCCGGCGTCGATGACCCCTAGGCGGACAGGGACCGGCGTCGGTCGCCTGTGTGGTTCGACTGCGAGTTTATTATGGGCAGTTGGTTGACGAACCAAGTGTTTGCATGCTTAGTGCTAATTATAGACTGAGAGCTGCAGATCTAATTATTGTACTAGGTGTCTAATTATTGTTTGGATGAGATCTATATAATAGACTCATGGTTGTATTGTAAAGTAGTGCTAGGGAGTAAGAGAGCATAATTATAAGCTCCTTCGGTGTGTGAGGTAGAGCAATGGTGCGTTCCTCCTAGTGCCATAGTACCAGGTGTGTGGGTGCTGGATTGGAGAGTCAGCTGGATTCTTCATGTATGTATGATCTTGGTTATCAGGTGAGCATGGCTACCATAGGAGATCTACATGGTAAGTAAGATCGTTGATCTGTAGGTGTGTGTGTGTGTGCAAGGTCAAGGTTCACAAGTGTGCAGAACCAGTATTGATCTATAGGTTGGAGATCAGATAGGATAGCAACATAATAGGGAGCAGGATCAGGCAGAATCTACTTGGAGTACGGTGTGTACTCATTGGTATGTACGTGGAGTACATGGAGAGCTAAAAGAAAGGCAAGGCAGTTCCTTCCATAAGTATGGTATGTTGAATTGCAGGTTGTTGCAGGTTCATGGGAGATCTACTTGAAGTACTTTGAGTACTTGTGGAGTGCGTGGAGCACTTGTGGAGTGTGTGGAGCACAGGTGTAAGGTGAACACCAACTCTGTGTTTGAGTTGGGTGTTGGGACCTAGTAGAGAGAGCTTTGAGGAGAGAATTACTATTCACTTGAGGTGTGGGAAACCTCTGAAGAGGTGGTGGAGAAGAAGTGGCATCTTTTTTATTGTATTCTTTTCTGTAAGAGTTATTAATACAAATTGTGTATTGTCTCTCATATTCTGTGTTATTTTGAATTCTAGTTACTTGTTGAATCTGGTTAATTTCCGCATATTAAGTTGCTTGGTTTGGTAATCAACTGTGTGCTTCTAGTGTTTCGCACCCTGACAAGTGGTATCAGAGCTAAGGTTGCAGGGAGCAGGTTTTGTGTTTGGTTACAGGTCACTCTCAGGGGTTTTTGATTGAGTGGGAGTAGAGCAATGGCAGATGAAAGTAAGCTAAGAATGGAGGAGTTGAAAAGCACAGATGGTCACTTAAGGTCCCATGGAAAGAAAGAGCAGGTAAAAAAATATTGTTGGTTTGTGGAAGATCAGCAAGAAGGAACTGAAGAAGCAGATGTTGCAGGTGATGTGGCACAAGATGCTCTGAGAGGTTTCTTGGATAAAGTTGAATCTTGGACAAAAGATTCGGTTGCCTCTTTCCATGCAGCCCCAGGTAGAGGAGCTAGTGAGCCTTGCCAAAGAATTGGCAAAGGGGAAGTGAAGCTGAAATTGCAGGCGGCCAACACATAGGTGTTGATGAAGGTCATGCAGGTCCCAGGTTTGGAGATATGGCTAATTTCTTCAGAAAGATTGGGTGATGAGAGATGCACAAGAACTCTCACAACGGGTGCACTTGAATTAGCTGGTGGTAAGAAAATAGGTACTCTTTATCTACTTGTTTATATTACTGATTCTTCTTCTGTTGCGGAGACGTGGCTTCGTAGGCTTGGTCACATGAGCAGGAAGGAGATGCATGTTCTTAAGCGAAAGACAGATATATTTGATAGGCTTAAGAATTGGAAAGCCTTGGTGTTCTTGGAGGAGATGGCGGATAGAAACCAGTGGATGGTGTTGGATACTTCTGAACAGGGCAGTTTGGACATGGGGATTGATTCAAAAGAGCTCGCAGGTAAAAAGTCATCACTCACAGGAAACACAGGTACCGACGTCGACAGGAAAACTGACATCGGTGATAGTAAGACCGACGTCAGTTACGAGGATCGACATCGACAGCAGGAGGACACCGACATCGACAAGTTGGTAGTCAGGGACAAACGCATGGGAACTGACGTTGGTCGGATGCAAACTATGGAGTGATTGAGGTCGGTCACTATAACGGATTTTGGGTGGACAGCACGCTGTCAAGGAGTCTCAAACACCCATACGGAGGACTGAAGACGTAAGTAGGCCCTCAAATTCGTTGTTCCTCTTCTTTATACTTGTTGCTGATTATAGAGCAGGAAGGATCCAGGAAACAGGTGGGAGTATGGCAGGGATATGATGCAGAACCAAATGGGAGTTTTGGTAGGGTTGCCAGCTGGTGCGAAAGCATAAAGACGAATGGATTCCTTAGTTGAAGAATAGAGAGAACGGACACGTGAGACGGAAGACCAGGCATATGGTCTTGAGGAAGCTGCAGGACAGTGGTACAGGTTTTTGATAGGGGGATGACAGAGCATGACTCTAGTCAATGTCAGGGTAACTACTGTGGTTTGTCTTACCAAGTGGATGATGAGTCGCGACATCATTCTGTTGCTGTATGTGGATGGTATATTTGCTAGCAGGGTTTGTACATATAGGGTTTTGCTGAGCTAAGGGTAAGATTAGTTCAGTGGCATGTCAGGAGGAGTTTGGAGCAGCAAAATTCTTTGACATGGGAGGCATGGAGATCACAGGTTGATTTTGTCTCTAGTGGGAGTTGATGTGAATCAGGTGTTGGTGAGGTTCATTACGCAGGATGCAGAGTCGGAGCACACTAAGGGCTGGATAGGTACAGTGTTCGAAATCACATGAGGTCTGGTATAGACCTGAGTACTCCCATGTAGTGGGAGCTGTCAGAGAGTTAGGAGCCAATTCAGGAAAGTGGGTTCTCAGGGATTTGAGAGGGACCAGCAGCAGGTATACATGCAGGGTCAAGACTTCACTACATGTGTTTGTAGGTTCGGATGTGGCAGGGTACTCGGATGATAGGTGTTGCACCACGGGATGTGTGGTGGTTAGTCTTTAAGTGAGAGCTTGAAGAGAAATACAAACCAAAAAATAGATTAGACAGAGTACAGGTACAGGTACAGTGCAGCTGTTTATCTCCAAGTGAGAGATTGTTAAGTTGTGGAGCTAAAAGCTTCACTGATGCAGACATGGAGGAGGGTGTAGAAGGGTTGCTGAGTGCCACGGACACCAGCGTCGGTCACGCCAACTGACGTCGACAGGAAGGAGATAGGAAGCAACCGACGTCGATCAGAGATCGGCCAGCGTCGACGACCCCCAGGCGGACATGGACCAGCATCGGTTGCCTGTGTGGTTCGACTGAGAGTTTATTACGGGCAGTTGGTTGACGAACCAAGTGTTTGCATGCTTAGTGCTAACTATAGACTGAGAGCTGCGGATCTAATTATTGTACTAGGTGTCTAATTATTGTTTGGATGAGATCTATATAATAGACTCATGGTTGTATTGTAAAGTAGTGCTAGGGAGTAAGAGAGCATAATTATAAGCTCCTTCGGTGTGTGAGGTAGAGCAATGATGCATTCCTCCTAGTGCCACAGTACCAGGTGTGTGGGTGCTGGATTGGAGAGTCAGCTGGATTCTTCATGTATGCATGATCTTGGTCATCAGGTGAGCATGGCTACGATAGGAGATCTACATGGTAAGTAAGATCGTTGATCTGTAGGTGTGTGTGTGTGCAAGGTCAAGGTTCACAGGTGTGCAGAACCAATATTGATCTGTAGGTTGGAGATCAGATAGGACAGCAACACAACAGGGAGCAGGATCAGGCAGGATCTACTTGGAGTACGGTGTGTACTCATTGGTATGTACGTGGAGTACATGAAGAGCTAAAAGGAAGGCAAGGCAGTTCCTTCCATAAGTATGGTCTGTTGAATTGCAGGTTGTTGCAGGTTCATGGGAGATCTACTTGAAGTACTTTGAGTACTTGTGGAGTGCGTGGAGCACTTGTGGAGTGCGTGGAGCACAGGTGTAAGGTGAACACCAACTCTGTGTTTGAGTTGGGTGTTGGGACCTAGTAGAGAGAGCTTTGAGGAGAGAATTACTGTTCACTTGAGGTGTGGGAAACCTCTGAAGAGGTGGTGGAGAAGAAGTGGCATCTTTTTTATTGTATTCTTTTCTGTAAGAGTTATTAATACAAGTTGTGTATTGTCTCTCATATTCTGTGTTATTCTAAATTCTAGTTACTTGTTGAATCTGGTTAATTTTCGCATATTAAGTTGCTTGGTTTGGTAATCAACTGTGTGCTTCCGGTGTTTCACACCCTGACAGGCACTACAGTTTATATATATATATATATATATATATATATATATATATATTTCGGTGTTTCGCACCCTGACAGGCACTACAGTTTATATATATATATATATATATATATATATATATATATATATATATATATATATATATATATATATAAAGAAAAAAAAGGATATATTCCTATAAGGTGTCGACCCAACCTAAAAATCGCATAAATAATTATATATGTCATATATTTCAGCTACTACCCCTATTATCCAGTAGTAACCATAAATAAAGTAGCGTATGCTTCAGCAATACCCATTTTTTATTATAGCGACTACATCTCATAAAATAAAGACTAAAAATAAGAGGTTTAACACCTCATTGTACAATACGTAGGTTGCCAAATTAATATAGGGTGATGCCATTATGTGACGTAATACTCAATCTGTGAGTTTAAAATACAATGACCACCTCCATACTATACAGGCTGGAAATTATAAGTTCAATTGATCATTTATTATTATTCTTTTATACAAGCTGGATATTAAAGTGATGCATAAGATAACACTTACCATTATAGATTCTAGTGACACCAACACACACTCAAGTGACTCCTTAAAAGAATCACTGGCTAAGTAAAAAAAATATAAATCGACTCAGTAGTTGATGCAAGGTTGGAAGATTGTGTATGCAACAATCCATTCCTATACTAATAATCAGGGTTAAATATTGTGGTGACGTCACTTAGGAATAGCAAACTGGAACACTCACGCTACTACCAACTTGGTATAACTAGCATTGTTTAATTATAATGTTCATTTATTTCTCTTCCTAAGGCATGTTTTCTATTAAATTTATGCTAATGTTTGCCAGTTATAATATGTAATCCCCTACATAATTAATATTACTAATCACATCGCTACCTTGGGTTATTGCTATGACTTTTTTTTTCTATCTATATTTTTTTAATAGAAATCAGATGTAAATAGGGGTAGATTATTCTGAAGTATTGATGATTGCTTTGGTATGTCAAATTGAATCAATCGAATGTCTCCTTTCTTTTGAATCCATATTCAAAGAGTTCATCTTTACTATGGTATATGAATAGGAGAGATATATAGCGATTTACAATATACAAATTTAGTTGGGTCAAAGTATCAGGGAAAAGCATTTTTTTAATAAATAATTTACATTCAATTTGTAATTCACAATAAATAATATACAATGTCATCTTAAAACACACAGGTCATGCAAAGAAGAAATACGCTAGTGACTTATTTTTTATGCATCTACATATCAAAGGGAGGCATTTAATACATAGTAATATACAGATATTACAGACATTATCATTCAAAAAAATTCCATGAACCTATATTAAAATGGAAAACATTGCCTACTTGGCAAATAACGCTGAAATCTTCTACTATGCCTCCCTCTTTATCCTTATCACTGTGCTATGCACTTTTCCACCTTCTCAAGCTCCTCTTAATTTTTTGATTCCAAACACTTATGATATTTTTTTCTTAATTTTCTCCTTAATTTTCTCCTTATATGAAATAGGCGTAGCCATTTTTCCCTTTGTTTTTGATTTTTGATTTTGTTTTTCTCTTCTTTTTTTTTTAGTTTTTTTTTAAAAATATATTTGATTATTTTTTTATTTTCCTAAATTTAGTCATTTTTATTTTTTATTTTTAATTGTCTTTTTTCCTTTTTCTAAGGTAATTTTCCATTTTTATTTATTTTTAACTTAAAATAGAGAAGATTTGTAATTGTTAAATTAATTAATCATCATGTATTGCCACTAGCAAATTAAACGACAATTTTATAAATTACTTTTTCGTATTTTAAATCTAATTGTGCTAATAACATTTCTACAAGCATTAATGATGCAATGTACCAAATACATAAAATGAGTTCATTAAGCTATTTAACTATACTAGCAAACTCATAGAAATTAACATCTCCATCTACATCACCCTCTCCAATGATGCTCTCCCTCTGACACGCTTTGAGAGGTGAATTCTCATGTGTCAACCTCACAACATGTAGGTAGTTAGATCATATCAACTGATAAACATATAGCATAAAATATAACTGAAACAACACATCAACATATTTGTAATGTAAACACATACACTATAGCTAACTCACAATAATGCAAACATGTACCATCATGTATCTAAGTAGTATCCTATTATCCCATAATAACATATATCTTATAGCTTAGTCAAAAATATAACCAATATCAAATGTGTCAACTATAAATATCCATGAATAACCATATAGTTTGTTTAACAAGGGATCAGGATGCAACTTCCTTCCCCCTAAAACTAGTCATCGTCCCAAATGACTCTTATTCAAACATAAGTTATGAATTAAAAATATTGCTCAACTAAAAATAACATAGTATAATAGTATCTAATCAAGCAAATAAATGTGGAAATCTCTTTAAGAACACATCATAATCCTCTTAAGTTGTATTATCCATAGAGTATTTGTCCCTCTAGACCTTGCACTGTGACATCTCTATGTTACGCAAATGAAGTTTGCATGTGTCAATTACCCTAATTGGTTCTACTATGACCACCCCAAGATTTAGAACCTGCAAAGCATTTCAAGCCAACATATGCGTAGAATGTTGGGAATATGAAACACCGGAAGCACACAATTGATTACCAAATACAAGCAACTTAATATGCGAAAATAACTAGAATCAACAAGTAACTAGAATCCAAAAATAAGACAAGATATGAGAGACAATACACAACTTGTATTAATACTCATACAGAAAAGAATACAATAAAGAAGATGCCACTTCTTCTTCACCACCTCTTCAGAGGCTTCCCACACCTCAAGTGAACAGTAATTCTCTCCTCAAAGCTCTCTTTCTTAGGTCCCAACACCCAACTCAAACACTGAGTTGGTGTTCACCTTATACCTGTGCTCCACGCACACCACAAGTGCTCCACGCACTCTACAAGTACACAAATGTACTTCAAGTAGATCTCCCCTGAATCTACATCAACCTGCACCTCAATAGACCTTACTTATGGAAGGATCTTCTTTGCCTTCCTCTATGCTCTGAGTACACACTTGTACTCCAAGTAGATCTCTCCTGATACTACTCCCTGTTGTGTTGCTGTCCTATCTGATCTTCCACCTATAGATCACGTTGGTTCTGCACACCTGTGAACCTTGACCTTGCACACACACACAACTGCATATCAATGATCTTACTTACCATGTAGATCTCCTATAGAAGCCATGCTCACCTGATGACCAAGATCATACACTCCTGAAGAACACTGCTGATTCTCCAATCCAGCACCCACCTTGGTACTGTGGCACTAGGAGGAACACACCATTGCTCTACCTCACACACAGAAGGAGCTTATAATAATGTTCTCTTACTCTCTAGCACAAGTTTACAATATAACCATGAGTCTATTATATAGATCTCATCCAAACAATAATTAGATCCACAGCTCTCAGTCTATAATTAGCTCTAATCATGCAAACACTTGGTTCGTCAACCAACTGCCCGTAATATACTCGCAGTCAAACCACACAGGCGACTGACATCGGTCCCTGTCTGCCTGGGGGTCACCGACGCTGACCGATCTCTGACCGACATCGGTTGCTTCCTGTCTTACCCTGCCGACGTCAGTTGGCCTGACCGACGCCGGTGTCTGTGACACTCCTGCAACTCCTCCAATGGCCTTCTCCATGTCTGCATCAGTGAAGCTTTTAGCTCCACAACCTAACATAGAATTAGCTATATATATTTCTTAAGATAAGAAACATGGAAGACATTATGTAAAAGAGCTACGACTGGTGGCAATGCAATTTTGTATGCTATAATATTGATCACTTATAACACTTTGAAGGGTCACATATCTTGATGACAATTTTGTTGACTTCTTGAATTTAATCGAGCTCTTCTACAGCTTAACCTGCAAAAACACTTTATCAACTACTATAAAGTGCATTTTTGTCCTCTTCAAATCAACATAACTCTTCTACCTATCATTGGTCTCAACCAACCTCTACCTATTTAGTCTAACTTGCTCTCTCATATCTAAAAGCATTTCAGGTTCAAAGACTACCCTGTCCTCTAACCTGTCCCAACTGATGGGTGTCTTGCACCTTCACCCTTAAAGTGCCTCAAATGGTGCCATATTCAATGTTGATTGGTATGAGTTGTTATATGAAAATTCAACCAGTGAAATATAGTCTTCCCACTTGTATTGTTGATCCATGCAATACATATGAAGAAAATCCTCTGACACCTGATTAACTCTCTTAGTATGTTTGTCAGTCTCTAGGTGATATGTTATGTTGAAATTAAGCTACGTACCCAAAGCTAAATTCAAAGTTATCTAAAAATCTCAAAGTCATATGTGGATCACGATCTGAGATGATCCTCTTTGCAAAACTATGCAACCTATACACTTCTTTTACAAACTTCTTCGCAAGGTTAGGTGCATCATCTATCAAATTCCCTGGTATAAAGTGAACTACCTTGGTTAATTTGTCAAAAACTAACAAGATCATATCTTACATGTTTTATAACATTGATAAACCTTGGATAAAATCCATACTGATCATATACCATTTACATTTCAGAATATCATGTGGATATAACAATCCAGTCAAATGCACATGCTCAACTTTCAGTCACTGACACTCCAGACAACGTGACACATAATCAGCTACATCTTTCTTGATTCCCTTCCAGAATATAGTGGTCTCAGCTCTGTCATGAGCTTGGTTACATATATATTTCCTAGATATGGGGCATTGCACAATTCTTTTAGCATTGTGCTTCACAGATTCTCTCAATTTGGCACATATATTTTTCCATTGTAACACAATAGACCATCACTCTCTAATCTAAATCCTTTGTACTGAGGATTCTGAGCATTCTTCGACAATGCTTTTCTAATTTGATGATAAAATTCTTCTCTTAGAGATAACTCAATCACATGATCCCTAAATACTCCTGATAGTAGCTATAGCTTATATATACCTTCTACGATTGAGGGCCTTAGTTACTCTATTCTCCTTGCCTTTGATATAACTAATGTCAAAATAATACTCAGACAAAAACTCAAGCCAATGTCTATAACGAGCATTTAAATTAGGTTGGGTGAATATTTATTTGAGTCCCAAGTTATCTATCTTGAGCTCAAATGGTTTTCCCATCAAGTAAAGCAACCACACTTGTAAAGCATGAACAATCACTGCAGATTCCAAATCATGATGGACATAGTTCACCTCATATGGCTTTAGCTTTCATGACTCATTAGCCACTACTGAACCATTATGTATAAAGACTCCTCCTAGTCCATTCCCTTATGCATCTGTGATCACTAAAAATTGACCATTAGGGTCAAGAACTCTCAACACTGATGTTGATGTAAGTTTTTTTTTCAATTCCTAAAAAGTTACTTCACACTTCTCTAACTAAATAAATATGTGGTTCTTCCATTTCAAGGAAGTAATTAGATTAGCTATCTTTAAAAAGTTCAAAATAAACTTCTTATAGTATCCTGCTAAGCCCATGAAACTTCTAATCTCATGCACATTCTTCAATGCCAGCCATTCCATAATGGCTCTAATATTCCCTAGATCTATTAAGATACCATCTGTAGAGATAATATGTCCCAAATACTGGACTCTTTCTTAGAAAAATGCACACTTAGACAACTTGCCATACAACTTGTGTTTCTACAACCGTTATAGAACCAATTCTAGATGTTGAAGGTGTTCCTCTTCATTCTTTGAGTAGATAAGAATGTCATCCAAAAAAACTAAAAATAAAGTGTCAAGGAAACATCTAAACACATTGTTCATGAGATTTGTTGGGTGAATATTTTGTCAACCAGCTAACTAGCAATCAAAATAGTTCCTATCACCATAACATAGGGAGATTGGTCATCTAGATGTGCAAGTTTACTACATCACAAGGGGACAAATCTCTCCTCTCATCAAGGGGAGGTTCCCTATTAAATATGTCACTATATACAAAATAGATAAGCAGAAAATAACACATGGGGGCAGGATAAACCATCCATCTCTCTTCTTTCAGAGATGATGCACAGACAAAGGAGAAATCCTGGTGTAAACACTGAAGGCACTTCTCTTCTTTCAGAAGTGTTCTTGCAGGAAATAGCAGGAGTTTCTTTTAGGTAGTGAAATAACCAGTGATCTAAAGAACGTAAGAACAGCAGGATGAAACAGAGCTCAAAGTCTCCACCTCAACTGCCCAAAGAGTATATCACAAAGGATAATGGGGGCACAAAGTTGCCCCAGAATCCTCAACACAAAAAGAAAAGGAAAACACAGATTGAAATCAATTATGAAAGCACAAAGTCTTCCCACAGTTGGTTTTAGGACACTTCCCTATTACCTTCACTAATTCTACGTACCAAATTAAATGAATAAGGACACCTTCAGATGACACAAGTCAGAATAGCACAAAGTCTGTGAAAAACTTGCTTTCTCATTCAGATAACAATGGAAATGAAATTACAACCTGAGCTCAAAGTCTCAGTCTTCTTCTTTCAAAATGGGCAGAGTTTCGTTCTTGTAAAATGAAAAGTCTCCCTTTACAAATGAGAGAAAATACACACTTATAGCAACTACCCAAGGATTGGTGCCTTTTTCCATGGGACGGCCCATGCTGTAGTCAGCGTCTTCAATGCATCTCTAATTTTGTCTGGAGAGACTATGTTGAGAACTGTGCGTTGCCATAACTATGGCGTGTCCCTTCATCCGATATGTCTCCTCCTTAATATGGACCATCTGGTCTTTTGCATATTTGTCTTTACTTCATGGAAGAAAATAGGCTGCATCCTTGATTTGGTGCCCTCAGAAGTCTACTCGATCCACTATTCCACCTACTGGAAATAACTATTTCGAAGACATTTTTGGTCCTTTGCGTTGATCTTCTCTTCCGTGTAGCAATTTAAATATTTAGGCTCTCTTTCCATTTAATCGTTTGGTTCTTCCTTTAAGTTCTGCACCCTATTTGAATTTCCACGAATTTTCCCTTACCTTAAATTTGACGTATGAGGGGCCATCAATGGTCGCCAGCTGCTTGAACTATGTTGAACCTTGAACCCATTGAACCACTTGTGTGTCGCTTTCTCTTTAACTGAGGCCGCCTTTGAGCTTTTGAACCATGTTGAACCATTGAACTTTGAACTCTTTCAGTTCAAAGTTCAATTGGTTCATTGGTTTATTCTGTGTCTCGCTCAAACACTGCTCCCTTTATCTTTCAAAACTTTGGTCACACCTTTGAACCTTGAACCCGTTGAACCTTTTGGTTCAACGGTTCAATGGTTCATCTGTTGAAGCTCCTTTCTATCGCCAAGTGTCCCCCGCAAGGGTACTTATCCTTCAGGCTTAAACTTCCCCAGCGGGCTCTTACTTCTTCGACGGGCTTTTTTGTCAGGCGAAAAGCCCAAAAGAATTCCTTCAAAAAAAAGTCTGAAGGAAAGTTTCTATGACTTAGCTGTTTGTTCTTATTTGTTTCTTTGGACTTTCCTCCAGGTGAATTCCTTCGGACAAAAAGTCCGAAGGAACTTTGCCTTAACATTTTTTCGAGAAAATCTTCCCGAGATAATTCTTTCGGCCCCTTGAACAAATCTGAAGGAATTATGTCTTTTCTTTGACCTTCAAACCAATGTTGCCTACCCTCCACAAGGGCACTTGCCTTTTTCGCTTTGGGGCAGCCCCTTGAACCTTTCGATTAAACCAACCGATTGAACCAACTTTTGGTTCAACTGTTCAATGGTTCAATCGGTTCATCCTTCATCATTTTGGCTAAGTCCTTTGTTATTTTGCACCAAGCACGTTGAACCAACTTGGTCGTTGAACCCATTGAACCTTTGAACCAAAGTGGTTCAAAGTTCAATGGTTCAAGCCTAAGTCCTTTATCATTTGCCGATTGAAATCCTTTGATTGAACCGAGGCACTGAACCAATCCTAGAAATGACTAAGTGTTAGAAGCTTGTTCTTTTGACTGAACTCGCCTGCAGAAGCTTCTTTAACCCGTTGAACCTGTGAATCCCTTTACGAAAAAAGCTTAAAAATGAGGAATTTGAAAGCTCAAAACAAATTTTGAGAAGAGAAGAGAGAAATTTTGGTCTATAGGTTGTCCCAAAAATGAGTGGCATTTTTTGGGGACAACAACTGGCTCCAGTTGGGGAACTACCTTCAGTTGGAAACTTGAAACACAGTTGAAGGGAGTAGAAACCAGAATCTCCAGTGCCTTAAAGTGTGCCATTGGGCTATGGAGTCATGCTACCCAAGAAGAAAGGTTCCAAAAATGAAAATGAAACGAACGAAACAAAGCAAAAGACTATACAAATATACATATGTACAGGGGGAATCATCTGATACTTCAAGAGTTGAAGTGCTTCAGATGTTGCCCATTGTGAGGCAAAGAGAAGAGAGTGCCATATTGATACTTCAATAGGAAACTATTTTTACCGTTGAGCTGATGAATAGTAAAATGGCCCCTCAATAGGGAATCAAACTTTTCGTGTATCCCCTTTGGTTCTTTCCTCTTGTCCCGCAGCAAGACTTGATCTCCAATCTGGAAATCACGATTCTTTGCTTTTTGGTCAAAGAGATTCTTCACCAAACTTTGATGTGTAGCAATTCTAACCACCACTACAGTTCTCTGCTCATTCAACTCAGCAAGGCACATGACCCTCTTCTCAAGTGAGCTCTCATACGTTTGATCTTCAATCGCCTTGGCCAATTTCAATGCTGGCAATTTCAAGGTGATTGGTATCTCAGCATTGACACCATACAGAAGTTGGAAGGGAGACATACCAATTTCTCTCTTTGGTGTAATTATGTCTGCCCATAGAGCATCAACCAATGCCTTATGCCAAGTCCTTTGGTTGTCATCCACCAGCTTCTTGATGATAGTCACCAAATTTTTATTGCTTGACTCAGTCTGTCCATTCCCTTGTGGAAAGTAATCAGAGGAGTGGGAGAGTGTAATTCCATAGCAGAAGTAGAATTGAGTAATATCTTGAGAAGTGAAACAGGCCGCATTGTCAGTGACAATTTTGACTAGGACCCCAGACCTAGACATGATGTTCTATTTGAGGAAATTACATACTACTTCTGAAGTAGCATTCTTGGTTGGAACTGCTTCCACCCATTTAGTGAAGTAGTCTGTTGTTGTAAGGACATAATCATGTCTAGCACTTTGATGAAAACTATCCTTCCACCGTTATGTAACCATCAACTGTGAGCTAACTTCTTATACAGGCCTATTTAGTTCAATCATTCCTTCTAGCCCTATTTTCCCTATTTATTGGAAATAACTCTTTTTAGGTTTTTTCAATCATGAAAGTAAAACCATTTATGGATACCCATTAAGCCCTTCTATAACATACTGAAAAATCTCCTGAGGTTGTTTTGTATGGAATTGTACTTTCTTCTTTATGCCATGTTCTAATTAGCCCTCCTTGAATACAAAACGTCTTGTCCAGAGTAAAGTACAGACTTTCTAGTCAAACAAAGCATCATTCCAGATACCCATTATCTTCTTACAGGTGAATCAATCATTTTTTAGTGCACTTATTCGGAGAAATCTGCTTTTCCTATATTGGCCTATGCTCTTCACCTCACATGCACCTAGGATCCACTTGGCAATTGTTCTTTTCCGTACTTATCCATACTGTGACACCTTGAAACCACTTCTAACAATTTTATAACATCATCAAGGTTCAGATTACAAAGTTTCAAGGGTTTTCAAGCATTAAAACTCATTTTGAAGGCTTGAACCTAATTCAGGATTTTCCCATGACTGTCACAGGGCGAGAGCTTATTAATTGAGGCTAGGAGTGTTTTAGCCAGTTTCAAGGGTTCTAATCACTTGTCTAGGGTCTGTCTTGATGTCCTAAACCTTCTCCAATCATCCTCCAGGTCATATCAATCCCCTATACCTTCCAATGCTGAATATCTCAGTGTCTTTTGACTGTATTTGTATGACAGTCAACAGGGTTCTTGATTTTCTTCTTTAGCACAATGATCAATAGGATTTCAAGGTACATATGAACATTTCAATAGTTTAAAATATTTCCCCATTCTTATTATATATCAAAGAAGGCTTGATCTATCCATTTACTATACAAAACATGTAATTTCCTTAACATTGCCTGTATACTGTCACCTACAGGCCTGAATTTCAACTGTGGAGTTTTTGGATATTAAAGGGGTTTCTAACGCCTGTTTATTATTAATTTAGGTTTCTACTTGCCTTATAGACTTATCTCCATGTCATTACAAACTTTATGCAAAGAATTTCATGTGGATTTACTTAAGACAGTGGGCTGTAGTTTTGAATTCTTGAATATCCTGTTTAGGCCTGTTTAGGCTTTTTATAACATTCCAAACTCCTTAAAACCTCTTGATCACATAATACCACTTTTATATTGTTCCCAATATACAAAATAATCAGTCTTTTACAATGTTCTTATAGAAAATCATCACACACGTTCACATACACACATTCACAGGTCTGTCACCAGAATTGCAATAAAGAAACCATAACATGAAACAAAACATTCATTCTTTCTTGATCAACTATAAGACTTACAGGTCAATATCAATGTCTCATGGCTTTCAAAGCCTTCCTTTCTCCTTCACACATTCTCTTGTCTTTAATCAAATTTTCTCCTTCTCTTTAACCTTATCATCTCTTGAGTGAGGTCCTCCCTCACTAATTCTCCTCTCTATTCTTCATTCTTTCTTCTTTGCCTTGAATGAGAGGACCTTTCCTCTCTGTCCTTCTTCTCTTCTACACCCCTCTCATCCTCTCTTCTCTTCTCCTTTTCTCTCCTTAATGAATTCTTCTTTTTTTCTCTCTTTTCAAGAATCTCTCTTCCAACTTCTATGCCCAAATTGGTCTTAAGGCAAAACCAAATGTTGTTTTTGTGAGTTTTAACAATATACTAAGGTTAAAATAGTTTCAACCATTTCCCCCTGATTTTCTCAATAGCCTAACCATCACTTTTTACCTTTTCACTTTTAACTTTTGACCATTACATTTACTCTTGAGGTGAAATTTTGAAATCTCACACAATTTGGAGGGAAAACCAGAATTTGAATTTTCATGCTAGAATTTGAAACTATTGTAGATGCTCCTGCATCATACTCTCCCTCTAGGAAAGATTTGAACCTTAGTTCAAATGAAATGCTTCCTCCATGCTTTAGCCTTCACTTGTATACTTGGATCCCAAGGTCTTGTTGTCAATGCCAATGCTTGTGTTTGTTTTTGGTGGTCTTTGTCTTTCATCTTGCTGTTCTTCCTCTTCTGGTATGTTCTTCTCCTCATCTCTTTCTCAGCTGTCATCTCCCACTTCCATGCTTTTTCATCTTCATACATATCTTCTAGATCTTCTTCTTGTTCTTCTTGGTTCATGAGCTTTTCCAATGATTCATGTCTATCATTCACTTCAACAACCTTCATACCTGCATACAAAACATCAAAAGCCACCTTAGAATCAAAATCTTTAGGCCATGAAGCCTCTTGGCTATCTCCATGTTCTTTTTCCTTGACCAAAACTGCCTTTGCCTCTTTGCTTTGCTCTTTTCTTTCTTCACTCTTCCCAATGGTGTCTTCACCATGGCTTGTACCTTCTTTTATCTCTCTTGAATGACCAAACAGCTCCTCTAACATCTTCAACTCTTCCTTTAGTGAGATCTCATCTATCTCACTATTCTCTTCATCAAACTTGGGCTGATCACTCACAAGTATTACTTGCCCTTTACCTCTTATCTCTTCTTTTTTTAGCTTGTCTTCACATAAACCTACTTCTTCATCAACATCATTATACTTATCAAATACAATTGTAGTGTCCTTACCTTCTGTCTCTTTGCTTTCTTCAATTTCTGCTTGAAGCCATCTTGTTTGTTCTGCTACATACTTTCTCCTTTCCTCATCATCCACCCATTTGGAATTCTCTCCTTGCTACATATTAGTCCATACAACCACTTTTCATTCCTCATTTCTCATGAAAATATCATTGAGGGATTCAAAAACATCATCACAAATAATTTGTTTACCTTTCATCTTTGCATCCTCATGCTCTACCTCATTATTCTTTAAGAAATTTTCTTTCTCATCTTCATTCTCTTGGCTGCTGGGATCACCTTCAATCCTCTTCCATTGAATTCTTGGTGTTGTTACCTCAACACTCACATCTTCTTCACTCTTTTCCTTCTTAGGCACCCACATCTGATTCTTCTTCTTATCATTTGACTTCACAAGCCATTTAGGCATCCTGTAACCATGCTTTTGTACTAGCACTTCCTCTTGCTTGGGAGTTTGCTTCTTCCACCATTTAGGCATCACATGCCCATGCTTAAATTCTCTTTTTGAGGGCTCTATCATCTTCCTTAACTCTTGCACCTGTACATTAGCAGCTTCATGCTCATAATAACAATCAAAATCAGGTCTTAACACTTCATTTACCTCTTTGATAGCTTGATCCATGGAGCAATCTTTCTCTCTCTTGGTGCTTGGCTGCTCTCTTTCTTCTTCTTGGCCTTCAATGGCATCATGGAAGTCATCCTCATCTTCCATCTGTCCTCTTGCTTGCATGGGTTCTTCAACACCTTCCTTATGCATTAACCAATGCATCTCTTCTTCTTTATCAACAACAGCAAACTCACTTCTCTTTCTTACACATTCACTTGTGTACTTGGTGTCTCTTCTTGCATCCGTCTCTTCATTCTTCAAGGCCTTTCTTTTGACCTTCATAAGGCTGCTCATACCTGCACTTACCCACTCAAAAACAACATTAGATATAAAAACAAGATACCATAATGTCTCCATGAGTGCTCTCTTCATCAACACTCTCATCTTCTCAAGTGCTCTTCCTGGCACTTCATCTTTTCTTTCTTCTCTCTTATTCTCCTCAATGAGAACCTTATTCTCTACCTCTTCCTCTTTTTGTTGCTCTCTTGGCAACCTTCTTATCTTCTTCAAGCCTCTATGGGCTTCTCTCTTCTTGGCAATCTCATTTTGCCTTCTCCTCTTCATCAGGAGATCAATTGGCCACTTCATGCTCTTCCTCATTGGCCATACCCATGCTTGCTTATCCATTTGAATCCAAGACTCATATCTATTTGTAAAATCAGCTAAATCTCTTTTCAAACTATCAATATCTTTATTAATTACAAAACTATTCATACCTTTGATGCTTGCTTCCTTCTTGGTGCCCTCATGTACCTTGCTGCTCTGCTCTTTCCTCAGCAATATCTCCATTTCTGAGATCTTCACCCAAGTATTTTCCACATTGGTCTCTTGATCCCTTATCTCACCCAAGCCTTTTCTCTTTGACTGGTCTTTTGAAAATCTCCTTGATCTCACCTAGGCCTTTTGCATCCTAGTCTTTTGATCCTTCTCTCAATCCTGCAACAACTCTTTATACAACACTTCAACAAATTACAAATCACAAATACAAGCTTACCTTGCTTTGGATCTTCTTCTTGAGGATTCACTATGCTCCCTTACTTTTGAGCTTCTCTAAGCTTCTCTTCTCAATTCTTCAACTTCATCCTTTACCTCACCTAAGCCTATTTCACCTTAGTCTTTTGGCAAACTATCCAAGATTCTTCTTGGATCTTCACTAAGCCTTCCTTGGCTTCTTCTCTTCTTAAGCCTCAATGGATTGACTATCTTGAAACTACAACTTATTCACTTGATTTCTTCTCAACACAATAAACTTAACTCAAATAGCAAAGTTATTCATACCTTTTCTCCCCAGGGTCTTCTAGCACTTTGTCCTGTTGATCCTCTTACCAAATCCTGTGAAAACTCATTAGAAATCACAACCAACAACAAGTTACCAATTCCAAAGAGATTCAAGCTCTGATAGAAAATGATGAAAACTATACTTCCACTATTCTGTAACCATCAACTGTGAGCTAACTTCTTATACAGGCCTATTTAGTTTAATCATTCCTTCTAGCCCTATTTTCCCTGTTTATTGGCAATAACTATTTTTAAGTTAGCTCAATCATGAAAGTAAAACCATTTATGGATACCCATTAATCCCTTATATAACATAATGAAAAATCTCCTGAGGTTGTTTTGTATGGAATTGTACTTTCTTCTTTATGCCCTGTTCTAATTAACCCTCCTTGAATGCAAAACGTCTTGTCCAAAGTAAAGTACAGACTTTCTAGTCAAACCAAGCATCATTCCAGATACCCATTATCTTCTTACAGGTGAATCAATTGTTTTTTAGTGCACTTCTTTGGAGAAATCTACTTTTCCTATATTGGCCTATGCTCTTCACCTCACATGCACCTAGGATCCAATTGGCAATTGTTATTTTCCGTACTTCTCCATACTGTGACACCTTGAAACCACTTCTAAAATTTTTATAACATCATCAAGGTTCAGATTACAAAGTTTCAAGGGTTTTCAAGCATTAAAACTCATTTTGAAGGCTTGAACCTAATTCAGGATTTTCTCATGACTGTCACAGGGCGAGAGCTTATTAATTGAGGCTGGGAGTGTTTTAGCCAGTTTAAATGGTTCTAATCACTTGTCTAGGGTATGTATTGATTCCCTACACCTTCTCCAATCATCCTCCAGGTCATATCAATCCCCTATACCTTCCAATGCTGAATATCTCAGTGTCTTTTGACTGTATTTGTATGATAGTCAGCAGGGTTCTTGATTTTCTTTTTTAGCACAATGATCAATAGGATTTCAAGGTATGTATGAACATTTCAATAGTTTAAAATATTTTCCCATTATTATGCTGTATCAAAGAAGGCTTGATCTATCCATTTACTATACAAAACATGTAATT
Organism: Torreya grandis; assembly: GCA_037957365.1. Classification (NCBI taxonomy): domain Eukaryota; kingdom Viridiplantae; phylum Streptophyta; class Pinopsida; order Cupressales; family Taxaceae; genus Torreya; species Torreya grandis. The sequence continues at coordinate 751,014 of JARHVA010005065.1, read as the reverse complement.
TCCTTAACATTGCCTGTATATTGTCACCTACAGGCCTGAATTCCAACTATGGAGTTTTTGGATATTAAAGGGGTTTATAACGCCTATTTGTTCTTCATTTAGGTTTCTACTTGCCTTATAGACTTATCTCCATGTCATTAAAATCTTTATGCAAAGAATTTCACGTGGATTTACTTAAGACAGTGGGCTGTAGTTTTGAATTCTTGAATATCCTGTTTAGGCCTGTTTAGGATTTTTATAACATTCCAAACTCCTTAAAACCTCTTGATCACATAATACCACTTTTATATTGTTCCCAATATACAAAATAATCAGTCTTTTACAATGTTCTTATATAAAATCATCACACACATTCACATACACACATTCACAGGTCTGTCACCAGAATTGCAATAAAGAAACCATAACATGAAACAAAACATTCATTCTTTCTTGATCAACTATAAGACTTACAGGTCAATATCAATGTCTCATGGCTTTCAAATCCTTCCTTGCTCCTTCACACATTCTCTTGTCTTTAATCAAATTTGCTCCTTCTCTTTAACCTTATCATCTCTTGAGTGAGGTCCTCCCTCACTAATTCTCCTCTCTATTCTTCATTCTTTCTTCTTTGCCTTGAATGAGAGGACCTTTCCTCTCTGTCCTTCTTCTCTTCTACACCCCTCTCATCCTCTCTTCTCTTCTCCTTTTCTCTCCTTAATGAATTCTTCTTTTTTTCTCTCTTTTCAAGAATCTCTCTTCCAACTTCTACGCCCAAATTGGTCTTAAGGCAAAACCAAATGTTGTTTTTGTGAGTTTTAACAATATACTAAGGTTAAAATAGTTTCAACCATTTCCCCTTGATTTTCTCAATAGCCTAACCATCACTTTTTATCTTTTCACTTTTAACTTTTGACCATTACATTTACTCTTGAGGTGAAATTTTGAAATCTCACACAATTTGGAGGGAAAACCAAAATTTGAATTTTCATGCTAGAATTTGAAACTATTGTAGACGCTCCTGCATCACACTTGACGATGGGTTTATAGCACCAATAAATTCAATTCCCCATTGTTGGAAAGGCTCCTCAATGACCACTGGTTTGAGAGGCAGAGCAGCTAGCTTGGGCCTTCCAACAAACTGCTGGCATAGTTCACATCTCTTGACCCACTTGTATGCATCTTGAAAGAGAGTCAGCCAATAATACTTGGCTCGTAGGATCTTATGGGCAGTCACAGGGGCAAAAAAATGTCCTCCACAGGCTGAATTGTGGAAGGACTTTAGAAGTCAGCTTTGTTTCTCCTTGTCCACATAGCGAAGGAACGTTCCATCAAGGCTCCTCTTGTACATGCCGTTGTCCTAGAGGACAAAATTAGTAGCTTTCAGCTTGATGGTTCTCCTTTATTTATAAGATAGGTTTGCAGGACATTTGCCATATGTGAGGAAATGAGCAATACCTGAGTACCACTCATTCGTGGTGGAGACAAAGATGATTGTTGGTGTGTCATCCTCATCCACTTCTTGTTCTTCATGCTCTATTCCTCTTGGCTTGTTATCATCAATTAGTTGGCATAACCCCTTTCCATGTACCAGCTTTGTTGGCTTGATGATCAGATCGAACTCCTAGATCTTTGCAACCCAATTGCCTCTTTTCGTCTCAAATTCCTGCTGAGTCAGTATAGATTTCACTGTGGTGTCAGGGACCAAGGCAGTAACTCAAAAATTGAGGATGTAGAAACGAAAATGTTTCACGGCCTTCACCACTGCGTAAGTGTGCTTCTCCATATTTCAGTAATTTAGCTCATGATCTTCGAGAGGACAACTCATGAAGGAAATGGGAGATTCCATGCCTTATTTATTCTATTGAACCAGAATTGCTAAAAGCGTATGTTCTGAAGCATAGCTGTAAATGGTGAATTCTTTGTTATAGTCTGGACAAGCTAGAATTGGAGCATGGGCAATGGCAGTCTTGATATCTTCAAAAGTTGACTTGCCTTCTTCAGTCCAGCTGAAGGTGGCCTTTCCCTTCATCATGTTTACAATGTGCATGGTCTTCTTGGCAAATTCGGGGATGAATCTCCATAAGAAATTCACCTTTCTAAAGAAAGAGTGAATAGCAATCTTGCTTGTGAGAAAGGAAAGTTCTTGGATAGAATTGACTATATCTGAGTCAATATTTATGCCTCCTCTGGACACAACGTGTCCAAGAATCTTCCCCTCTGTTACTCTGAAAATTGACTTCTTGAGATTTAAGGAGATGCCATTCTGGCGACAACATTCCAGCACTTGCTGTAAATGGCTCACATGATCTGGGCGATGCTTAGAGAAGACAGTCAAGTCATCAAGATAAACTATGATGAACTTACCCATCTCATCCTTGAAGGCAAGGTCCATTTCTCTTTGGCAGGTGGCGCCAGCATTTATCAAGCCAAAAGGCATCCTTTTATATGTGAATGTGCCCCAAGGTGTGGTGAAAGCAATCTTACGCTGGTCTGCTTCACCGACTTCGCCTGATTATATCTTGAGAAGTCATCTAGCATTGATAACATCTCTGAGCCTGTCACTGTCTGCAGCACTTGATCCATGATTGGCAAAGGATAATTATCCTTCAAGGATGCCTGATTCAAATTCCTAAAACCCACACAAAGGTGAATTTCACCATTCTTCTTTCTTACAGGGACTATATTGGCAATCCATGTGGAATGATGGATTGGAAAGATTATCCTAGCATTTAGCATTTTTTGTATCTCAGATAAAATAGTACATGATATTTTTGGATTATAATGCCTGGTCTTTTGCCTGTAAGGTGTTGAATCAGCCTTAAGAGGGATGTTGTGCTGGATTTCATCAGGCCGGAGGGATTTCAGGTCAGCATATGAATACGCTAGGACATCCATGTATTCATTGAGCAAAGAGGTGAACTTGGAACGCTCTGCAAGAGTACAACATTTCCCAATGTTCACCATCTTGGGGTCTTCCTTGGTTCCCAGATTTACTTGATCAAACTCTTGAGATGAGATTGAATCCATTGGCTGTTGTTTGATGAATCTATCATGCTTATCAAACAACTTTTCAAGAGAAACCAGGCCTTTAGGGATCTTATTCCCTTTCAGTTGCAAGAACTCCTCACCTGTGTCTACATTTTATTCAGGAGCTATTTCACACTTATGAGGTTTGTTGCCTTCAAAATGCAGCCGCTCAAAGTTATCTTTTTGCTCCAAGAAGGCAATGATTTGGCTGTCATTATTAAATACCTGCCAATGACTGGCATTGTCAGGTACACTTGGCTGAAAGACCAGCTCAATCATGTACTTGTCTCCTTTGAAATCTGGGTGGGGGACCAAGAGAGTAGCTGAAACAGCCAATGCATCCCCCCGGTCATTAAATTCTCTGGGAATTGCAGAGATGTTGAAAGCATCAAAGTCTTCAAGCTAGTCCCAGACTAGATTGCGGTAATGACACAATCTTTCATTCTTGGTTTGATACAGGTTCCTCACCTGACAAACCACTATTCGGCATCTCCTTTAGCATGAAGGAACTTGATGCCTTTGTCTCCAACAGCTCTCAATCCAAGTAGCAGAGACTCATATTTAGCTGTGTTATTCGTGTTGCTGAATTGAAATTTATAAGATGAGGGAAAAATATCTCCTTGAGGATATATTAACACAACCCCGACTCCTGAACCAGTGGAAGAGCAGCTGCCATCAAATTCAAGGATCTATGCCTCATTTGATACTGATTTCCTTTTGGATTCTTCTTCATCCAGGGATGGAGAAACTTCTACACTTGCCTTGTGCTCAGCCAATTCCTTTGTTGTTCCAGCTGAATACATTTCCAGGCTGTCATCTGTAGGAGCTTCATCAGATGTCTCATGAACTCCATCCATGTATAAAAAGTAGTTACCCATGCTTGAAGACTCAAACAAAATTTGAGTTTCAAGTGCTGAGGTCTGGGTAACCACATGGAATAGCCTTTTCATAACACCCTTGACTGGAATCCTTGCCTCTAATAAATCCATGCTCAATTCACCACCAACATCTTTGCAGAAATTCCACCCGATAAGGATGCCATATGATGCTGAGACGTCTGCTACCAAGACAGTCATCTTGATTCTTTTGTCTGGGAATACAAAAAATGCAAATTAGGCATCTTTAATTTGTCCCAACAAAGGCACTTGCTTGTTCTCCATGGAGAAGCATCTACCAAAAGTTTTGGTCAATGTAAGACCAAGGGATTCAGCCACCTTAGCAGGCATGACATTGTCTGAAGCTCCATAATCAATGATGCAATTATTTAGTTGATGTCCATTTATCAACAATGAGACATAAAAAGGTTCAGTCCTGCCAGGAGCAGTAGGGGGAGCAGTGACAAGGTTATTCTTGGTGGGTGCGTTCCTAGCAGCATCATGCGTCATTTTGGGAATTGCTCGCTCAACAGGAATGTTCTAGTTTTTAACACATTCTACTAGTCTGTCTAATTGCTCGGGATGGGACTGCAAAAACTCAAATTTAGACATTTGAATTTTGGTTCTCTTTATATGGTCAACGATATCAAATGTCTGGAATGAGCTAGGAACAGAGGATGGGAGTTCATCCTTTTGATTTTTGAAAAGGGGAGGACTGGACTGCGAAATTGAAGTAGAAGGCGTAGGGGCATTTGGGGTATTTACCTTTTTTGAAATCACCGGGTCCTTTGGCTGGAAAGGAAGAGTGGATCCCTGCTTAGCAATTGAAACGATTGGTTGAGGTCGCTCCTCTGCATTCTCCTTATCAGCTTGTTGAGCTGATTGATTCTTGGACTAGTGAATACATCATATGACCCTTCAACTGCATTGCCTTTACTCCTAGGTTCATCTTGATAGTTCAAGAAACCAATATGGGAGTCGCCAGCTAATTCTTCTTCTTCCTCAGTGAAGAGATTAGCATCATCTTCAGGATTTAACTCGGACTGAAATAATAAATCTGCTTCAGCTTCAAGATATCTGATTGTTGAGTTGTTTGGAGGTGCTTCAAGTGTGAGGTTCCTTTGTGGAAGAAGGTGATTTTGCTGTCCCTGATTCCTGGCAGCATTGCCTTGGTACGCCTGATTCTGAAATGTCCTCCTGGGCATATCTCTTTATGCAGGAACAGATGACATTCCTTGCACCATTTACTTTTTGAGAGCTAGCATTTCATTTGCTAGATTTTGTACCATTGGGTCAGTGGTGATTGCAGGTGAATACTCAGAAGATGAAGAAGATTTACCTTTATTAGGGTCTCTCATTATCTTTTCTGCCAAGATAAGGTCATCTTCTACCTCAGTAGCCAAGTCTTGAGCAGCAGTAAGGTCTATGTGTCTGGCCCATCTCAGCAAGAAATCTACTTCAGGCAATTGTGAATTGATGAAGAAGAATTTGAGGTTTTGAGGCGTCGATTGGGTGACCATGGGAATTCTATGCCTCAGCTTGTCGAACCTGGCAATAAAATCCCTCATAGGCTCATGAGGCTCTTTCTTCATCTGAGTGAGCTGGGCCAGCAAGGCATGTGCATCTTTTGTAGGCTTGAACCTGGCTTCAAATTTATCTTTCAAAGTGTCCAAATCAGTCACTGATCTAGCCTACAGGTGGTAGAACTAGTCTGCAACAATGCCTTGTAGTGTCTCCATGAACAACCTGACAGCTATGTCTTCGAATTCCACCCCTATGACGTCGCAGGATATGCCGAAAGCTGCAATGTGTTCATCAGGATGAACCTTCTCATCACTTAATAATTTGGGAAAATTCTTCCTTGAACTGTGTGGAAGCTCATGCAGAGGTGGAGTCAAATTTAGGGGACCAAAAGAATTACCCCAGGGGCCTTGAGCCATGATTTGATTATGCAAAAGTGGGATCTTTTCAGGGGATCTGTAGCTCTACCAATTAGAGCACAATTGATTACTATCTTATATGCAATTAAACATGGAATTATACCAGAATGATAAAGTAGCTAGAAACTTGAGACGGCAAAGAATTTGAGAGACAATACACACTCTTGTATTAAATACTACTAGAAGAAAATACAATAAGGAAGATGCCACTTCTTCCTCCACCTCAAAGGCTTGCCACACCTCAAGAACTTCTTCTCTCTCTCACTTGCTCAACACAACAACTCTAAAGCCTGAGTAGCTATCCCTCCTTGAATGCTTCAGCTGATCTCCTTGACCTTACACCTGTAGATCTCTTTGACCTTGCTAGCTTCAATGCTTTTACTTGCCTTAGAATTAATTTACAATACATGCATTATGGGTCTATAAATAAGATCCCATGCTTACAAAAATAGAACACTAACTACTAAAATTAGACACACAGCCCGCAACTTAAATTAGCCCCTTAGCATGCAAACACTCGGTTCAACTAACTGACTGTTCGTCAACAACAGTTTTGAAAATACACAGGTGACCGACGCCGGTCCCTGCTGGTCTGGTGCTGCCGACGTTGGCCGACTTCCTACCGTCGCCGGTCTCCTTCTCCACTGCACTTGACCGACGTCGGTCATACTGCCGATGCCAGTGGCTCTGGTTCTTCAGCATCCTTCCTTCTAGTGTTTGCAAACAGTTGAAGCTTTTAGCTCCACACCACAACAATCACTAATCCAGATGGAGCTTGGATAGGTAAAGCTCAGCTAGCAGCAAAAAAAGAAGCTCTGCTTTGTGTTGGTGGCCTGGTATGGCTAGGAGGAAGACTCCTAATTCATCTAAGGTGAGGTTGTGGAGGAAACAACTCAAAATTACTCTGTTGCACCAACTCAAAAGTAGGGTCAACAACACCTTGGAATTTCTGGCCTCTGATATAATGTGGAGTTGTCAAATTGCAAAACAAAAAATGGAAAAGAACAGGATCTACTTCAGTTTGAAGTTTGAGACTTCAAATTGTGTGCTCTTCCCCAGCACAGTCGCAAAAAACTGTTGGGTGAATATTTTGTCGACCAGCTAACTGGCATTAAAAATAATTCCTATCACCACAGCATAGGGAGATTGGTCATCCAGATGTGCAGGTTTACTGCATCACAAGGGGACAAATCTCTCCTCTCATCAAGGGGAGGTTCCCTATTAAATATGCGGCTATATATAAAATAGATAAGCAAAAAATAACACATAGGAGCAGGATAAACCATCCATCTCTCTTATTTCAGAGATGATGCACAGACAAAGGAGAAATCTTGGTGTAAACACTGAAGGCACTTCTCTTCTTTCAGAAGTGTTCTTGCAGGAAACAACAGGAGTTTCTTTCAGGTAGTGAAATAACAAGTGATCTAAAGAACGTAGAAAAAACAGGATGAAACAAAGCTCAAAGTCTCCACCTCAACTGTGCAAAGAGTATATCACAAAGGATAATGGGGGCACAAAGTCACCCCATAATCCTCAACACAAAAAGAAAAGAAAAAGACATATTGAAATCAATTGTGAAAGCACAAAGTCTTCCCATAGTTGGTTTCAGGACACTTCCCTATTACCTTCACTAATTATGCATACCAAATTAAATGAATAAGGACACCTTCAGATGACACAAGTCAGAACAACACAAAGTCTGTGAAAAACTTGCTTTCTCATTCAGATAACAATGGAAATGAAATTACAACTTGAGCTCAAAGTCTCAGTCTTCTTCTTTCAAAATGGGCAGAGTTTCGTTCTTGTAAAATGAAAAGTCTCCCTTTACAAATGAGAGAAAATACACACTTATAGCAACTACCCAAGGATTGGCGCCTTTTTCCATGGGACGGCCCATGCTGTAGTTAGCATCTTCAATGCGTCTCCAATATTGTCTGGAGAGACCATGCTAAGAACTGTGCGCTGCCATAACTATGGCGTGTCCCTTCATTCGATATGTCTCCTCCTTAATATGGACCGTCTGGTCCTTTGCATATTTGTCTTTACTTCATGGAAGAAAATAGGCCGTGTCCTTGATGTGGTGCGCTCAGAAGTTTACTCGATCCATTGTTCCACCTACTAGAAATAACCTTTCGAAGACATTTCTGGTCCTTTACATTGATCTTCTCTTTCGTGTAGCAATTTAAATCTTCGGGCTCTCTTTCCATTTAATCGCTTGGTTCTTCCTTTAAGTTCCATGCCCTATTTGAATTTCCACAGATTTTCCCTTACCTTAAATTTGACGTCTGAAGGGCCGTCAATGGTCGCCAGCTGCTTGAACTATGTTGAACCTTGAACCCGTTGAACCACTTGTGTGTCACTTTCTCTTTGATTGAGGCCACCTTTGAGCTTTTGAACCATGTTGAACCATTGAACTTTGAACTCTTTCGGTTCAAAGTTCAATCGATTCATTGGTTTATTCTGTGTCTCGCTCAAACACTGCTCCCTTTATCTTTCAAATCTTTGGTCGCACCTTTGAACCTTGAACCCGTTGAACCTTTTGGTTCAATGGTTCATCCGTTGAAGCTCCTTTCTATCGCCAAGTGTCCCCCACAAGGGTACTTATCCTTCGGGCTTCAACTTCCCCGACAGGCTCTTACTTCTTCGGCGAGCTTTTTTGTCAGGCAAAAAGCCCAAAAGAATTCCTTCAAACAAAAAGTTCGAAGGAAAGTTTCTGTGACTTAGCCGTTTGTTCTTCTTTGTTTCTTCGGACTTTCCTCCGGGTGAATTCCTTCGAACAAAAATTATGAAGGAACTTTGCCTTAACATTTTTCCAAGAAAATCTTCTCGAGAGAATTCTTTCGGCCCCTTGAACAAATCCAAAGGAATTCTATCTTTTCTTTGACCTTCGAACCAATGCTGCCTACCCTCCGCAAGGGCACTTGCCTTTTTCACTTTGGGGCAGCCCCTTGAACCTTTCGATTGAACCAACCGATTGAACCAACTTTTGGTTCAATAATTCAATGGTTCAATCAGTTCATCCTTCGTCATTTTGGCTAAGTCCTTTGTTCTTTTGCATCAAGCACGTTGAACCAACTTGGTCCTTGAACCCATTGAACCTTTGAACCAAAGTGGTTCAATGTTCAATGGTTCAAGCCTAAGTCCTTTATCATTTGTTGATTGAAATCCTTTGATTGAACCGAGGCGCTGAACCAATCCTGGAAACGACTAAGTGTTAGAAGCTTGTTCTTTTGACTGAACTCACTTGCAGAAGCTTCTTTAACCCATTGAACCTATGAATCTCTTTACGAAAAAAGCTTAAAAATGAGGAATTTGAAAGCTCAGAACAAATTTTGAGAAGAGAAGGGAGAAATTTGGGTCTGTAGGTTATCCCAAAAATGAGTGGCATTTTTCGGGGACAACAAGATTAATGAATGCTATCAGAGCATTAGTTAGTCCAAATGATAACATTGTAAACTCATAATACTCGTACCAAGTTTTGAACATCATCTTCAAAATATCCTCATCACCAATCCTCAACTGATAGTATCCTGCCCAAATACCAATCTTAGAAAATACTATTGCTCCTCACATTTGATCGAAAAGATTATCTATACGAGGTAAAAAATACCTATTTTTGATGGTTTCCTTGTTCAATATTTTTTAATCAATGCAAAGTCAAAGGGTACCATCTTTATTCTTGACAAAGATAATTGGTGCACTCCATGGTGACACACTTATCCTGATCAACCCCTTAGCCAACAATTCTTGAAGTTGAGCCTTCAGTTCAACCAACTCAGTGGTTGTCATCCTGTATAGTGCCTTAGACTGTGGTTCTGAATCAGGTATGATGTCGATATAAAAATTGAACTCACGTCTAGGAGGCAAACTCAATAATTCTTTTGGAAACACATCATGAAAATCTCAAAAAAATAGGTAATTTTTGAGAGATAGTTCCTTATATTCCTCCATTTCATTTATCTTGATGATAAATACTTGACACACTTTTCCTTGAGTCCTCTTAAGTTGCATTGCATAAATTTTCCCAAGCTTCAACTCTCTCTTCTCACCTTGAATTTGTGTATGGTTCCCAAAATCATCAAGACACTCAACCTTTTTCAAATAGAAGTCAACCTTGGCTTTATGTTTTATAAGTCAGTTGACTCCTAAGATCACAACATATGATCCTAAAGGTGCTACATACAGATCCATAACTATTATGAATTCGGGCAACCTAATCTTTGCTTCAACTAAACACTTGTCAACCATGACTTTTGCATCATTCTCATATTGTATTGACCATGCATTTGCCATTACACCAACTCTTTTAGTTAATTTACTAAGCATCCTAAGAGCTATAAAACACTTTATGGCTCTTATATCTATCAAAATGAAAACTAGATGGTCAAATAAAGTACCTAATAGCTCTATGGGTAATGCCTAATATTCAACTTGTTGATTATCGATTATTGCGCGGATTTGCTACTAAAAATTACTCTGTTGAGGATTAGGATCTTTACCCTTTAACTTATCTTGTGGATAATCATGAGCCTAATGGTCTTCTCTGTAAATGAAATATCCTCTTGGTGGTCCTTTCCTATCATTTTGGTGGTTTCCCTTGAACCCATTTTTAGATCTATTGCCCTGTTTCTTATTACCTAAACCATTGTTGAACTTGGCATTCTGACTTTTGAACTGCTTCTTAGAGTCTCTACTCCTCTGTTTCCAATTCTTCTTCTTGAAGGTTGACGTAGAATTTATAAACCTTTTCTTGAACTTGTCTTTGACCTATAAAAGAAACTTTGACTTCTCCTCTTGTTTGATTGCCTTCTCAAAACGCTGATCCATGGTGGAAGGTCCATGAACATTTACCTTTCCACCAATCTAGGGCCTAAAACCCATGATAAAATTCTTGATCTTGAACCACTCATCACCTTGGTACTGAGCTACGTACTTCAGAAGTTTTGTGAATTATTCCTAGTACTTGTTCATCGACAAATCACCCTATTTTATATTCTAGAAATGTGTGAGCTTATGATCAAAATAAATTTTTAGGAGCCACCATGATATGAATAATGCCACAAACTGATTGAAAGTGGTGGTGCTCAAATTAAGATTCATTTAAAAACTATTGTTGGCCCACCATGTAGATGCCTCACCAACCAACTAGTATGCTCCCCAAACTGCATTGGTGACCTCAGAGTAGTTTCAAATTTCAAAATACTTCTCCATCTCAGTCAACCATGCCTCAGCGCTATCACCTAGAACAGTTCACCTTCTTCATGTCTCTAGCCAACTCCACAGCTACCTGAGCTCTAGCATCATGAGGATTTTTTTGCTCAGCAAAATTCTCTTCAAGTTCATCATGTTGTTCCTCTTCCTCATGACCATGAACCACTAATCTAGAGTTTTAATCCAATTTTTGGTCTCTTTCATGACTACAAGAATCTAATTCATCTTTGTTGATTGCTCAATAATAAATCAGCTAGGATCAAACATAGGGTTATTATCGTTAGCATTCAAAGAACCCTCTCCAGAAACTCTAGCTTTCATCATCCTTCTTTCTATCAACAAAAAGATATGAAAATATTAGTCGACTCATTAGGTCCTAAAGTTTGAGTCATAGCTCTGATACCACATGAAACATTCTCAATGGGATCTACCTAAAAATACATGATTTTTTTTAATTAAACACATATACCAAAAATAGATTAGAACAAAAGAATCTAACATAGATCATATGAAGTACTCAAAACATGATAATAGCAAACAAAACATATTATATCATATATCACAGATCTCTAATATCATAAGAGCACATCATAATGTAAATATATAAAGTAATCATATTAACTCAGCCATAGTTGATATAAGTCTATAGCCACCACTCCAAATGTACAATAATAAGTAATTACAACTCTAAATGATAACATTCAATAATTATTACAATATAATGTACATATAAGATACATGGTTCCTTCAGAGCATAGTTCTCGAACTCAAATATCTGTGGCAATCTCAAGCGTCATCTTGATAAGTAGTACTATTGTGGGGAAGGAGTGCATCATCAGAGTATTTTTCCACACCATGGATCAATTATCCCCCACACTAATCCCATCAGTAAATGGTCCTCCCTTCACGAATGAGTAGATAGTGACAACACGAGAACAAAGAGAGAAACAAGTACCTGTGTATTGTATGATTATTAAAATTAAACATGCAGTGTATCATAGAAAACTTGATCTATTGCAAGATATTGCACAAACATATAAATCATACCCATGAAATGATAATGTCTCACTACATATACTTTGGTCAAAGCTTTAAGAATAGTAAATAAATGTGATATATATATCAATCAAATTCATACACACCACTTGATTGGACTGCCTTCATCTGACATTGTAATACTAGTAAGCCAGTGAAGTCTATCTCACTCCTTAAATAGTATCAGCAATATAGATTGGTCAAATACAATTTAACCACAAAATTTATACAATTTACATCCTACTAAAAACACATCATATAACATGTTAAATATAAGAGTAATCTATACATACATTTATTTTGTCAAACGTATGAATGAATCTTACATTGTTTTCTATCCCATACTATAAATAATGACTACAGTTTATACCACTTGGATAAACTCACAATTAATTACATATTTTATATCATAATTTATTTCCAACATTTGACACCCTATGATAACCCATATTATCATAGTCCAGTGTTTTTAAGCATAACTAATAAGTATCACAACCAGACTAATAAAGTAGTCATAAAATCAAAGAAACATAACTCATATACAATAGCTAGACATAACAAAACAACCTCAATTCATATGATATAAGAGTAATCCAAGCTAACATTTATTTATGTTCTAGGGGTTTAAATGCATACATTCGTTGACTTAATTATATATAATTATTTAACATAGTTCATAATCCACCCATGTTATAACTATAAGTATACACTCTTATGAATATATATACACATACATTCTTAATAAGCATATTGTAACTTGGCTTAATGTTACAGTCACATCCCATGTTCTAATTCACAAATTATATGATAAGTAACTCTTCATATTATAATAAGGACTACATTGAGTTCTTTATTTATCCCATGCCTCATTAAATCTTTCGAATGATAAATTATCCACATATAACACCCACAGTTATTGGTATTCCTAAAAGGTTTTCATGAGATTATCCAACTATTTAATATCAAAAACGTTCACTGTGTTTTATAATCTAACTAACATGCCTAACCAATTTTGAGGCTTCTATATAAGTCCAAAAATATGTAAGCTAAAAGTTTACCCCATGTCTACCACAATGCTCAACTATTTATTTTTATATACAGATTTGATTTTTATTCTGGTTCATATGTAAATCAACCATATGTAAACAACCATATTTTTTTAATTTTTAAAAGCTTTTACTTGTTTAGGATTTACGCTAAATACCATGATTAAATAAAACATTAATTAAAATAATCCCCAATCCACTTGGAAATAACACATGGACACTAGGCATTATGGATTCAATAGTTTCTTTTTAAGAAAATAAATGCTATACTCTTACAAGGCGTTGACCCAGCCTAAAACTCCCATAAACAATTATATGTGTCATACATCTCAGCTACTACCCCTGTTGTCTAGCAGTAACCATAAATAAAGCGGTGGTAATATGCTTCAACAATACCCATTTTTATTACAATGACTACATCTTATAAAATAAAGATTGAAAATAAGAGGTTTAGCACCTCATTGTACAATACATAGGTTGCCAAATTAATATAGGGTGATGCCATTATGTGATGTAATACTCAAGATGTGAGTTTAAAATATGACCCCCTCAATACTATACAGGGTAGAAATTATAAGTTCAGTGGATCATTTATTATTATTCTTTTATACAGGCTAGATATTAGAGCAATGCATAAGATAACACTTACCATTACAAATTCCAATGACACTAGCACACACTACATTGAATCCTTAAAAAAATCCTCGGTTGAGTAAAAAAATACATATTGACTCAGTGGTTGATGCAAGGCTGGAAGATTGTGTATGCAACGACCCATTCATATACTAATAATCAGGTTTAAATCTTATGGTGACGCCACTTAGGAAAAGCAAATTAAAACACTCGCGCTACCTCCAACTTGGCATAACTAGCATTGTTTAATTATAATGCTCATTTAGTTCTCTTTCTACGGCCTATTTTCTATTAAATTTCTGTTAACATTTGTCAGTTATAATATGTAATCCCCTGCATAATTAATATTGTTAATCACAAAGCTACTTTGGGTTATTGCTACGACTTTTTTGTTTCTTATCTATATTGTTTTAATAGATATCAGATGTAAATAGGGGTAGATTATTCTGAAGCATTGATGACTTCTTTGGTATGTCAAATCGAATCAATCGAATGTCTCTTCTCTTTTGAATCCATATTCAAAGAGTTCATTTTTACTGTGGTATACAACTAGGAGAGGTATATGGCAATTTATGATATACAAATTCAGTTGGGTCAAAGTATCAGGGAAAAGCAATTTTTTATAATCTACAATCAGTTTATAATTCACAGTAAATAATATACGTCATCTTAAAACACACAAGCTATGAAAATAAGAAATATGCCAATGACTTATTTTTTTTGATCTACATAGCAGAAGGAGGCATCTAACACATAGTAATATACAAAAAAATTTGTTGACCAGGAGGTGTCCTTGCGACTACCCCAACGACTGCATCCCATCCTTGCCTCAGGCTTACTTTTGCTACTGAGTTTTGGAGAGAAGAAGAGACGAGGTAGGTGAGACTAATCCTCTTGGGACCCACGTAACTGTCTGAAAACCACATGTGTCAGGTAAGCCCAAGCAGCATGAATCGACCTCAAGATGTATATGGGATGAACCCAAAGCCCTTAACCAACTAAACCACTCATCTAGGCTTAGTAATATACAAATATTACAGACATCATCATTCCAAAATTTTCCATGAACCTATATTAAAATGGAAAACATTATCTACCTAGAAAATAGCATTGAAATCTTCTATTATGCTTCTTTCTTTCTCCTTCTAGTTGTGTTACACCCTTTTCCACCTTCTCAAGCTACTCTTACTTTTTTGATTCCAAACACTTATGATAAAAAAATTCTTAATTTTCTCCCTATATGAAATATGTGTAGCCCTTTTTCCCTTTGTTTTTGATTTTTGATTTTTGATTCTCCTTTTTAAGTTATTTTTTTAAATATATTTCATTCCTTTTTTATTTTCTTAAATTTAGTCATTTTCTTTTCTTTTTATTTTTTATTGTCTTTTTTCCATTTTTTTCTTTTTCCAAGGTAATTTTTCATTTTATTTATTATTAACCTAAAATAGATAAAATATGTAATTTCTAAATTAACTAATCATTCTATATTGCCACTAGCGAATTAAATAACAATTTTATAAATTACTTTTTTGGATTTTAAATCTAATTATGGTAATAACATTTCTACAAACATTAATGACACGACGTACTAAATATGCAAAATTAGTTCATCAAGTTATTTAATTATACTGGTAAATTCATAGAAATTAAATTTCCAATGCAAGTAGAAATAAACACATCATATGCAAACCATTTTTAATGCATTCTAACATGTGCTAACTACTGTGGTGTGTGCAGGGTTCTCACTAGTTTTTTGTTGTCCTCTGACTTCTCCATCTATGTCACCCTCTTCGATGATGCTCTCCCTCTAGCACGTTCTAAGGGTTGAGTTCTCATACATCAACCTCACAACACATAGGTAGTTAGATCATATCAACATGATAAATATATGACATAAAATATAACTGAAACAACACATCAACATGTTCGTAATGTAAATGTATACACTATAACTAACTCACAATAATGCAAACATGTACCATCATGTATCTAAGCAATATCATATTGTCCCATAATAGCATATATCTTACAATTTAACCATAAATATAACTAATATCAAATGTGTCAACTATAAATATCCATGAATAACCATATAGTTTGCTTAGCGAGGAATCATGATGCAACAAATAGGCTAGATTTATTCAATGTGCAATAGTGTATAGATATATATTAGATAACTACCAAGTCCATATCGAATGAGACCTTTATTTTTTTATAGATGAGTCCAATATAATAATTTATTGCATCATCAACAATTTGGGGAAATGGACCGATCCTAAGGAGAGGATTGATTTTATAAAATAGTCATTGTCGAGAGTGGGTCAGTACCAACTATATCATGCCAATATTGAATAGGGATATTGATCGTATCTGGCAAAACTAAATTGTGTCAAGTGGATTGAACTAAGAGTTTAGAGATGTATGTGTGGGATATTTAACAAGTTTGAAATAAATAATGAGATTATTGTAGGTGTGTGACATCAAAATGAAAGGGTTGAATCATAAGATAGCATGCAAGTGTGAGAGAATGGTGAATTATGAATTTGTTTATGCACTCAAGTCATACATAGTAAATGTGTGTTGAGATTATCATTATCACGTATCAAAGACTAGAATTTAGTATATACAAATTCATGATGTAAAAATTCAAAGTTTCCTTGCAAGTGTTGAAACCATCAGCTCATGTAGATGGTGGTTATGTAACCTCCCTAGTAGTTACAAAAAAATTATTTATGAAGGTAACATTTTCAAAACTACCACATTGGTTTTTTCCTATACGAAGTGACATTTTCACACACAAACAAAACATAGGTAGAGGAATGGTTACAAACTCTTATTCTTCTATTTCTTGTATGTTTCAGCTCCTTTCTATGAGTGTACTCCTTAATGCATATATGTAAGCTTATGTAGATGGCATAGGAAAATGAACATTCAATCAATGAGTAGTTGATTGGGCTTGAGTCAAGTACTAATTCATCCATATACTCAGTGATGTTCTCCTAGTAGTTGTTCTTGTTATATTTTTTTTGGGAGTTAGGTTTTGTGTGTGTAAGTATTTGGTAGAACAGTTCATGGATTTTAACATTAATGTATTATAAAATATGTTCATGAAGGCCTCATGAAGGCAATACTACTGTAAATGAGAAAGAGATGGTGGAAAGGGGAGGTTTCACCTCACTCTTCTAAAGTTTTTTCAATTTGTGTCTTTGTACAATTTTGTTCTTTTGTGTTACTTGCAATAGTTTACTTGTTTTTATTATATGGTTCAGTTTCCTTTACATTTCAAACATTTTTAGATTCAATACAAAACACCATTAATCTCTATTTGAAAGTACAATTGACATAGACAACAATCATGACAATCAAGTTTGTTAGGATATTAAGTATAGGTTTCATATTGATGAGTTCATAGTCAAATTTTCACACAATTATGAATCACACGTGTTGCCAAAACATGGAGTGAGGGAACAAAAGTATAACTTTTCCTAATGGATCTGAATAGACCAAAAAATAAAGATTCAACTTCATTAATGGTGATACAAGCATCAACACCCTGAAAAAAGCATACTAAATATTTTCACAAATCTTGCTCCAAACCTTGAAGCTTGAACCATGGCAATGATAAAGGGCCATTCAATTATGTCGTAAGACTTCTCAAAATCTATCTTTATGAACAAGGATTTATTCTATGAGGAGTTATTCCATTCCATCCCTTCCCATACTACATTAACATTATCTAAAATGTTTCTATTGCGAATGAAACTAGTTTGCTTTGGGAAGTTAATGAAAGGTAACAATAACCTCACCCTGAGAGGAAGGGCTTTACCAGTTATCTTTTAAGATACATTCAAAAGGGTAATTAGATGCCAATTGGTAATGACTTTTAGGTAGCTAGCCTTAGGAATGAACTTGATTTTTTTTAGTTGATGAATTTTCTAAGGAAGTTAGTTTAATCATTCTCCAAATAGACTTTTTGCAAGTCTAGATCTATTGTATCACTCTAAACTTGGTAAAATTCATAGTGTAAAACCATCAATTCCAAGGGAATTATTATTAACCATGTGTTGAGTTATTCCATGAAGTTATTTAAATAATAAAATTCAATTGCATGCCACTTGATAACTTCTAAAAAGATTGCAAGGAATAGGTTGTAGACATTGTGTGGATGCCTACTCATGGGTTGGTGTCTATGGTTGAGCTACCAAAAATCATGGAAATGAGAGAACAAAGCTCTTAAAATATCAAGAAGTTGAGTCAAAGTTTGATTGGCCTCACAAATGCCTTTTACCCTGTACAATGCCTATCTGGAATGAATGAGGAAAAAAAATTTTGGAAGCTCAGTCTCTAATTTTTAACCAATGCATATAGGTATAGATTTAGGCACCATGAGCTCGAGATTCCTCCTCCAAATTGAGATTATGTTTCCATTTAACAACTTCTTTTTGAAAGTCTTCATTGAGAGGAGACCTATTAAGATCTTGTGAACCTCATAGGTATTCACAGTATGATGTATCGTGGGCATTATGGTGAAACTCAACTACCTCCCTATCATAAATATAGAGAAATTTGGATATTTGAGAGATGGAAACCTGCAACCAGACTCTCCACCAAGATGAGGGGCATATTCTAATGATATGGGCATGAGTCCACTCATGACAAAGGTGAGTAGTGTTGAGATAAAATTAGGATTTATATTTTTTGATTTAAGGTGTAAACCATTCGATACCAAACATAATGACAGAGTGATCTAAAAGAATTACTCCTGGGATGACACTAATATGATGATCAAAATTTCAAGCAAATGTGACGAGGTTCTGTTTTGTAAAAAGCACTCTATCTAGTATTTTCACCATCATATCACTACCTTGTCTAAAGTTATACCACATAAACTATAGGGTGGTCAAGTGGAGCCATTGGTGATGGTTAAAAATCTGCCATCCCAAGTTTGTTGCATATATAAAACCATGCCTCTCTTTCATCGATGCACCACTTCATCAAGAGGAACCCTATAGTCAATCATATTGAAATTTCCACACATAATCTAATAAGAATTTTGAAGTGTGTTTGTAATCCACTACCAAATTTTTGTCCTTTCAATAATATCATTGACGTAAATGTCGGTAATACCAATGGAATGACCATCAAAATAAAAAATATTCCACACTAACAGATGTGTGGGGTAAAACCCCCAACTAACAATGTGTGGAGATAAAATCAGTGCAATTAGTGTCACCACTACCCCAAGCCAATTATCATGATTGGACATGTAGCAAATAACTCCCATCTAAATACATCTAGCAATGAAATGAAGTAAAAATTTGGAACTTATAACTTATTATGGATACAAATTTTTCATATTATCAAAAAATTGACAAGAATACCTTATCATAAATTTATGAGATGTGTCAATAAGGCCTCGCACATTCCAAGGGTAAATTATCATTGGGAAACATCAGGGTTCATGTTTGACTATTCTTCTACCTCATCTAAATTAAAAAGGCTATTAGACAAGTACACCTTTTGATTGTCACACATAAAGTCATTAAGTTGGAAACTACATTGTTTTCCTTCAATATGTTTTCCATCCTTAGGAGTTGGTGATGTACTGCGAGAGGGTCACATAACCATTTTATGATAAAAAATAATTACATTATTAGTTGAGCCCCATTATTTCACCTCCAAAAGAGGATGTGATGGTTGAGAATATCTACCGTGGCTCTGATAACTTGAAGAAAAGGGTGGTGGTGCCTGTGTAGTGACTGAAATCGGTTACTTGTTGGTTTCCAAAGAACCATCCATGGGTTTTTACACAGTAGTCATTGTTTTGTTTACTCTGCATGCTTTTTTGTTAGCTTTTTTACCTTTGATCATAGTCCACCCCTCAAGATATAGTCACAATTTTTTTCCACCTCAAGGGAGGTTTTGGTTGGGACTGATGGTTGTGAGTTAACCATGACGAGTCACTCGTGTATCTTATGATTTGTGTGTTGGCACTGAAATTAGGTATTTAGTATGTTGATATATAACATACATTTTGAGATAAATTCATATCCTATCTAAATATTTATGTTTTTCTTAAAATCCTTGGAAAGATCAACCTATACACACACTCGTCTTAATGGCCTAACCGCAAATAACTTATTATGTTTGTGGTAAACAAAATTATCTAATGGTTTGATTTATTATTTGATGAAACCCCAAAAGGGAAGATGAACTATCCAAATTGGTATCTTAAGCTTGGCTTGTTTAGAGACAAAGAAAGCCTTAGATTAATGGGAAAAAACCATTGATGTGTTTTGGATAAGCTAATGACCATAGTTGATAATGGCTTTGCAATGCTAAGCATTTAAAATTTTGTACAAAAAAAAAACTTTTGGTTAGGTTTTCAATATCCTCGAGCTTAACATTGTGGGATCATTAAGTATTATGCACCTAGGTTTTGAACATACTTTTAAAGGGAATATACCAAACAAAGTACGCAATCAAAATAAAAATTTCAAACTAATGACAAGCTTTATCAAATTTTATATATTATAAAATCACATTTAATAAATAATTAAATGGGAAGAGTTATTTGTCACTTCATGGAATACTTTCGAAATGAACTACCTAACTCACCTCAATACCGTTGATATTATTATTCAAAACTTCACTAGTTACACATGCATCAAAGGATGTAAGAGCCAAGAAATTAGTAAACTCATTACCCAAAGGGCATTGAATAGATAGGTATAACTTAAATGTGACTTTAAAAAATCTTGCCAAAAAAACATTATAAAAACTTCGACTAAAATCATGAGAGACTAAACCTAGGAGAAGAGCTTTGGCGATCAAGATAGATTTCAATAAAGCATATGACATAATTCATTGGAACTTCACTCTTAAAATGCTACAATGGCTGGGATTTGGACCACAAATTAGGAATCATGTACAAATGTTATTCAAAGATGCTAATGCTCACCTTATTATCATCAAGACAATGTCTAATTCCTTTGACTTACAATGTTCTATAAGACAGGGTTGTCCTCTAGCTCCCTTCTTATATGTGCTTTATGTTGATGCACTGGGATATCTTCTTCAAAGAGCTAATCAGATTAATCTTATTAAAAGCATCTCCATTCCTCTAAAAAAATTGGTTATTAACTCCCATTTTGCTGATGATAGTATGCTATTTTTGTAAAATGATGAAGAAAAAGTCAACAATATTTTGGGCATTCTGAATTTGTAATGTGTTATTTTAGGTTCTCAATCAGCTCATAACAATATTGAATTTATCATGTGTCAAATTGGTCTTATACCTCAGTGGATTCCCAAATATTGGAGACATATCAAACACAGGGAGATAACTAGATATTTAGGCATCCCGTTTGGGTTAGGGGTCTCTCTTTCTAATATGTGGAGTTGGTTCTTAATTAGACTAAAAAATAAACTGTTCAACTGGGGCAACAAATTCCTTTCCTTAGCTAGTAAAATTTAAGTTGCTAATAGAATCATTATTGATTCTCATGTTTACTACTCGTCATGTTGGATGCCATCTAAACAAGGCTATGAGGAGCTAAACAAAATTATTAAAAAATTCTTGTGGTCAAAATGGGATGGCAATGATGGATTTGTTGCTTTTTCTTGGCTTCATTGCATTCAACGACGATGGAAAGGAGGCCTTGGGTTTATTGATCCTAAAACCCAAGGAATGTGTCTTGCTACTAAATGGATCATTAAAGCCACTAGTGAAGATGAGCCTTGGAAAAATTTAGTTCATCATCGAATCATGGCTACAATAGTTAAAAAGAAATGGCAAGATGTTAGTTGGCTAGATAAAATCTTGTTATCTCCTTTTTTTAAACTAAAGGCTTCATTTCCTCTTTTATCAATCTAGAAAGCGTAGCAAAGAGTTGGTAATTTTTTTTAATGAAATGGTTATTCATTGCAGCATGGTTTCAGTTTTGCTTCAACTTCAATATGGTGGAATAAATTGATAAACTATCATGATCAACCATTGGTTGTTAGCTTTCCAAGACAAGTTTATTATCTTTTTAGAAAAGGGGTTCGATAATTTAAAAATATTTAGAACTTCAACAATTTTGACTGGGTCCCATTGGACGAGTATTAAGGAGCAATATGGGTTGAGTAATAAGTACAAGCATTTTTTTTTGTTCAATCATTAATTCTTATTGATCTTTCTATGAAGCTTTGTACCCCTATCTTGTGTAACTTTTTCAAAGATTAGAAATGGCTGTCCTACAATCATTTTTACCATTTTCCTTTAAAGAAGGTCTATTTATCTGTCTTTCCTACTTGGCCTCTCACTCCTCGCCTAAATCAAAAATGGAAATGCAGATTTAGTTCTAAATTTTGGTCTAAAATGAGTGCTCAAATATGGAGATCTAAGGTTGATTTTGATACTCAAGTGCTGGCTTGGAAAATTCTACATTGCAAGCTCCCTGTTGGGGATAGGTTGAAATGCATAATGGTTCAACCAACCAAATGTCCTTTCTGCCAAAATGTTGAAAGTATGAAACATATATTTTAGGATTGCATACATGCTATGAATTAATGGTTTGTTGTGTTTAGAGATTTCCCTGTGATTTTTAATCATGATTTAGATTGGAAGGAAGCAATTTTGGGTTTTGGCATGTAAAATGAAGTGTTTGCTGATTCTATCAGATAAGTTATTTTAAAAAATATATGGAAGAGTAGATGTACAGTTGTATTTTTTAACAATGTTCATTAGGTAGTTGACACTCTAAGGGTTTACTCTGACATATTTCTTCAGGTGGTCTTCTTGTTTTCGCAGCTCCAATTATTATGCAAAAAGAATGCTAATGTTATAGACCAATTTCAACAAGTTAAAATTCAAGTGTTGAAGTTTCAGTCACACAACAAGCTCAGCCAATGTAGTGTTGTTTTACAACTCATGTAATGTTGTTTGGACAGCGTTTTGAGCTTTGATTATGTAATGCTTTCAACTGCTTCCTCAACTATTGAAATGTTGTATAGCAGCTCTTGTATTCTTTTTCCAGCTACCTATTGGTAGCTTCATTATTTTGTAACACTTTGTTTCAATATAAAAAATATATATCTTCCCCTAAAAATATTTTTTTTACCAAGCCAAACAAAAAGAGAAATGGATAAAATAGCCATTAAAGTTATCCTCGTACTATTGCCATAAGAGAGATGATTTTGCGTAAGAAATCATTGAAGGCATTTGGTGGTCATGTGGTGTCAAGAAAGATTGTGATGGCTAAAGTCTTTTTTTCATTAGGATCATATAAAATGATAGAATGGGCCTAACCTAAGACAAAGTGTATATATATATATTCTTTTTATATAAGACCATATAAAATATTGAATCTATTTTTATAAATAAATTACATATATAAATTTTTTGTAATGATAAAAATCTCAATATTTTAAAATATATATAAATAAAAATTTTAAATATATAAGATTTTTATTTTTACATTATTTTTTCTCATTAACAATGATAAATCACAATATAAGTTTATCATACTTCAAACATTTTTAAAAAAACTTATAAAATTTTATCTTGTTAAAGGAATCCTATAAAAATAAAAAAACAATTAAAATAAAAAAACGAAATTGAGATAATTATGTATTCTAAACCAAACTAAATAAGTACAGCATATCATCACATTTGAGAACCAATATAGGTTACATCGGATTACACTATGCAAAACAAACATCAAGTTAAAATTAAACTTTATGCAAAATGCCAGTGTCAATCTCTACACTATGATTTTAGAATAAAATTGCTTACTATTTGCAAGGGAATTGACATTCACATGTGACATCTCTTCCCTTATCAAATAGATGATATTGGGAATCTTTTTTCATGAAAATGTCTAATTAAAATTGATAAATGAATTATAAACGAGTTAAAAAAACTCAAGTAATAAATGTTATTAATTTGTTTCCCTGTTTTTTTTATGAAAATACAATTTTTCCAATTTTATATTTTTTTTATAAAAATAATTTTACATTTAAAAAAAATTTAAATTTAAATTTGAGAATCAATTAATTAATATATTATTTATTATTATAAATTATATTTTATAACATATATATCGTAGATAAATCTAGATAAAATACATTGATAGATATCATATTCGAGCTATTCATAATTCAATATTATATAGATCCGTGCAAAATGGTATCATTTTTAATGTCAAATATTTGTTATCTTCAAATTTAAATTAGTATAGTTTTAATTATTATTAATTTTATATTTTCATCTTATTTTTAATGTCAAATATTTATCCTTTTAAAAATTGAGAGATAATATCATCCCTTGAATGAAGAGATTGACATCAATTAATATATGAAAAGTTGCGAGAAAATTCTCACTCGAAATTTATTGTGATTGTGATTGTATTCTGCGTAGATTTTACAAATTATTTTGGACCTTACTATCTATCATATATTCCAACATGATAAATATATAATTTATAAAAATTATTTTATAAATAAAATTATTATAAACAAATTATACTTCAACTATCATATTAAATTAAATTAAAAGATTGTTCAACCATAAATTTCTCTTACAATTTTCCTAACATTAATTTAGATAAATTGTTTAACAACCTTTACTCTCTCTTCTAAAATATCTCACAATTCACCTTATTTTCATTGACTTGTTGTTCTTACACACAATTTAACTCATAAATTATATGAGTTGTTCTAACAACTCATTTATTTATACAATCAAATATATTTATTCGTATATGTAAACACTAACTTAACAAATATCGTTGATTGAATGGAAAAATTGACAAGAATTCATAAACTTAAAAGTGAAAGCATGCATAATTTAAAAATAAAATTGAAACCAACAAATTAATTATGAGTTCAAGATGAACCAAATACATCAGACCAAAAGTTTCTACTGCTACAATTAAGAGCTTATCAGGACATTCAGACCGACCAATTGAAGATCATAAAATTGTGCTTCAGAAATAAACCCATTTATAGGATAACAGCTTTCCACAGAAATTAGGTTACCCCCGCTTGTCAAAAGGCAACTCTCACTCAAACCTTTCATGGACTAAACCTACTGTCATATGGGCATTTGAAGGGTCAAAAGGCAACTCTCACTCAAACTACTCATGCTAGACACGTGTTCCTAACAAGAGTAGGAACACTTGGTACGGAATCTATACTCATTCTCTATATAGAGTTATGATGATGTCACCATTTATTACAGGGACTCCATTATCAAAGTGAACTAGAGAAATTGCATGACTGCTAATTAACATATTTATATTGAAAGTAAAACATTACCTACATATGCATTTCCTTAGTACTTCAATCAAATGCAACAATATTTACCATTATCAAAGTTAAAAATAGAGTATAGAGTTCATAGCAAAATATATGTTCAATTCAAATTACTTAACAACCTAGAGGCTCACAGATGAGCTTGGGTACTTACAAATGGAGCCTTCATGGCCTCCATACTATTCCTAAGCCTAATGGTTGTCAAAGCAATGTCTATAGAGGATTCATTTCACTAGAGCTCCACTGCAATTCTTTGTCTCCTTGCCTCTACTTATTCTAGCTCCTTAAATAGCCTACGAGAGCATCTTCACCAAGCTGGAAGGTGCACGTCGACTGCCGAGCTAAAAATTGGTGATCATACCTATCGGATCCATAACCTTGTAAAATTTGCACTATGGTCACCACATCTTGCCAATCCTATAATATGCCTTAAAAATATAGGACATAGTTAGCCACCTGCCAGCTGTTGCAAGATATGTGTTAACCTCCAGCTGGTGCCAAAATGCCACAAGGTGACCCACTACATAAAATGATTCCTTTACACCTAGGTGGATGTCATGTTGGCTTGAATTCTTTACTTAATGAGTTAGGGGCCCATCATTACCGCATATAAAAACTTTAGTCTGTCCTTAGACTAGGCTATCAAGCTCTTGGGAGCATAGAACTTGAGCACATTCTCCTTAAGTTTGGTGCTGAAGTCTTCAAAGCGCTTAATATCAAGCTTGATTTCTTTGGTGGTGCTATCTATCTCAGAGGATGTAGTAGTGAGCGCAAGCACATCCATTTTATCCAGCTCCTTCTACAAGGCCTTGACATTGGCTTTTGCCTTTTCCACACCCCCGTCTAGGATCACTCTTTGCTCATAGGCTTTAGTTTGTAGAGTGAAAAACAATGCTTCCAAGTTCTACTCTTGATCCTTGATCTGGTTGTTGAGCACATTCACGCTGCCCATGATCTACACCCTCTCTGACCTTCTTACCAAGTACACTTTTGTCATTAGTTTATCCCTCTTCCTTTGCCTGCTTTAGGCACATGTTTATAACAGAGGCTTAGTTGGAGAAGCTTAAGAAAATGGTATTTGCTACCTCCATGCCTTCCTATATTTAGCGAAGAGGTCTTCTACCACTTAGAGCTTACCAGCTACCTCTTTCTGTAGCATAACATTTGGATCTTCTTCTTCTTACGTTGGCTCAAATTTTAACCTTGGGAGCATCTGCTCCACCAACACACAAATTTTGTTGACCTATAAAAGGTCTGAAGTATCAACATCAACCAGAAGAGATGGTTCAACCACCTCCACATGCTCACAGAGTTGTTGCAGCTTGAATTTATTGGCTTGTGCCTCATCCTTGGCTTCTTTGAGGAGCTTTTTCCATTTCCTCACCTTGCCATCATTGATGATGTTTTGGCATGCAATTTCTATGGCCATTCTGATCAGTGTATTCCTAGATTGGACTGGGTTCATTGTGCGAGGGTTAATAAAGAGGGAGTCCTACCCCTCATTAGGTTCTTATAGGCTCAAAGTAACCACCGTAGATGCCTCAACTTGAGGCTCATCCATGTAGTGGTCTATCACAAATGAGAGTTGTTTGCATGTCCTGATTGTGGTAGCTTGGGGGGCATAGTATCATACATATAAATATATTCTTCCACCCAATTCTTGTATACCATATCTCTTATATTCAACTCCTTATCATCCTTATAGATGATGGATTTTTTTGTATGTACTTCCTCCTCTTCACTGGCACCACTTCTCTCTTTGATTCTCTCCTCAGAGGACTCACCTTTTTGATCCTTCGAGGTTTCTTCTTCAAAATTCTTTCCCTTATTTGTTTCTTCATCCTGATGTTTCTTAATATTCATCTCTAGGTAAATTCCTTTAGTACTAACATCACCTTGTTGTTTTTGGGGTTCCTCCATTGTCTCTATTTGTTTTTCTAAGGCACTAGTATTCCCTTCTTTTTCTTCAGGTACCCCTTCACTACTCGAGTGTGCCTCTTGCATAGCTTCTACTTTCCTGGTGGGGGCACTTGGTGCTTGCCTAATTATTTCAACTATTGGTCCTGCATTTACAAGAACCTTTAGGGCCCTTTTCTCTAACTTGGCCAATTCCTTTTCATTGGTAAGTCTTCACTTCTCTTCAAGCACCAACGCCTTATTGATATCCTCCTTGCTCAACCCCATTTTCTTCCAAGCCACTCTTTTCTACTCGACAGTTTATGGAGGTGGTGTGGAGGCAATTCATTGGATGTGGGGCTTGTTGGTTCCTCTATTTCCTGAAGTATGGTAGTCATGCCTCTTTGAAGGGCTTCATGTACATTCTTTGTGCTTGGCTCCTGTTATCCTTCTTCAACCTATAGGATATAGGTCCCTGCTTAGTCTTCTTTAGTTTCCTCCTCTATTATGGGCATGAAGGTCACCTCTTTCTCCATCTCTGCAAGAGTTATAATAGGGAATGCAATCAGTCCCTTGGTATTTTTATTGTGCTTCTTTCTAGAGGAAGCACTATGTTGCAAAGGTCACATGCTTCTTTGGAGCTGGGGACACAATTGGTTATCCAGAGGCAATCTTTAATTGAATGCACTTTGTGATCTCTTCAAGCTTCTCACCCCATTTTATTTGGTGTGTCTTCTCTTGCAACTTCAGTGTAGCTTTCCCTTCATCATTGACTAGGAGGGGTGATCATCATCCTTTCTAGGATCGTCGACCTTCTTGTGCAACTTCATTTCATAGTAGAGGTTTAATATCCTCCTATTTATTATCACTCTATGGAGGGGATAATTTCCATCCTGTTAGTGTCATCTTCCTCATCTTTGGTGCCCTTAGCTCCAGGATGCACAAACTAGCACCTCATCCTATTTTTGTCTTGATCCATAGTCTTGATTAGGATCTCAAACTATTTCATGTTGGAATTCTCCTTAGCGCCACTATAAAATACTTGGCTGAGAATGCATAAGGTAACCAAAGCCACCCTGACAGGTTCTCATCTATGAGCGCTCGGCACATCATGCAAAAGTGTTGCATCATGGTAAAGGTTGTCATTCCCACTAGTTGTTGGGGAAGCTCTTGAGGGATGTGCCACTCCTTTTGAAAGACTTCTACGTACTTGTCACACCACCCTTACACCCTAGTCTTGTACTTCTATGAGATATTGGTTGGGCAAATGAAGTCTTGATAATTCATCACAAGGGACTCATGGTTGAGTCAGAACACCCAAGGTGGTCGTCATCGCCATCTAGCACATTTATCTCCTCCATCACTATTAGAATCAACATATACCCCCATTGGAAGGCTTCACACGCTTGATGGCACTCTTGTGCGTTCTTGATGATCTCCTTAGTCATGAACTTGGAGATGTTGAATTTCACACCTTCTACCTTGTGGTGGGCAATGCATAAGAAGGTCTTGTTGATGTTGAACCACTAGCCGCCAGGGCATAGTTTGAAACTAACTAGCTTTGTCGCTACCCTTGTGTCAAGGTCTTATGTCTTTGATGTGGAATGCAAACCCTAACTTGTAGTAGCCCAGGAGCTATGCGACCCTTTCAACCTCCACTTTATCCTTCATCATTTCATGGATGTCTACCCCTACGCCAGGTAGTCTCATGATTCTAATAATGAGGCTCACTAAGATCCTCATGCACCATCCTATGAAGTAAAATTGGTCACCATATACTTGCGAGAGGAGGAATTGCATCAATTTTTCTAGCTTATCAAAGCTTAACAGTTCAAAAATTTGTGTGGTGCCCATGGTTGCCAATTATCTCTAATGGAGACATCAAAGAGGGTGGCGCCTACCTTTGTCTTCTTCACCATGTCTACCATCCAGTCCTGGTTTAATTATTATGCATTGCTTCATGTTCTATGGTTATAATCCTTGAGCTTGCACATGTGCACAAATGACACCCACATCTTCCCCACCATGACCTCTAGGGGAATTACATTTCTCTATAGGTGAGCTTTACACTCACTTCTGGATCTACTTCCATGATGCTTATGCTTTCCACCAATTCATGATGTATGCTTCTTTCATCACCCGTGCTTTCTTCACATCCTTTTGTGCCTATGACAGACCTATGCTTAGCCTTTTATTGCCTATACTAAATATTTTTTTATTGAAGAGCGATTGGTTAATCTTACCGAAGCCCAAAATTGTCCTTGGTGCTTCTTCACAATCGTGGTAATTACGACTGTGTGTTCGAATCTCTAGCTTCTTGCATCGTTAATGGCAACCTGGTCATTCTACAAAACTTGTGTTTCCCTATTTCTCTATCAATTTCTCTCCACTCACCTCCTTTTCAACTTAGAGTAGAACACAATCTTCTCATTGTTCACTCATTCTTTCCTAGGGGTTGTGGACGACTAGTTTTTTCTCTGGTATTGGGCTTTAGATTTAATGTCTTCGATGCTTTTCTCTGCTTAGAAGTCTTGAAAATAATGGTAACACTACTACTGCGACCATGTGCTCCTTTATACAATGTTTCCATCTAAAATATTGATGGTTGGTAGTGCGTGGATTTATTGAAATCTGCTATCTCATAAAATACACTATGATCCATCACCAATTGGTTATTTATTGTGGATCTTTGTTCATTCACCACCGTAGCATTAACTTTGCTAATGGTTTATTCGATGAAGTGGCAGGTGATTCAAATTATCACTCCCTGCTGACCATTGGGTGGGTGATAGCTATCTCGATGGTCATTCTCTTGTATTTTATTCAGCTTGGCATGACCTTCACCATTTTTATAGCAACCTGGGCACAACGCTTCACATGCATGTGATTTAGCCTCCTTAGTTCCATCTCTTCTTAGTGTTGCACTTCCTTACAAGCGTACCTCTCTTTTTTGGTTGATTTATCTGCACTTTCATGTATCTTGCTTCACCCTTCCCCCATACAAATCCTTGTGCTATTCCTCCAATGCCTCATTGTATTTTCTTGATTTCTTGCACACGAGCATCTTGTGCACCTCCCTTCATCAATTTATACTTACAGCTTTCTGAACCTTGCCAACTTCACATGCACCCATAAACTTAGATGTCTGGCCTTAGGCATTTAGAAAGTGATTGTGCTCAAATCACTGTACTGGATTTATGCATGTAAGCACTAGAATATTTTTCCTACAGGCCTGAAAGTGCCATGCTTATTCACTCAACACAAAAGAAAAAAACATGAGGAAAATTTTAGTTTGCGCCAAATTTTATTACGGTCAAAATGAAGAAACTAAATTATGATCAAGAAGTCGGTATTTACATGGCATAAATGTCATCCTAGTGACTATATAGCTTCAATTTGTTACCATTAAAATGCCTAGGGAGCATTTCACCCATCAATGTGCATAGCTTGCATGCACTAGTCTCCAATATACTATGGATGATATAAAGTCCCATCCATTGAATTTGCATCTTGCTTGGATGCCTGAGGTACTTAGAGTCATATAGCAAGACTAATGCACCTTCTATAAATACCTTATGCTTGATGTGTTTATCATGTCATACCTTTTGGCACACCTTTTCTATTTTCTAGCTCCATCATGCTTGGGCACGTGTCTCGTCTAGGCGCTCCAAGTCTTTCAAGTGTGTGCTTAAGGATTCATGGTCATCTAGTCGACTAATACGCATGATGTGAAATGAGGGCACTAATAATTTCATAAGTAAGATGACCTCTATGCCAAACACCAATTGAAAAGATGTAGCCTTGCTTAGGTGCTTGTACATATAGCAATAGGTCCATAAATTGCAAACACACGGTCATCCCAATATTTGAGACCAACGTTGCATATTTTTGTGAGGCACGCCCCTAATATTTTATCGAATGCTTCTATGGTGCCATTTTCTTGGGGATGGCAGGGTGTCATCTTATGATGCACCATCATATATTCATATAACAGAATTTAAATTGTTTCATTGACGAAGTGCACACCACTGTCGCTAATCAAGCTAAGTGGGCATCCATAGCGACTGATGATATTTTCCCAGATAAATATTGCTACAGTGGTAATTTTATAATCTTTGGTTAGTGTTGCTTTGGCCCACTTGGTGAAGTAATCTGTGGTAGCCAGAATGTATCACACACCTATGGATCTCATAATGGGAGTAATATGCCCAATAAAGTCAATGGCCCATTTTTCAAATGGTGCCTAGGCAAAGATGGGGATGAGAGGCATCTCATCCTAGTGGTTTGATATTCCCATGCACTAGTAGACATCACAAGCTCTAGCACATTCTTTTTCATCATGAAACATAGTTGACCACCATAACCTTGATTTTAGTACTTTACATGTCGTTGCATCTCCAGTGCACTGGCCTCCTACAATCCCCTCATGCGCATCTTGCAGTACTGAGTCATATTCATGATCTAGGACACATCAACACATGACATCATTGCGGCTTAACTTGTACAGTTCCCCATCAATGAATTGAAAAGGGGCAGTGTAAACTGTGAGTTCCTTCTTCTCCTTAGTTGTCATGTTCTAGGGCACATATTTGGAGGTCAAAAATGCACCGATCTATGCCAATTCTTTGAGGATATGCTAGACCCTATAAAATTTCACTTTAGGGATATCATCTTCAATAGGCATTGTCACATCGCCAGAGTTGATGCAGGACATATGGTCTAGGCCCAAGTTTTATTTTCTAGGCTTTACTACAATAAAGAACTGGAACTCTTGAAATAAAATAATCCATCGACAAATGCACCCATGTAGAACGGGCTTGTTTACCAAGTACTTAAGTACCTCATGATCAGTGAAGAAGATGAAGGGGGTTGCTAGTAAATATTGTCAAAACTTTTGCAGGGCTTAGACCATGGCAAGCACCTCATACTCAGTTGTGGTGTACTTTTGTTTTGCCTTGGTTAATTTTCTACTTGTCAAATAAATGGGATGATCCATTTTTCCTTCGCTTGGTTGTGCGAGAATGGCACTAATCGTGGTACCAGAGGCATCAACAAGGACATGGAAGGGAGTTAACTAGTCAGGAAATTATAATATCAATGCACTTGCTAGCTTGAGCTTCAGGGTCTCAAAAGCATCTTCCTGCATTGCGCCCAAATAGAATGGGTCATCTTTTCATAAGAGTTCTTCTAGTGGCACTGCAATCTTGGCATAGTTCCTTATGAACTTCCTATATTAATTGTAATATCCAAGAAAGGCATGAATGTCTTTCTGCATTGATAGGGTCTAGAACTGAAGTATGATTGCAATCTTTGTTGGATCAATGAACAGACCATCCTTACATATGATGTGCCCAAGCAAAGTGTAAAATGGCATTGCAAAAACACACTTCTTGAGGTTCAATGAGATTTTTAATTCCCTGCACCTTTCAAACATAAAGCACAATCCCATTCAGTCACAAAGGTGGTTTTGGGCTTGTCTTCCTCCTCAATCTAGTCTTGATGGTATCCTAATAACCCATAAATAAAGGTGTATATCTCTCAAGTTGCAATGTCATCTAATACTTGATATGTGAATGGAGTTGGAAAGGGGTTAGTTATGCAGGGGACGTTCAATAGTCTGTAGTCAACACAAATCTGGATGTGCCCATCCTTTTTGATGTTGATGACCATGGGGATAGCCCATTTGAATTCTTACATGAGTTAGATGATGCCTACGGCTAGCATGTCATTGATCTCCATCTTACCTTTGGCATGAGGATTTGGGTTCATCTTGTAAAGCCATTTCTTGGTGGGTCTTGCATCGTTGACTAGTTTGATGCTCATCTTCCCAAGGGATGGGTGTGTGCCTTTCATATCTCTATATTTTTGAGAGAATAAGTCTTAGAATTCTTTTAAGAGATCCACAATACGTGCCAATTCTATGTCAGACTAATAGGCACCCAAAGTGGCAATTTTTGGTTCCCCCCTGAACTAATATCTACCTTGGTAGTTCTTAATGGTGCTCGGCAGGGTTCATTCTTCTCCTGGTGTGAATCCTTGACTTGTCTACTGCCCTTGGTTTTTTCTACCCGAAGATGGGTAGGGTCTTCTTCTTCTGGGTGTTATCCTCAATTTGGCACACTAACTTCCTTTTGTCTGTCAAATTCTTCCAGTTTCACACCTTCCATGTGTCATCATCTTCATCGCTAGAGTCACTGTTGAGAGTTTACTCTTCGAAGAGGGTTGGGAATGCTAACCCTTTTTTTTCAAACATATCTTTTATGCGCTCCTCCAATATTGCAATGTCCTCAAACACTGACCTTCGAACTACTTATAGTGTCTCAATCAATTCAAGGTTTTGAAGAAAAGGAGAAGGTTTGAACAAACCATTCCTTAAGGGCATGCCAATTGGTTGTCTCACAGTGCATCTCATTGACTGCATACCATGCCCATGCTCAAGTCTTCAAGGTCCTATAGAAGGCATGCACTCATAGATTTTTTGGGACATTTTCACCCCAAACAGACTATGTTTCTTTTCAAAGGTGTACATGTGTGATAGGGTCAAAGTCACCAGAGTAGGCTAAAATGTCTAGGTCCTCATTACTCTTTCTGAACCTAGTGCAAATAGCTACCTTTACATCCTGCCAAGTTGGAAAGTTAGGATTTTGCGCTACCCACCAACGAGTGGCAGTGTTCTTCAATGTGTATATTAGTGCACCCATTCTATCTACCTCTTTTAGGATGCATGACTCAAAGTCACAGACGTAGTCTTCCACTGAATTACTCCCTCCATATCTTGGGAGCACTACAAGTTTGCCCTTACTAAAGTGGAATACTCTTTTCCTCTTTTCTTGGCATAAGGGACCTATATTTTAGAGGTGCGCTTGATCTATACCTAGCCTATATTTACTCTTTTTTGTTCCTTTGCATGCACCAAGTGGCACCATCGACCAATGGTCTCATATTCTTCCACCCATCGGTCACAAGCAACATCAGTGGTGTCTAAGGTTGATTATCCATCTTCCCAGGAGAGGATTCCTTGATCATTTGGGTCTAGAGTCTCAACATCTTATGCCATGATGTTATAGATGTGGTTGACCTCATCCTTGATGTCCACACTTTCAACATAGGGGGTCCTTGGTCATTTGAGATGGGTATAAATACCCTCTCATTTCCATTCTCAAATGTCATGTAACACCTTTTGAATCACATATTTACATTGTTTGCATAACACCATGGCCTTCCTAGTAGTGTTGGGTAGTTGTCAAGCTCTGCTAACTCAATCACTTCAATGTCAACATGGAATTCAGTGCCCATGATATCTATAACTACACTCTTCAAAATTTTGATAGGTTGCATCCATGTTTTATTGGCCATGAAGAGTATATGAGGGGAAGGTCTCAGGGTTGGCCTACCCATTTTCTCCCAAGCATTCTTGGTTAAGATGTTGACCTTAGCACCCGTGTCTACAAGAACTTCACAGACAGACCATCCATCAATAGTAGCATCCACCAAAAATTCTTAGTTGTATTCCACATTTTGTATATGCTAAACTTCTCACGGCCTCTCCATGCATGGCGCGGTAACCTCAACTTGATTTTGACCTGCGTGTTCCAAGAGCAAGTTCTTCAATAAGGGCAACATTCCTTCTATCTACAAGAGGTGTAGGATCTTAGTTATTTCTTGTACTTCAACCTCCCATTTATCCTACTTCTTACGATAAGTGGTAACCTGCGCTTATAGATCTCATGTTAATTGGAGCTCCCCTTTCAGGTTTTACATCTTTTTGGTGTGTTGGGTCTGGGTACAATGCAACTTTTGGTTCAGTCCATGTTATGCACACATTGCGACCCTTATCCCCATATTCTAGGAGTAACTCAAGTACCGGTGCAATCAATGGCTGAGTGGTGAATCTACTTCGCATAGTTGCCTATACCTTGACTATCTCTGTGCGTGTAAGTTACGCCTTCAGGGTCCATTTTTTGGTTTTTTGCTCATGCTTAATCATTCATGCACCCTTATATGTGTCAGGCCTACCTTGGGTCAAATTTTTGTATAAGTCAGGGCATTCTTTGACCTTATGGGACCTTTGAAAATACCCACACGTGGGATATGTAGGGCAGTCATGTTGATAATGCTTTGTTGAGCCACACTTATAACATGAGCACAGTGGGAACCTTCCACCACTGCGTCCTTTGCCTTGCCCTCTGGCACCTTGTTGCATCCCAAATCCAATGTTTTATTGGCCATAACCCTCATTAACTTGGTTAGCCTGCCCTCTGACTGTTGTGGTGGCCTGTCGTGCACCTCTTTCCATGTTCTTGTGCATTTCATCAATCACCCGATAATCAATAGTGGTATGGGTATAGGCATCGCACCACTGATAATAGATGGTTGTGTTGACTTAGTCAGTGCATTGTAATAAAGGGAAATTGTGAATGTCAAGCACCTCTCGATAGACTTTGTATCTTAGAATCAGGCTGCACACATTCCTCTGTGGACAGTTAGTCCTATTATGGCCCTTTAATTCATAGTCCACTTCGAGCATCATGTGAAGAGCTAGCAGTAAGCCTTTGGTTCTGGGAGGCCATAGACGCAATCCATGCCTCCATAAATGGGTTGATCCTAGTAACGACACTTTTGACTACCTCAGCTCTCAGCATGGCTTCGAGCACTTCTCGGGGGTCTGTAAAAGTCTTCATGGAAAGTGTTCTTTAGAATGGCATGAGAAACCCCCCAATGAACCACTGTGCATGTTGATAAGGGTGGATATCATATGGAAGCTTTGATAAGAGATTTTTGAATCTTGCAACATATAGGCGCACACTCTATGAGAGTCCTTGGATAATCTCTTTTTGTGTGGTGATGCTCTGTTGTTCAAACTCTAGAATGTCAAATTATTTCAAGAATGCATCCTTTAGGGTATCATAGTCAACCATGTCGCGGTTAGGATCAAATTTTTTATACTAGGTGTGGGCGTGATCAAGTAAAGTGGTCGCAAACTGGGTAGCCTTACGTTTTGATTAGGTTATGCCCCATATGCGCCATTGTAGTTCACACATTAGCACATGTTTAGTGTCATTCTCCATGCCATGATATTCTAGAAAGTGCATGACCATTTCATTGTAGATTTTCTACGAGGGGTAGCTAGTATTTGAGGTGCTTGTCCCCCCGATGCCTATCCTAGCAACAGTCCTCCAATGCCTCCAATCACTAGGTTAGGCGTTGGTCATGTCATTGCTGCTAGCGCAGTTGATGTCATTGGCATTGTGCTACTTAATTTTAGTGTCAAAACACTTCTCGTGGGTTTTTTACCACCTTGTGTTGCTGACATTAGATGATTTGGTATGCTTGTATTCAAGTTCTATTATGGTGAGATAGTGCCCAATGGTCTAGAGGTAGTTGTGATTACCTCCTTGTATGGAATAATCTGTTCAATCACAAAGTTACAATCCAAGTCTTCAAAACATCTAAGATCTAAGTCATCAGCAGAGTCAATTATTATTTCTATACTTTCTTCAAGTGGTGGATCCAGCACGTGAGCATGCACTGTAGGTTCAAAGGAAATAGGTGCATCAAGTGTATCTGTAGTCACCTAATTCTATGGGAACCCAATGAATTCTACACCTTTCAAGTGTTGATCTCGATTCATCGCATCATTATATCTCTCATCCTCATGTTGTATTTCAAGAGATCCTTCCCCATGCCCTTCCCACTCACTACGGGTCCTCTCAGCACTTCCAAGATCCAAATCTTCCATTAGTCGGTGTCGTCTCTTATTATAGGTCTATCTTCTGAGCTCTTAGGGGTCAATTTGCTTGTCCCCTTCCATTACGCTTTACCCACACATCCCCTTCTCCCCCTTTACCTTGCTCATACACAAAAGGACTTTAGCATTCCATCCCTAAAGTTTCAAAACCATAATCCACCATTAGCTTTTTGAGCTTTGCATTGAATTCATTCACAAATGTGCCTCTTGGGTCGTGCAAAAACTGGTACTCTACTTCCTCAGGGCACGAATATGTTGAGATTGCAAACTCCAGTATGTAGCTATTCAAATCTCTTTGCCACCATTTATCTACTGCTCTAGTCCAAGTAGTATCCATGCTCTCAAGCCTCTCTAGGCGCTCCTTTGTCCACTCATAGCGTTGTCCATAGCTTCTTTTGTGGGTTGCATATGCATCCAACCACCAGTACACATTCTCAACTTGTACAAAGCATCGTATAGGTTGTTGTGAATCCATTTTCTTGGTTTTTGTCCTCTACAAGTTAGATGCTTCAGCATAAAGCTATCTTCCACCTGTTGCATCTAGCACTCGATGTTTTTGAGAGAAAGTCGGTACATCATTCTGTCATACCATTACAACAACAAAATTCAACACGAGTCTCAGCAACAGAACTAAAATATTGTAGAAAATAGTGTGTTAGCTCTAGTCAATTCTCAGTCTATTAAAACTAGGCACAAACATGGGATACTCCCTTTGTGCTCAACATTTGAACACTTGGTTGCACTGACATCAATCCATATAAGACATAGGCCTTATGTACTCATCTAAAGTGCAGGTGAGAAGCAACCGAGGCTTGCGTTAGGCTAGTTATGCCATGGTGCGAGACTTCAATCAGGGGACATGATCAATTCAACAAAAGCTTTAGGTAGATCCATAGGCGCAAGCCTTTCGTGGACTAAGCCTAGTGTCATATGGGCATTTGAAGGGTCAAAAGGTTGCTTTCACTCAAATTACTCATGTTAGGCACATGTTCCTAACAAGGGTAGGAACACTTGGTGCAGAATATATACTCATTCTCTATACAAAGTTATGATGATGTCACCATTGATTTAGAGACTCCATTATCGAAGTGAACCAAAGAAATTGCATGACTGTTAATCAACATTTTCTATTGAAAGTAAAACATTACCTATATATGCATTTCCTTAGTACTTCAAGCAAAAACAAGTAAACTAGATAGAGTACATAACAATCTTCACCATTAATCAAAGTTGAAAATAGAGTATAGAGTTCATAGCAAAATATATATTTAGTTCATATTACTTAACGACCTAGAGGCTCATAGACGAGCTTGGGTACTTATAAATGGAGCCTCAATGGCTTCCATACAATTCCTAAGCCTAATGGTTGTCGAAGCAATGTCTACAGAGGATTCATTTCGCCAGAGCTCCCTAAAATTCTTTGTCTCCTTGCCTCTACTTGTTTGAGCTCCTTAAATAGCCTTTGAGAGCATCTTCGCCAAGGTGGAAGGTGCACGTCGAGTGTCGAGCTGGAAATTGGTGATCATTCTTGCCAGCTCTATAACCTTGCAAACTCTATGTTGCAGTCGTCACATCTCACCAATCCTAGAATATGCCCTAAAATTTTGGAAGATAGTTAGTTGCCTACCATCTGACGCAAGACATGCATTACACCCTCCAGCTAGTGCCAAAATGCCACAAGGTGACCCACTACACAAAATGATTCCTTTGCGCCTAGGTGGATGTCATGTTTGCACAAATACTTTACTTAACGAGTTAGGGTCCCAACATTAATTCATTAATACTAGTAATGCATAAGCATGAATGCATCTACTTGTAATGAATGTTTCAGAAATCTTGTATAAATTACCCTAGCATCTATAAAATTAGCATTTGAAAACCTTAAAGAACAAAGCTATCAATCAGGGCAATCAGGTTACATGTATCATTATACGACACAAATCAAATCAATGCCGATGTGGTGATAAAATTAAGACTGTTATTATATATTTTTTAAGTTTAATTTCTATCCTTGAGGAGTTGCTTTTTGGCTGCCACTGAGCCATTGCATGCCTCACCACATTTTAGTGACACCTGACAAAGTATGATATGATGAATCTCATGCATGTGGATGATAATGGTTTATGTATTCAAACAATAATAATAATAATCTTATTTTTTTGTTGGGGATGGGCGGCCCACCTGCCCCCAACCATCCCCTTCTCTCTCTTTTCTCCCTACCACTACTGGTGCACAGATAGCAAGAACAACTTCGAACCCCGAACCATATTCATCATTACATACATGTATGGAAAGATTTGATTGCCTTGATTATGGTGAAGGCATGAAAAACATATAATCTTTTCAGTGAATTAACATGCAGCAAAAATGATATTTTATATTTTCATTTAACAAACTTACAATTTACTTGTGAAAAGATTTGGCATATTTCAAGACACAAAAAGATGGGATCTGATTAGCTAAAACAACATAATTTAATCAAAAGTTAGAGTAAATTGAAGGAAATAGTATCCCTTCAAAATAATAACAAAGTATTTCCAACTCAAATATTTTCAAAGTTCATTTTTAATAAATTCAGGTATATAAGTAGAGGTAAGAATTACATTCTCAGGTTCTCAAGCTTTATTTGCATAATGATTTTAATTTCAAAATAAATTTTTGAAATAATCACCAACCTTAATCAAAGTTATCTATTTTATTGAAGTTTTATTCAATTTTAAAATTAAGAATTTTTTTAAATAAAACATAACAATTTAAAAAGGGATTGGTCCATATAAATATTTAAGGTGAAATAGGTCCAAATTAAATGTTCAAGTCAATTAAAATAAAAGTGAGCCAAATTTAATATTATCAAGTATTCATGACCAAGTTTAAGTGATTACAAGGTGGGACCTTTTTTATTTTTATTTTATAATGATCTGATCCCAGGTAAAATAAGTCTAGATTAAATCTTCAAGTCAATTAAAGTGAAAGTGGGCCAGAAATTAAATGACATTATCAAGTATTCATGATCAAATTTGAGTGACTACAAGGTGGGATATTTTTTTATTTTGATTTTATAATGATCCACTTCCAGGAGAAATAGGTCTAGATTAAATGCTCAAGATAATTAAAGTAAAAGTGGGCCAAAATTAACAATATCAAGTATTCATGGCCAAGTTTGAGTGGCTACAAGATGAGACATTTTTTTAATTTAATTTTATAATATTTGTTTCATTTTGAAAGCGATTAACTATTAGGGAAAAATGCAGTCCATAAAATTTTATAATTCATCTGAATTCCATTTAAATCATTCCATAAGGTCCATACCATCTTTAAAATCATTCCAAATACATGCATAAACCATATGGGATAATTTGGATAGAGTTTAGATGAACTGTAAAAAACTTCAAATTATTTATTAAATACATTTTTGCAAGACAGTTAGCCCCTTCCCTTCATCTTGTATTAAAACTGAATATTCTAGCCCTTAGTTAACTGACAATCAATCATACTTGGAGACTCAAAGACAACTAAGTGTTGTGAGTAATGAGCCAAAGTTGTGGTTCCAATGTTGGCCTTATGATTCAAAGTGGAGGTGATTGATCAATAATAGATCTTGAGATCTCTTTTAGGGTTTCATATTGGTCTTGTTTTGCATTGTATCCTCATTTCCCATTAATGTCATACTACTATAAGGGATTTTTTAGGTTAAGTGCACAATAATCGCCGCCCTTTGGGTGGTTCAACACGTTTTTAATGACACTCAACCATGTTGTCCCAGCTATTGTTGTGGATAGCAGGAAGGATGGTGCCAAAGAAAACCAAAAAAATTATTCTGAAGGTATACGATGAGGTATAACTTCTAATACTCCCTCATAACATGATGTATGCTTGTAATATGATATTCTTAACATTATATGCAAATGGTATGAGAATAATTGTTTAATAGCTTACTATGTCAGTCATGTCCCCTTAGAGGATTCCCTTAATGCCTAGATTCGTCTTCATTGGGAACCCTTGGGTTTCCAAGTCACTAGGCTTAGATATCTTACCAAAGGATTTTTCCTTTTCTCCTTTAAAGAGCCCTTTCAATTCCAAGCCCTCTTTTCCAGGTCCAAATGTTGGCTCTTGAGGTATACCCTTATGATTGTGTCCTCTTGGACTCATGCCTTTAAAAATTCCAACCAAACCTCTCTTAAGGTGTCGGTTTGGATGGAAATTCTAGGCCTTCCGTTTCCTATATGGGCTTTCCTTGAGGATATTGTTAAACACATAAGGTGGCTGCTTTTCCATGGTCAAATCAAATTCTATTATGCTCGCCCCAACATGCGTGTTTGTGTCGAGGTCAACTTGACCAAGGACCTAAAAGAATATATTCACATTCAAGTAAGGTCAGAGCATTGGGCAATGAAGGTCACTTATTTTAATTTTATAAATACCTATTTTCAGTCTCAGTCACCCAACCATAGGATCCATGACTATCCTCTTCTGGGTCGGCCAAAGCCCTTTGTCGATCAAGTGCCACCAGAAAAGTAGAAGGTGGCAGAAAATGGTGATGGATAGAAAATGATGGCAAACAAAAAACTACCAATCGAAACAAACATGCCAAACCAAATCACACCCCCTACTTTGAATTCCTCCCTTAAGGAGTTAAAGGAAAATGTAGTCCCCCTATTAACCCTCGTCAATGTCTTACGGCCTCTCAGAGTTGAGTTTCTCAAGCTTTTTGATCACAAGTTAATGTTCCTCTTGTTGGGACTTGCCTAGAGAGGACAATGGGGATAAATGCCGCTCCATCTCGTTTGGAGATTTTTTTCCAAACCAGTACACTTTGGTGGGAAACTGATTTGTAGCACTTGGGTTTGGAGCAAACATAGAGGATGGTTAGGGAGAACTACTCATGGAAGACACTCCCCATTAATTTAATGTCATGGAATGTTTGTAGTCTCGCAAAGTCCTCTCACAAATTATTTGTGTGTGTTGCTTGTCAGCAATTAGGAGATTTATATTTTATTTGTCTGCATAGGAGAATGTGAAGCTTGGTTTTATTTTAAAAACCTCTAGACTTTGGTGGATCCACTTCTCCGACAGCATGCATTAAACACTTCACCTTGGTTTGATTGGTCCAACTACCATGTCGGTTTTGATGGGGTCCTCAAATGGTTAGATTGTTTCATATTTTCTAAATGACTTGTATTGTACTTTACTCTCTCTTATGGGAAACTTGTCACTATCCATTCTGATTTTCTTTTGTTAGACCATAGTGCCATCGCTTGCAGAGTGGAGTGGCATGATGGAAGCTTCAAGGTACCACATAATCTATTCTTTCTCAATACTTCCCTCCTCTACCATGAAGGCGATCACTCGCACCGCCACCTTCCTTCGGCACTATAGAAATAAAGTTGTCTAAGTTCAGAAACAAGCCGATGATGTTGTGTTCAATGAATTATGAAGGATTTCCTCTCTTCTTGAGCACAACCCCTTTGATCTAAAGTTGCAATCCATGGTTGCCTCTCTAAAGCATAAGTTAAAAATTGCAGATAACCATGTGACCAGA
The DNA here is from genome assembly GCA_037957365.1 of Torreya grandis. Classification (NCBI taxonomy): domain Eukaryota; kingdom Viridiplantae; phylum Streptophyta; class Pinopsida; order Cupressales; family Taxaceae; genus Torreya; species Torreya grandis. The sequence goes on along the minus strand of JARHVA010005065.1, from coordinate 708,784 downwards.
GGAGCTTAGATCCACACTTGGTTACATTGGTTCAAAGTGGGTGACCAAGCCTCTAAAGAGTTTTTAAAATCCCTCCGAGCTAAGTAGGCCAGAGATCAAGTCAAAACTATCAAGCTTACTTAGCAACATCTTACCAACCTACTTGAAATCTCCTTGGCCTTTGTTCATCACTACAAGCTAGTGTTCAAAACCCAAAGAGAGACGATGGAAAGGGTGCACACTCGGCAAGAATGCCTCAAAGTAGTGCCTCATAAGTTCATGAATGTTAATCAAAAGCTCTATGATGCCCCTTTAACTCTAGAGGATCTCTTCTAGTCAATGCAATGCATGGCAATGACAAAGCCCTGAGTATCAACAATTTTCCTTGTGAATTTTATAAGGCTACATGGCACTTTGTAGGACCCGACCTATTGCAAGTCTATAAATAAGCTTTGAAAAAAAAGTCTTTGGGTGTTCCCATCAATAGGGGAAATACTAAGTTCATTCCCAAGGCTGGAGACCCAAAGCTTATCACTAGCTAGTGTCCCATCACCCTCCTCAATGTGTCATAAAATCCTCGCCAAAGCCCTTGTGAATCATCTTCATTTCATTCTACATGCCATCATCAAACCAAAGCAGATTAGGTTCATTAAGAATAGATACATTCTATAAAATCTCATTATTGTCTGGGAGGGAATTGAATGGGCACAGACGTCTCATCAACACACCATATTCCTCAAACTAGACTTTGAGAAGGCCTGTGATAGAGTTGAATGGTTATTCATACTAGCCATGCTCTAGGCCCTGGGCTTTGGTCAATTTCTTTATCTCAACAACCTAGACTTTGTTTTCAGAGGCCACGGCATGCCTCATTATCAATAGGCTCAAATCAAATTAGTTTTGGCTTACTTTGATCCATCAGGCAAGGTAACCCTTTTGCTCCAGATCTTTATGTTTTGTCTATTGATGTTTTTGGTTATTGCTTGCTCACAGGGTGAAGTGAAAGCTTATCAAAGACATTTGTCTTCCTGATCACTCTTCTCAACTCATCAATGGCCACTTCATAGATGATATCTTTCTCACTCTTGATGAATAAGGATCTTCTATTAGAGAGGCATTGAACTGCCTTGATATTTTCTATAAAGCTTCCAACTCTAATTTGTAGTGGGCTAAAACCCATTGCTTCAGACATATCATGATGGCTTAAGCAATATAATTGGAAGTAGATCCAAAATAGTGAGAAATTTAAATTTCTTGGCATCCCATTTGCTTTTGATAGTTCTCACTTCAAGTTGTGGCAACATGTCATTGATAAAGTGGAGAAAAAGGAGTATTGGATCATGAAACCTTTATCATTATATGGCAAATTTTAGGTTTGTTCTAAGACCCTGGTTGTTGCCCATGTCTACTATTTCATGTTGGGCCCCCTTTAAAGCCTTAAATGACAAGTTGGCCACAGTTCTCAAGTATTTTCTATGGGCCAATGCTAAATAGACTCATGGATACCACAGAGTTGCTTAGGATATTTGTTGTCTTCCTCATGATAAAGGTGATGTGAGCATTATTCACATTTATAGACAAAGCATTGCTCTATATGCTAAATGGATGGTTTAAGCAATCAAAGACAATGAGGCTTGGAAAATTCTCCTATGGCACTGCATTGCCTTTGGTTCGCCATATGGTAAAGTTAGTTGGAAAAATGTTGGGTTTCACACCTTAATTGTTACCACTGCTCTTGTCAAAATTGATGGATCTTTCGTGGCTAAAAATATTTAGAAAGCTTTTGAAGCTATCAAACCACATCTTAGATGGGTGGGCGATCATTTTTGAAATGACCTGTCTTTCAATGACTACAGCATGTGGTGGTCTCCTATTATGACCAGCTCTAGTGTCCTCTTAGCAGAATTGTCAAGTATGAAAGCTTTGAGGCTTTTCAAAAAAGGTATTCATAAAGTTAAGGATTTGATTTCCTACCATGATTGGGCTTCTTGGCCTCTGTTAATATAAAAATACAAGTTAATCAATTCCGACTTAACTTCCATCTTGTGCATCTAAGAAATGTTGTTCGATGCCAGGCTGCATAAAATGGGTTTACAATCTCCACGAACTTGGTGGAAAGATTGGAGATGAAACTATGATACACTTTTTAAGAATTATTCTTCAAGTCTCCTTTATCAAGTCATGAGCCCTTTCTCTCCGACTCTAGATAAGTTAAACAGGGGATGGAATTTGACCTAGGACCTGGCTTACCAAACTTAACAGAATCTAGGTTGCGAAGCTTGAGCCCAAGCTTGCTCCCTTTCTTTGGTCCCTGGTTAACCAAGGCCTTCCTCTCAGAAAGCGTCTCCTTCATATTTGGATTGCTCAACCTAAGTTTCTTGCTTGTTCTAGACCTTTCAAACATCTTTTTTGGACTTGCCCCAAAGCCCAATCCGGTTGGCACTAGATCCACAACATCTTCCAGACCTTTCACCCAGAACCATTTTCTTGGCAAATGGCCTTCTTCGAGGATAATGCTTAATGGCCAACATATATAACTTTTCTATGGAATTTCTTTAAAGCTATTATATTATTTCAATTTTGGAAAGCTAGAAACTCAACTTTATTTAAAAATGAAGAAGCATCTCATCTCTTTTATGTTAATGACAAGGTGGTTGTTATCTCTTCGGCTAGATACGAGCACAAGCAGAGAAGGTGGCTCTGGAATTCCAGCACTTGCAAGAGATTATCAACCACTTGGGGAGTGCTCCCTGCACCATAAGCCTTGTCCCCCCAAACCATCCAGCACATGGATCTGTTTCATTGATGAAGTCATTTGCACAGTCACATTTGCTTCTCCACTCCTCATTGAGAGGGATGAAATATGTCGCTGCTACGTGGGAAGTTTATTGATAGTTAGTGTCGTTGGAGTTCACCTTTCCAGGGGAGTGGTCAAGTTGGTAGTGTTGTTGAACAACCTCTTGGTTAGGATGGTTGGGTGCCCCCAAATCCTCCATCTGTTGAGCTTTCCTTTTGGAGTGCCCAATCGCATAAAGATGATCTACCACCTCCTCCTTTTTGAGCAACCACTTGTGCTTAACTCCTTGCCTTTTAATATGTTATTTTGTTTGGTTCTCTCATTTTTGTATATTGTCTAGAAATTTTGCTAATATGGATTGGTCCCTTTTGATTAGCATGGAATTGGGCCATGACTTTCTACCGGCCACCTTATTGTCATAACCATTATATATCTTTATTCTTTTATTAGTAATAGTCATATTGATGTGTTCCAATAGTAAAATATACCTTTTTAAGTTCCCATTTGCATTGTTAACTTGAGTTTGTAAATCGGATTTTAAGTTGTTCCATATGTTTGGGTTTAAAATTGTGACACCGTGCTGATTTGTTTTTACAATAATCAGCTTGTGTGGCATATCCTCCATTTTGGAGTACTTGTTGCAATTATTAATAGCTCGGATTAAAAAGAAGAGGAATAACATTCCAATCGTGTTCCTGAAATATGATTTGACATCGTTCTGAAATATGATTTGACCTCCATTTCCTATTTGCCAAGTTAGATGGTTGTTCAGTTATTCTGGTTCAAAGTGGATGTACTTTGAGGTGCAGGGAAGAGAAGGCCTCCAATTAATAATAGTATTAGCCTCTGGGCATGGCCAGTAGATTGATCGGTATCTGTTAAGTTTCGAACCCTGCACCCCTAGGGTCTCCCTCATTTCAGATCAAATTTACCAATGAGAGACAGATTATAGTGGTAGCTTTCTACAATCGACCCCATAAAATGTGATGAGATAATGATGGAGCCATTGCTTATTTCCGTGTTCAACCAAAAAAAAAATTAATTCTAACATCATTATTTTTAGGATGATATTTTTTGTGAATGATTGTTCACCAAATTGGGTTTGGTGTTTATTAAATTTCCGTGGCAATTTTCATAGCTAAAGCTTGATTGAGTCCTTCCATTTCCTGTATGCCATACAATTGCCCTTGTTCTTTGGCCTGCTTCAGCTTTCTCCAAAGATTTTTCCCCATAAGGATGAAGAGATACAGACTTAGAGAGTCTCCTCGACCAAGCCCTCAAGTAGAGTGGAAAGGATGCCCCATATTCCCCTTGAGAGAAATAGTATAGGTAGGAGATCAAATACAATTGTTTATCCATTGGATCACTGATTGGCTAAAGCCAAAAGCTCTCTGAGTTTGTTCAATCCAATCTCAACTGCATTTATCAAAATCTTTAGATATATCCAATTTTTTCATGATTCATTGTCTGTTTCGAGTCTTCAATGAACTAAGGAGCTCTTGAACTGCTATGATATTGTCATTAATTTGGGACTTTGGTATAAGAGTAAGCCTAGTATGGTTTAGTTGTTTTAACATTTATTGATGCTTGCAAGATTCATCTATGATAGATCCCATTTCATATTTAATTGTCCCAAAAATTATGATAAAAGAGGACAATAAATTTATTAGGGCCAAGAGCCTTAACTGGATGAATAGAGAAAATGACACTCTTCTTTCTTCTTTTGTTGCTGGTTTCATCATTTCATCATTGTCCTTTTTTAGGATAAGTTGAGAAATATCGTGCAACGATTCCTATTGATTTTTTTTTTTTTGATAAGTAGAGGTAGATTCAATTAGATTATCCTGGAAAACAATTGAGGCATTAGATAGATTAGCATGAGTGGAAGTGTGAAGACTTCCATTTTCTGTTTGAGTTCACTGAACCAAGTTGATATGTTGTCTATTGAAAACAGAGTGGAAGATTATTTTGGTATTATATGATCTTCCCGCTTTATCCATTGATTTTTTAACTCTCTTTCCAATAACTTTTTCTCATTCATGTATTGATGTCAACACCTAGGTTATTAGACTTTGTTCGTCTTGAATGAAGAGAGCTTCCAGAAATAACCATTTAACGAGTACTTTGATCTAAATTAAACGTTTGGGATCACCCTTTGTTATCCATCATCAAAGCATAATAGTGAGAACAAACAGGAGCACCCCAATTTAAAGAAAAATCTATTTAAGTTTCCCTAATGCTACTCCTAGGACCACATGAAAAAATTAAATGCAATAATTAAAAAAATGTGTTTTTGCAATAATTTTTTAAATGTTTCCAAATTTTTAAAAACTTCATAGCCACAATTTAATAAATGGTTAGCTCATAATAGTTATAATTAATTTAGTGATATTTTGTTAATTAGTTTGATTAAATGTTAATGAGCTTTAATATTTTTTTTTTTGTTTACATTTTAATTATTAGTTGCAATAATTGCTAATAATTAATTAAAAAATGACTGAATTTATGTTTTGATAGCTAAAAATTAGTAAATGACCACCTTATTTATAATTATTAAATTAGTTAAGATGTTAATTAAAACTAATATGATAAAGGGCTTCAATGTTTATTTTGTTATTTTTTCAATGTTCATTAGGCCCAAATTCCCTTATGTGCTTTTGGGTTGCTGCTAATTGGACCTTAATATGCTTTCCTCGCTCAAATATATTTTGAAATTCTGCTTTGTGCCATTGTTTGAGTTTAGCTTTTCAATAGTTGAGTTTTTCAGCAAGTTTGTACATTACATACCTGGGAATAAACAGAGCCTCAGTCCACCATGTAATGACATTTTTTTTTAATGAAAACAGGATGGGTGAGCCACATTTTTTCAAATCTGAATGGGTGTTTCATTTCCTTTAAAAATTCGTCAAAAAATCCAGAACAATTGGCCGATGTTCCAAAAGAGTGGTGTCACTTACTCATGCTTCCATCTGTCTATTAGACTAGAGCCATTGATCTGATAATAATACTTTCTAATTCTTCTACCATTTAGTTTTTTCCTTTTCTTTCTATTGCTCCAAATAAAAAGTCCGTGTAAATTCCAGCTCCATCAAAGTGGTGTTGAGCTCCAATTTATTGAGAGCCTCTATTGTTCTACGATTGAAGCCTACTCCAGAGTCTGAATAGTATTGAAATCCCCCATTATGATGGGATTTCAGATGGAGGCATTGAGGACCCAGTTTGTTAGCAGTCATAGTTATTATATTGTTTCCATAAGTGGGAATGTACAGATTGATGATATTGCATATATCTTGAATTTCATTAAAAAAGAGATGATTTAAGATCGTACCTTGCAAGGTCCCAATGTATGAGAGTTATGATTTCTTTACACAAAATGAATGTTTGTTTGCTGCCCCAAACTCTTGCAAGTTTAGGGGTCTTAATCGCTCCATATCTGGTTATTTCTTGAAGAAGAATCATATCAATATGCGGTGTTCTAATCATATCCTTGATGAAAGGTGTTTATGAGGCACCCTAAGCCACTTATATTCCAAGTACTATCCCCATTAGGGAGTACTCAAAGGAATGGCGATGCCTTCTTCCTGGACTTCTGCAAGAACAGTGGCTTTGGGAGTCCATATTTGCATCATCTTTTCCGCTAATTAATTTATGCTCGTATCTTCATCTGATTCAATGTGGTCCCTTGGTTGATTTTTTTTTTTCTCTGTAGCTTGTATGGCTCTAGATTCCTAGATTTGAAATTTAAGAGCACAGCACCCTCGTTTCGGTTATCTTGTGGGTGGTTCTTTTTCCCTTTATTGCTGGTTTTTGACAAGGAAGCATTAAACGTGAACTGCAGCAAACGTTGGGCTTGCTAATGGTGTTTGTCCTTGGCTTCTACAGGCTTGCGGAAATCCTCTTGTAAGAGATCCGCTGACTCTTCTTGAATCTCTGCATTGGCTGCTTAGATATCTTCCATATCCTCTATACCTGTATCAGCAAGAGCAGAAAAAGGGTTTTCAAGTGATAAGTGTGTTGTTTGACTCACTGGTCCTTTTCTTTTTCTGGTGTATGCCCTTCAACTTTTTGTTTCAATCATTTTTTTCTGATTTGATATTTGTGTGCCGTGCTGTTTTAAATCTGAAGAAACGAATGGATTTTGAGGTTCTTGATGATTATAATGTTGCTCCATTTTAGCTTGTGGCTATGTGGTGTGTTGCTCGTGTTGGACATACCCTGGCTAAATGCCCATGTTCGTGGCAAATTCTACATGTGAAGGGGATGTTCTCATCGTCCAAGGGCTGCTCCCATTCAATACCTTTGATTTCCAAGATTAATCTATCTGCCAATGGCTTGTCTAAATCTATGTTGATGCAGATTCTAGCATGCTTTAACACTCCAAGATTTTTGGTGACCTCTGAAGCCGTGATATGCATTAACACTCCTATTGATGTTCCTATCTTCCTTAAACAGGATTTCTGCCAATATTCATTTGGATGCAAAGGAATCTTGAACCATAGTTGCACTATACAAGGTAGATCCTCTGTAGGATTGAACGCAGGTGACCACATTTCATAAACAAGCTATTTTTCTTCATGAACCAAAGGCCTCCTTGAAAGGCATCATCCCGTTCTTGCTTTGAGGAGAAAACAGCCATGACGATTGGGCATCATCAGGATTTCCACTGTACCTGATGGGTTCCAGTTTTCTTGCACCCATATTGGAAGTGTTTTGGATCCTGGATAGGCACCCATGAATCTGCATATCAAAACTTTGTCCATCAAAATTCAATCTATGTTCCATCTCATCAATGGGGAAATGAGAAAGACACTTTAAGAGTATCCATTTTCAGATAACACCCATTTTTTTGCTTTGTGGGAAAGTTGGGCCTTAACGTGGACCAGTGTGCTTTATAGTGAGGCACTGTTTTGTTAGAGAATACTGTCTTACAGTTGGTAAAAGATTGCAATGGGGAAGGAGAGGCTGTAGAAGAGGCCATGGTCCCCTCCACAGGGATCTGAAACTACATCCACTCAGACTTTGGCAGTTGCATATTGATCAGCTTCTGATATGGATGAGTTTTTGTTGCAGGTGTAGATGGGAGAGCATGAGATGGTATTAGGTGGGAGAGCTCTTTTGTGTTGTGAAAGACGTCTCAGCCTTTGTTTCGTTGTAGCATAGAAACATACAGCCAACACCTAGTAGGTTTTGTAGCTTGTCCTTGATTCTGATTTTCAGGCAGGATAAATATAAAAACAACTTTCAATAGCACAAGCATTATATTCCTCGAAATTGCTAAGCAGACCTTAACTGAAACACAGACTTCGGGGTTTTAGTTGGTGGTTTACTTATCCTTAGGGCCCAGATGTGAAGCTTATCCATGCTGCCAAAATTTTTTCACCCAAAAGGGCAGATCAAACATATAAAATATCCTACAAACACACCTCCAGAAACAAAGTTTTCAAACTCAATTAAGTTATGGTAAGCAATCCTCACCTAAATATAAGGAGGGAAATTAAGTTGCACTTTCCAGTCAGCATAAAACCTCATAATCATCCTTTTCAAATCCAAGCTGGCATTCTGTTAGGCTATCACCAAAAGCAAAATCTTGCTTTGAGGTGGAGCAGCAAGCTAAGTAAATAAATGACATGTTTCCGACCCAAATCCTTCATTCTTATGCTTAGTACATCAGCAAGCAGGTAATGACGAGTCTTGCAGCTTCAGCCTTGAACCAATGATAGATGGCAAAGGAAGCATGAATCCAACAGTATTTTGGTGCGTCCAACCCATCTAATGTACTGACTGCTTCCATGTGCACCGAACATGTATTTGTATGATAAAACATAAAATGAATGGAAGGTATTCTGATGACTTGCGTGGAAGGTAGTGTTCTGCACGAAACTTGTAAATGAAAACATCCTAAATATTTCTCCCATACCTGTAGCATATGACCTCCTATGATTCCTTCAATCGTGTTGCTCCTTGCTTTCAACCAGTCCACAGTGCCTTGTCTTTTCTAAAATACTTTTTTGATTCCCCATTTGGATACAGGACCGTATTACTACATTAACTCTTGATGTTTTGTTACTTCAATTAAAAAGTCCTGAAGCTATCCTCCATTTAAAAGCATACCTACCCCCACACTTGTTCAATTGACAGGTAAACATAGTTGATAAGGAAGCCATGACTAATCATAGTTGGCATGGGCTGATAAACTAAATGCAGTTACCATCTTATCTGTTTGTTCCCTTAACTAAACACATTTGACAAGAAGGCAATGACTAAATATAATTGGTAATAGGTGATAAGGTACATGTAAGGATATTCAGTTTGAAATTATAGTTTTGACATAAGAATATTCAACCCTATTAGACACAGGCCACTTTACACATGGAATACCATAAAGTGGAATTGACTCAATGGATCCTTGCAGCTATTGGAATTCTAATGCTGAATGTCATCTAGTTTTGCATTCAAAACTCAGAAACCCGTCACATGTATATAATATACCATACATCAGACCAAAAGATGCTACTGCTACAATTAAGAGCTTATCAGGACATTCAGACCGACCAATTGAAGATCATAAAATTGTGCTTCAGAAATAAACCCATACTTAGGATAACAGCTTTCCACAGAAATTGGGTTATCCCCACTTGTCAACATAAATAACATAAAAATCTTAACACTCTATATTATTTCCCCCAAATAGAGTCGCTAAATATAAATACCATCCTGTCATGCAGATTTATTCCACAAGAATTCTTCTTTTGAGTAGTATATAGTTACTCTCCTCCCATGCAGAAATTTTATTTTGACTGGAAGATTACCGAACGAGGACCACACGTGTCTTAATGCTCCTGCATCATTCTTGAAGTTTCAATGCAGGAAAAAGAATAACCTCCTTAACACTTGTTTTAATGCTCCTGCATCATTCTTGGGGTTTCATTGCAGGGAAAAGAATAACTTCTTTAATATTCTGAGAGTCCGTTAAAATCATGGCAAGACGATCCATGCCCATTCCCCAACCACCAGTTGGTGGCAAACCATACTCTAATGCAGTACAAAATGCCTCATCAAAGGCCATAGCTTCATCATCACCTGATTGTCTGTCCTTAAGCTGATCTGCAAAGCACTGGCGCTGGACAATGGGATCGTTAAGCTCAGTATATGCATTGCACAACTCTTGCTTATTAACAAATAGTTCAAACCGCTCGGCCAATCCTGGTCTTGTTCTGTGCCACTTTGCCAGAGGGCTCATGATCTGGGGATGATTTATGATGAAGGTTGGGTTCTCACACATTTCCTCCAAGAAATGTCCCACAAGCTTGTCCAGCAGACGAGCTGTTGTTTGTGGGGAAGGGCATTTCACATCAAACTTCTTACAAGCTACTATAAGATACTTATTCGTCTCATCAGATGATAGGTCTTTGGGGATGTCAAAACCTACAGCCTCTTCTAACCCCTGGATTACATCTATCCTTCTGAAAGGAGGAGTGAAATCAATTTCTATGGGATCCTTGTCCACTCCATCAGCATGGTATTTAATTTTATAGCCACCGGTTAGTTTCTTAACCATTCCAGACAGAATTTTCTCCGTGAGTTCCATCAAGTTATTGTAGTCAGCATAAGCCATATAAAATTCACAAGTAGTAAACTCTGGGTTATGAGTCAAATCTACTCCCTCATTTCGAAATTGGGTTCCAATTTCATACACTCGATCAAATCCGCCCACAACTAGTTCTTTCAGGCGAAGCTCTGGAGCAATACGCATGTATAACCTCATATCAAGTTCATTGTGATGAGTAACAAATGGCTTGGCAGCAGCTCCACCAGCAATCACATTCATCATTGGTGTACCAACCTCAAGAAAATCAAGGTCTTCCAGGAACTGCCACACATAAGATTTTATCTTTGATATTGTTTTGAAGATATTTCTAACCTCTGAATTAACCATCAAATCTAAATAGCGTTGCCGATATCTTGTTTCTTGGTCTTTCAGGGCATATCTTTTAGGGTGTCTAGGCTGACCAGGAGCCCATATACCTGACATTTCATCTCCATCACTTTCCTTTGCCCGAACACGGTAATCATCCTTAACTGGGAGCATGCGTAAACAAGGTGAAAGAACCATCAAGGATGTTGGAAATATACTAAGCTCTCCCCTTTTACTTTTTCCTGGAAAACCACAAATACCCACAATATCACCACGCTTTATACCAGAATGATGCTTGACAAACTCAGCTCCGTCCATCCCTGAGTTGCTTGCATCTGCCATAACCTGTACTTTTGCTCCATCGGCATGCAAATCATAGAAGTTCAGCTTTGTTCCTGAGCTCCTCTTACTCATTATCCTTCCAGCTAAAGAAACTTCTACATCATTAAGATGTTCTCCGCTACTTAAACCTCCATACTTATCTATGAAAGCAGGGACGGACAGAGATACATGAAACTCATGTGGATAAGGATTTACTCCAGTACCCTTCAGTGCTGCCAATATTTTCAACCTGTGTTCACGGTATTGCCTGGGATCCATGTCTTCCTCTTGGTCAACCTTACTCACACGCTGTGTAGCTGAAACTTTCTTCTTTTTCTCCTCTTCTTTCTCACTTGTTCCTTCTTACCAAAGAAAATTAAGACATACACACCACAGATGAGAATATAAAAGCATAAGTTATTGCATCCATAGGAAAAATATCTTTGCATAAAAAAAATTGCAAACAATGCTTTGCCTACAGTGTGTTTGGCAGAATAAGACTGTTCTGTAACTAACAAAAGCATAGACAAGTGCACAAATAAAAACAGGGTAAAGTTAAAAGCATGCTAAAAACTTCCCATTTTTCCACTCCTTTTATCCGTGTACACAACATGCACAAACTTATTCCTTACATAGCACTACCAAAATTAGCCTCTTTAAAGTGTTCTTGGCTTCTGCTAAATTTGTAACATTTGGTGAAGAATGTGAAGCTAAAGCTAGCACGAAGAATAAAAACCAGATTTAGCTCAAAAAAGAAACTAAGAAAATAATTGTAAAAATAATTCAAAATTCAAAATACTGATCCAAAAAAGCACACCGTTGTATTACATTTGCAGAATGGATATGTAAATATAAAAGCCATTCAAACTAAAATCACTGACAACTTTTGAAAGAACAAAAAAACATTAAAGACGAGAAAATAAACTTTGGCATTAATACTCACATTAGGTAACCAGTGAGGAAATAAACATTCTTGTTCCAGGGATAATTTCTTTCCACGGATCAGTGATTGTAGAAGCCATTCATTTAAAAATCCATTATGATGAGAGGCATTTGGGGCCATTCAGCACACCTCCTCACCTATCCCCTCTTCCCCCACCTGGACCTTTCTTTTCAACAAACACTCACAAGGGGTAGGTCAGGCATGACCAATAAAAATCTGCAGGAGATAACCAATGAAGCAGTGAAGCAAAAGGAGGAGCCGAGGCATACCTTCAAAAGATTCTGTCTGGCAGCTATGGAGGACAACGCAGTCTTGGTTTTGGACTGAGAAAAACTTGGAGGTTATAACTTGATGCTTGCTAACAAAGGTTTAATTTATAGATTTTTGGGTATGTGGCTTTCCTTGGAAGATTGGGTTAAGTCCACGAGGGTATTTCACTATTGTTTGGCTAATGAAAGCAATCACAAAAGAATTTTTCAAGGACGACCATGGTTTTTCCAGAATGTGGGACTATTCATGAAGCATTGGCATTTGGGCTTCAAATCGAGGAGAAAATGCCTTCCAAGGCATCAGTTTGGACTCTTTTGTACACCAGAGCGCATGGATTCTAGATGGTTTATGTCTTTTAAAGTACTGGGAATTTCATTGGAAGGTTCATTTGCACAATGAAAGCCACGAAAGGAAAAGCTACTGCTAGTTATGCCAGGATCTGTGTGAATCCAGAATCTCGATCGGTCATTTTCGTGAAAGTATTACCTTGCGATTTGAAGGAATAGAGTGGGTAAAAGCCATTGACCACGAGTGCAGTGCATTTTGTTGTCATGACAAAACTTCCAGGGCATCCGCACAAACTAGCCAAACTCACAAGTCAAATTGCAAGGCGACCAACTCGCCTATAACTCATGCAGCGAGTTTCTGCAGACTACTCGCAAGTCAACAAGAAAACATTTTTTGGAAAAAATAAATAAAATAAAATTTGGATTTTTAAATTTTTTTCCGATGGTTATAGCCTATAGATGTGAAGGATTTTTCAATAAATTTCCTTGCTATGCATTCTCTAAATTCATTTCTTATGCTTTTAAACAGCATTTTGAATGTTATTTAAATTCATTTTTAATTTTCCAAGTATTGCTAAATCTAAAGTTCGAGTCAAAAAATTTGGGCTGCCAAGTCCAAGTTTTAAAACTATGGGAATCTCTATATATCTATCTGCTGATCTATATATCTATCCCAGATATATATATATATAAGTTTTAAAACTATGGGAATCTCTATATATCTATCTGCTGATCTATATATCTATCCCAAAACTATGGGAATCTCTATATATCTATCCACTGATCTATGTATCTATCCCATATATATATATATATAGGCACTCCAGCCAAATAGATAGGCAGAAATCTATAAATCTATCCATCGATCTTTAGATCTATCCGCTGATCTGCCCCACTCGCAAGATGAGGTAGGATAATAGTTCATAACCAGTCATCAGCCCTCACAGTATATATTTTAATTGGCACCCCTACCCTCCACCCCATATATAGATTTAGATTTAGATTTAGATTGATCTATGGTCACGTACAGATGGATGATGGCTGATGTGTGATGGATGTGTAGCTCGACTAGACTCTATCTAGTTTTTTTGGCAACGCCCCTGCCCCATAGATATATACTATTTCTATGTAGAGGAGGTGGAGGATGTCCGTCTCTGAGCGTAATCCCAACTCTAATCTCTGCCAGTCATAAGCCTCTGTTGGTCATGAACCGTCGAGGACTGTCCATCTCTGAGCGAGAATAGGCCCTCTGGTCATAACTCCCTGCCGCCTAATTCTATTACTAATTCAAACACGGCTAAGGTGGTTCAACTAGAGCAACGGAAGAGCCGGGAAAAATTACGTTGCAGTGTATCTTAACAAATTCCTTGTAATCATCACTTGGCTTGATCAGAAATGGTCCCTCAAAGTCGAAGTTCTGCAAGATGGCAGATAGAATCATTGGCTAGTCTCTCTTTGAACTGAAGAAGATTTGCCTCCTATAAAATGTCCATTCGAATTTTTAGAAAACCAAGGTTTCAACCAACTCATTGAATAAGGGGCTCAAAAATGCATATTCTTGAAAGCAAATTAAAATCTTTGAAATCCAAATTGAAGGTATGGAACAAAGCTTATTTAATATTTTCAGAACATTTTTCTAAGAAAACACTTTCTGGAGAACCAGAAAAGAGAAACTCAAGACACCATCCAAAAATTTGGCTTAACGGAGGAATGCAATAAATCCGAAGCAGAAAACTAGAGCTGGTTGGAAGAACTTTACAAGATAGAAGGAATCTACTGCAGGCAAAACTCGTCCATAGATTGGTTAAAGGGAGGTGATAAAAACACCAAATTCTTTCACCATTCTAATATCATGCGAAGACATGCGAACAAAATCAATCAGAAGCTTGGAGGCAAGGGACGGAAGGATTCTGGACCAGTAATAAGCTATTTGCCATAAGGTTGTTTGGTTCTTCAATGGCATCCTTTCGGAAATGGGTAGGAGTATCAAAAACTCATACTTGAAGCCATTCCCCTTCTCATCTTGACTGATTGATACTAAAATCTTGGTTCCCAAGTCTCGGAGGAAGAGGTTAAGAAAGTAGTTCTTAGCATTCAAAGAAACAAAGCTCCTAGTCCTGACAACTTTCTTGCTGTCTTTCTTTCAACATTTCTAGCCCGTTGTGGGGAATGACATCATAGAGGTGGTGGAAGAATCCAAGGTCTCAAAAATCATTCTCGAAGTGCTCAACATAACTCTAATTGTTGTCATCCCTAAAACAGAATAGGCTCGAGCTCTTGACAAATGTAGGCCTTTTTCTCTCTACAAAATGTCCAATAAAATCATCTTGAAATACATGGCAAACAAGCATGAGCCAATTCTTCTATAGATCATTTCGCAAGAGTAGGGAGGGTGTGTCAAAGGAAAATTCTAGATGGCATCACCATTGTTCATGAATTAATTCATTCTCTTGACAAAGCAAGCATAAAGGAATGTTGTTGAAACTTGACATCTCAAATGCTAATGACAAAGTTAATTGGGTCTTCCATGAAAAAATTTTAAAGAAATTCTCTGATATTTGGTGTGAATGGACCAAAGCTTGTTGCTCCTCCCTTTTGTTTTTGATGTTGGTAAAAGGTTCCTTTCTTCTCTTATTCCACATGCCTGCAACAAGGGGATCCGCTCTCACAATACCTTTCCATAATTATGGTATAAGCTCTAGGGCGATCTCTAAACGAGCAGAACATAAGGCACAATCTCAAGGGACTCGATATTTGATCGGGTAACTCCCCTGCCACACATTTTCAATTTATGGATGACACTATGTTAGTGGCCTCTCTGAGTCTCTTTAAATCCATATTCACAAAAAGCACACTCCAATACTATGAGTTTGCTTGAGGACAGGTAATTAACAAAAGCAAATTGAAAGCTTACTTCCTCATGTCAAATTTTTGAGACAAGATTTCCTTGATAGATTTTTTGGTTTTGAAAGAGCCTTGTTTCTAGACATCTACATGTAAATTCCTCTCTTGAAATGACAGCCCAAAGGTGGGCTATTGAAAGAAATTCTCGATAAATTAAAATGTAAGATGGCTAGTTGGAAAGGAAGATGGCTATCTTCGGCTGGAAGATTGGTTCTTCTTTAAGCGGTTGTGCAATCTATCCCGTTTATTGGTTCTCGATTCGTCGAGCCCCTAGAAAAATCCTCAAGGAGATGGAAAAAATCATGCAAACCTTTTCTCGCAAGGAGTTAGTGAGCAAAGAAAATTCTCCTTGTCGCTTGGAAACAGATTTGCTTGCCTGCAAACCTTAGAGATACTTGCATAAGAAATAGTGAGATGGCTAATATTGCAGTCAATGCAGAACTTGTATGGATAATCTACAAATAAAGGACAAAGTTTGAAGCATTGTTTTCTCAAAACAATAATTGGATAGCATGGACCTTGGAAGGTTGTTCACCACCGACAATCTTCCTAGGGAGTCTGCCATATACAACAATCTCTGTGGTGCAAGATCTTTCCAAAAAAAATCCGTCTTTTGGTAAGTTGGCAATGGAAAATTACTAACATTTAGGAAGACTCGTAGATCAAAGATTATCTTCACCCACTTCAACAAGAGCTAAGGCCTATTAAGAACATAGCAACTACTCAATGGGGTGTCAGTGAAAAACTATTACAACATTGAGGAAATTACGCTGATTAAAAAATGAGTTTGGATAGCTCAATAATCTTCCCATCAAGCATGGTGCTTTGCTCAAATGGAATTACCAGGGATCCGGAAATTATATTGTTGTTGTTGGATACCATATGTTTGCGGAAGCCTTACATTTAGCCACTCGCAGGATCTTTGGACTAAAATTTGGAATAACAAGGCATATCCCAAGGCCAAATTATTATGTGGATTGCAATGCAAGGTAAAAGTCTCACCGGTGAACATTTGAAAAAAGGGTTTCCAAGGACCCTCAAGATGCCCAATGTGCCATAAAGCTGCAGAAGAAGACATTCATCTTCTCATTCACTCTGATTTTGCATCTAGCATTTGGTCATTCTTCCGCAAAAGCTTCAACATGAAGTGGGCCTTCCTATCCATGCTCTACGTTGCCAATCTAAAAGCAATTGTGATATTTTGAAAGAACTTTGGAATGTTGCAACTACTATGATTTGTTGGCGTATCTAGCTACAAAAAAATCATAGAATTTTCCATGGAGATTTTCTTCCTACTAACAAGGTTTAAAAAATTATAAGAAATATTTTTAATAGAAATCATGTAGTCATCTCATCACAAGAAAGACAAGGAGATTTCTTCACGGGACATTCTTATCCTTAGAAATTGGCCTGACCTCAACAAAATTATGGATCACAACCATATAAGCAAAAAACGGCCTGTTAGAGATGGAAATTAAATTCCACCACCTCTTGGCTGTTGGAAACTCAATTTTGATGGCACCTTTAAAGGTTATATTGATGTCTTTGGTGCAGGTTTCATTTGGTGGTGAAGTGATGAATCTACTATTGCATTTGTTGCATGGTTCCTTGGCACAAATTCCAACAACATTACAGAAGGGGAAGCTAGTCGTT
This sequence comes from Torreya grandis, assembly GCA_037957365.1. NCBI lineage: Eukaryota > Viridiplantae > Streptophyta > Pinopsida > Cupressales > Taxaceae > Torreya > Torreya grandis. The sequence goes on along the minus strand of JARHVA010005065.1, from coordinate 691,715 downwards.
TGAGTCTTGCCTTAGAACACTAACAATCTTATCATGGAGGGTGACTCCAAACTATTGATAGAAGCAGTTCAAGCGAGCTCTTGTGGAAACTAGCAGCTATAAGGTTTTATACAGGAAGCAAAAGTGTTCACGCCTCTCTCTTAAAATTTAACCTTTCTCTACTGCCATCGAGAAAGAATAAATTTGTTGATTGGTTGGCCAATCTAAGGGTTAAGACAAATTTTGAAACAGATTTTTCAAAATCTTTGATTTGATTTGATGGACTATGGAAGCTTATTTTATTCTAAGGATGAATAAACAAACTTATTGTCTTCTCATGGCATCATATTTTCCTTCTTGTTGGGTGTCTCTCATCATTGTATTTTCCTTCTTGTTGGCCATCTCACATCATTGTATTTTCCTTCTTGTTGGGCATCTCACATCACTTGTTTTGTGCCCCTCTTTATTGTTGCAAGTGTGGTCGCCAACACCACGTGGACTTTCTTTCCTATGTGGCTATGCATTGTTGGCTAGAACATCCAATTCAACTGTAACACTTGGTGGGTTGTTGCTCCCTCTTTAGCTATTGCTATTTTCCTCTACTTGCAAGCTTTGCCTTTTCCCTATAGTGCTTATGCTTCTTGTTATTCAGCTTATTGTGCTTCTTCTTTCCTTCTTTCTCTTGCACCTTCCTTGTAATCTATCTCTTTGCTATCATCATCTCTTTACCTTGCCCATATTATCTATGTTACCGTTGTTCTTGCCTTTTTGGTCTTTATGAAATTAACTTTGGAATTTTTTGCTCACTAGCACCCTTTGTTGGAGGTTCTGGTTTTGGTTGAGATGGTGCTACTTCTGGTGGTGGTAAAGGTTGTGAAAGGAAACTTGGCAGAGGTGATCAGGGTCGTGGTCTAGGTTGTGGTATGGGTTGTGGTTGTGGGAGTTTCTTCTAGGGTGGTAAGCATCAACCTTACAACCATCTGGCCAATGAGCAGAGCAACACCAATTTTTCCCATATGAATGGGTATTACATGCCTCACTAGGGCACTCCTTACACGTTTTACATGTCAACTGACTGTTTCTTGAAACTTTCATTTGGCCTTTAGGAGCAGCAGTATGAATCACAACTTTGGTAATGTAGAGAGAAGTAGTTGAAAAAATGCTAGAAGTGACTAGCTAAGAGGAATCCCTTCCTCTCATAGCTCGTAAGTGCTCTCGTGTAAGCGAAAATATGGTGCGGAGTAAGACTCTCCCTTGAAGCGCCCCAACCTTTTCAATAGGAAACTTAATTTGAATGAAATTCCCAGAAAATGAGAATGATACTTGCAATGACAGCCCTCTCTTTCAGCACAAGGAAAATGGTATGGGTATAGGCATCGCACAACTGATAATCGATGGTTGTGTTGACATGGTCGGTGCATTGTAATAAAGGGAAATTGTGAATGTCATGCACCTCTCGATAGACTTTGTAGCTTAGAAGCAGGCTGTACACATTCCTCCATGGACAGTTAGTCCTATTATGGCCCTTTAATTCATAGTCCACTTTGAGCATCATGTAAAGAGCTAGCGATAAGCCTTTGGATCTAGGAGGCCATAGATGCAATCCATGCCTCCATAAATGGGTTGATCCCAGTATCTTCACTTTCAACTGCCTCGACTCTGAGCATGGCTTCGACCACTTCTCGAGGGTCTATAAAAGTCTTCATGGAAAGTGCTCTTTAGAATGGCATGAGAAACCCCCCAATGAACCACTGTGCATGCTGAGAAGGGTGGATATCATATGGAAGCTTTGATAAGAGAGTTTTGAATATTGCATCATACAGGCACACACTCTATGAGAGTCCTTGGATAATCTCTTTTTTTGTGGTGATGATCTCTTATTCAAACTCCAAAATGTCAAATTTTTTCAAGAATGTATCCTTTAGGGCATCATAGTCAACCATGTCCTGATTAGGATCAATTTTTTATACTAGGTGTGGGCGTGATCAAATAAAGTGGTCATAAACTGGGTAGCCTTACGTTTCGATTGGGTTATGCCCCGTATGCACCATTGTAGTCCACACATTAGCACATGTTCTATGGCATTCTCCATGCCATGATATTCTGGAAAGTGCATGGCCATTTCATTGTAGATTTTCTATGGGGGTAGTTGGTATTTGAGGTGCTTGTCCTCCCGATGCCTGTCCTAGCAGCAATCCTCCAATGCCTCTAATCACTAGGTTAGGCATTGGTCTTGTCATTGTTGCTAGCATAGTTGATGTCATTGGTGTTGTGCTACTTACTTTTAGTGTCGAAAACTTCTTGTGGGTTGTTTCCCACCTTGTGTTACTGACATTAGATGACTTGGTATGCTTGTATTCAAGTTCTATTGTGGTGAGATAACGCCCAATGGTTTAGAGGTAGTTTTGCTTACCTCCTTATATGGAATAATCTATTCAATCACAAAGTTACAATCCAAGTCTTTAAAACATCTAAGATCTAAGTCGTCAGCAGAGTCAATTATTACTTCTATACTTTCTTCAAGTGGGGTATCCAACACGTGAGCATGCACCGTAGGTTTAAAGGGAATAGGCACATCAAGTGTATCTGTAGTCAGCAAATTCTATGGGAAACCAATGAATTCTACACCTATCAAGTGTCGAGCTCAATTCATCACATCATTATATCTCTCATCCTCATGTTGTTGTATTTCAAGAGATCCATCCCCATGCCCTTCGCGCTCACTACGGGTCCTCTTGGCACTTCCAAGTTCTAAATCTTCCATCAGTCGGTGTCGTCTCTTATTATAGGTCTATCTTCTGAGCTCTTGGGATCAATTTGCTTGTCCCCTTCCATTATGCTTTACCTACACATCCCCTTCTCCCCCTTTACATTGCTCAAACACAAAAGGACTTTAGCATTCCATCCCCAAAGTTTCAAAACCATAATCCACCATTAGCTTTTTGAGCTCTGCACTAAATTCCTTCACAAATGTGCCTCTTGGGTTGTGCAAAAACTGGTACTCCGCTTCCTCAGGGCACAAATATGTTGAGATTGCAAACTCTAGTATGTAGCTATTCAATTCTCTTTGCCGCCATTTATCTACTGCTCTAGTCCAAGTAGCATCCATGCTCTCAAGCCTCTCTAGGTGCTCCTTTGTCCACTCATAGCATTGTCCATAGCTTCATCTTTTGTGGGTTGAATATGCATCCAACCACCAGTACACATGCTCAACTCGTACAAAGCATCTTATAGGTTGTTCTGAACCCATTTTCTTAGCTTTTGTCCTTTACAAGTTGTATGCTTCAGCATAAAGCTATCTTCCACCTATTGCATCTAGCACTTGATGTTTTTGAGAGAAAGTTGGTACATCATTATGTCATACCATTACAACAACAAAATTCAACACGGGTCCCAGCAATAGAACCAAAATGTTGTAGAAAAGAGTGTGTTAGCTCTAGTCAATTCTCAGTCTATTAAAACTAGGCACAAACATGGGATACTCCCTTTACGCTCAACATTTGAACACCTAGTTGAGATGACATCAATCCACATAAGGCATATGCCTTATGTGCTCACCCAAAGTGTAGGTGAGAAGGAATCGAGGCCTACGTTAGGCTAGTTATACCATGGTGCGAGACTTCAATTAGGGGACTTGATCAATCCAATGAAAGCTTTAGGTAGATCCATAGGTGCAAGCCTTTCGTGGACTAAGCCTAGTGTCATATGGGCATTTGAAGGGTCAAAAGGCTACTTTCACTCAGACTACTCATGCTAGACACACGTTCCTAACAAGGGTAGGGACACATGGTGCAAAATATATACTCATTCTCTATATAGAGTTATGATGATGTCACCATTGATTATAGGGACTCCATTATCGAAGCGAACCAAATAAATTGCACGACTGCTAATCAACAATTTCTAGTGAAAGTAAAACATTACCTACATATGCATTTCCTTAGTACTTCAAGCAAAAACAAGTAAACTAGATAGAGTACATAACAGTCTTCACCATTAATCAAAGTTAAAAATAGAGTATAGAGTTCATAGTAGAATACATGTTCAGTTCATATTACTTAACGACCCAGAGGCTCACAAACGAGCTTGGCTACTTATAAATGGAGCCTTAATGGCTTCCATATGATTCCTAAGCCTAATGGTTGACGAAGCAATGTCTACAGAGGATTCATTTTGCTAGAGCTCCGCTATAATTCTTTGTCTCCTTGCCTCTACTTGTTTGAGGTCCTTAAATAGCCTTCGGGAGCATTTTCGCCAAGGTGGAAAGTGCACGTCAAGTGCCGAGCTGTAAATTGGTGATCATTCCTACCAGCTCTATAACCTTGCAAACTCTAGGCTGCAGTCGCCACATCTTGCCAATCCTAGAAGATGCCCTAAAAATTTGGAAGATAGTTAGTTGCCTACCATCTAGTGCAAGATATACATTACACCCTCTAGTTGGTGCCAAAATACCACAAGGCGACCCACTACACAAAAATGATTCCTTTGCGCCTAAGTGGATGTCATGTTGGCACGAATCCTTTACTTAACGAGTTAGGGGCCCAACATTATTGCATAGATACTTGTAATGCATGGGCATGAATGCATCTATTTGTAATGAATGTTTCATAAATCTTGTAGAAATTACCCTAACATCTGTAAAATTAGCATTCGAAAGCCTTAAAGAACAAAGCTATCAATCAGGGCAATCAGGTTACATGTATCATTATACGACACAAATCAAATCAATGCCGATGTGGTGAGAAAATTAAGACTGTTATTATATATTTTTTAAGTTTAATTTCTATCTTTGGGGAGTTGCTTTCTGGCTGCCACTTAGCGATTGCTTGCTTCACCACATTTTAGTGACACCTGACAGAGTATGATATGAGGAATCTCATGCATGTGGATGATAATGGTTTATGTATTCAAACAATAAAAATAATAATCTTAGTTTTTTGTTGGGGATGGGCGGCCCACCTGCCCCCAACCATCCCCTTCTATCTCTTTTCTCCCTACCACTACTGGTGCACATATAGAAATAACAACTTCGAACCCCGAACCATATTCATCATTACATACATGTATGGAAAGATTTGATTGCCTTGATTATGGTGAAGGCATGAATAACATATAATCTTTTCAGTGAATCATCATGCATCAGAAATGATATTTTATATTTTCATTTAACAAACTTACAATTTACCTATGAAAAGATTTGACATATTTCAAGACACAAAAAGATGGGATCTGATTAGCTAAAACAACAGAGTTTAATCAAAAGTTAGAGTAAATGGAAGGAAATAGTATCCCTTCAGACTAATAACAAAGTATTTCCAACTCAAATATTTTCAAGTTCAGTTCTAATAAATTCATGTATATAAGTAGAGGTACACATTACCTTATCAGGTTCTCAAGCTTTATTTGCATAATGATTTAATTTCAAAATAATTTTTTGAAATAATCACCAACCTTAATCAAAGTTATCTATTTTATTGAAGTTTTATTCAATTTTAAATTTAAGAATTTTTTTAAATAAAAGATAACAATTTAAAAAGGGATTGGTCCATATAAATATTTAAGGTGAAATAGGTCCAAATTAAATGTTCAAGTCAATTAAAATAAAAGTGAGCCAAATTTAATATTATCAGGTATTCATGACCAAGTTTAAGTGATTACAAGGTGGGACCTTTTTTATTTTAATTTTATAATGATCTGCTTCCAGGGAAAATAAGTATAGATTAAATCTTCAAGTCAATTAAAGTGAAAGTGGGCCAGAAATTAAATGACGTTATCAAGTATTCATGATCAAATTTGAGTGACTACAAGGTGGGATATTTTTTTATTTTGATTTTATAATGATCCACTTCCAAGAGAAATAGGTCTAGATTAAATGCTTAAGCTAATTAAAGTAAAAGTGGGCCAAAATTAACAATATCAAGTATTCATGGCCAAGTTTGAGTGGCTACAAGATGAGACATTTTTTTAATTTAATTTTATAATACTTGTTTCATTTTTAAAGTGATTAACTATCATGTAAAAATGCAGTCTATAAAATTTTATAATTCATCTGAATTCCATTTAAATCATTCCATAAGGTTCATACCATCTTTAAAATCATTCCAAATACATTCATAAACCATATGGAATAATTTGGATAGAGTTTAGATGAACTGTCAAAAACTTCAAATTATTTATTAAATACATTTTTGCAAGCCAGTTAGCCCCTTCCCTTCATCTTGTATTAAAACTGAATATTCTAGCCCTTAGCTAACTGACAATCAATCATACTTGAAGACTCAAAGACAACTAAGTGTTGAGAGTGATGAGCCAAAGTTGTGGTTCCAATGTTGGCCTTATGATTCAAAATGGAGGTGATTGATCACTAAGAGATCTTGAGAAGATCTCTTTTAGGGTTTCATGTCGGTCTTGTTTTGCATTGTATCCTCATTTCCCATTAATGTCATACTACTATATGAGATTTTTTAGGCTAACTGCACAATAATCTCTGCCCTTGGGTGGTTCAACACGTTTATAATGGCACTCAACCATGTTGTCCCAGCTATTGTTGTGGATAGCAGGAAGGATGGTGCCAAAGAAAACCAAAAATTTTATTCTGAAGGTATACGATGATGTATAACTTCTAATACTCCCTCATAACCTGATGTATGCTTGTAATATGATATTGTTAACATTATATGCAAACGGTATGAGAATAATTGTTTAATAGCTTACTATGTCGGTCATGTCCCCTTAGAGGATTCCCTCAATGCCTAGATTCATCTTCATTGGGAACCCTTGGGTTTCCAAGTCACGAGGCTTAGATATCTTACCAAAAGATTTTTCCTTTTCTCTTTTAAAGAGCCCTCTCAGTTCCAAGCCCTCTCTTCTAGGTCCAGATGTTGGCTCTTGAGGTATACCCTTATGATTGTGTCCTCTTGGACTCAAACCTTTAAAAATTCCAACCAAACCTCTCTTAAGGTGTCAGTCTGGATGGAATGTCTAGGCCTTCTACTTTCGATATGGGCTTTCCTTGAGGATATTGTTAAACACATAAGGTGGGTGGTTTTTCATGATCAAAGCAAATTCTATTATGCTTGCCCCAACATGCGTGTTTGTGTCGAGGTCTACTTGACCAAGGACCTAAAAGAATCTATTGACATTCAAGTAAAGTCATAGCATTGGGCAATGAAGGTCACTTATTTTAACTTTATAAATACCTATTTTTAGTGTCAATCACCCAACCATAAGATCCATGACTATCTGCTTATGGGCCAGCCAAAGGCCTTTGTTGATCAGGTGCCACCAGAAAAGTAGACGGTGGCAAAAAATGGTGATGGATAGAAAATGATGGCAAACAAAAACCACCACTGGACACAAACATGCCAAACCAAATCACACCCCCTACTTTGAATTCCTCCCTTGAGGAGTTAAAGGAAAATGTAGTCCCCTATTAACCCTCCTCAATGTCTTACAGCCTCTTAGAGTAGAGTTTCTCAAGCTTTTTGATCACAAGTTAATGTTCCTCTTGTTGGGACTTGCCTAGAGAGGACAATGGGGATAAATGTCGCTCCATCTTGTTCGGAGATTTTTTTCCAAACCAGTACACTTTGGTGGGAAACTGATTTGCAGCACTTGGGTTTGGAGAAGACATAGAGGATGGTCAGGGAGAACTACTCATGGAAGACTCTCCCCATGAATTTAATGTCATGGAATGTTTGTAGTCTCGCAAAGTCCTCTCACAAATTCTGTGTGTGTTGCTTGTCAGCAGTTAGGAGATTTATATTTTATTTGTCTTCATGGAGTTAAGATTGTAAGGTTTATTCTGCACTTCTTTGAAATGCATTCCACCGAACACATCAAGTTTTTGTTTCGCACGAAGATGGGCGTGGTGGCGTTAGTATTTTAGTTTTCAAGAAATTTCCCTCCGTGGTGGTTGCCTCAAGTAAAGATCCATCACATCGGACTATTTGGACTTTGCTTGACATTAATGGTCAGTCCCTATGGGTTCTCAACATCTACACCCCTAATGATGGCCATGACAGATCAGCGTTATGGCTATGGCTTGCTGACATTCTACCTTTCTCTACCTCGTTGATTTTTGGCAAATTTAAATATGGTTGAAAGGCTCAATGACAAAATTGGTGCCCTTCCTATGCAATGGTGCATAAGAGAATGTGAACCTTGGTTTTATTTAAAAAACCTCTGGACTTTGGTGGATCCACTTCTCTGACGGCATGCATTAAATACTTCACCTTGGTTTACTTGTTCTAACTACCATGTTGGTTTTGATACGGTCCTCAAATGGTTAGACTGTTTCATATTTTCTGAATGACTTGTATTGTCCTTTACTCTCTCTTATAGGAAACATGTCACTATCCATTATGAATTTATTCTGTTAGACCATAGCGCCATCGCTTGCAGAGTGAAATGGTATGATGGAAGCTTCAAGGTACCACATAATCTATTCTTTCTCAATACTTCCCTCCTCTACCATGAAGGCACCATCTGTCTCATTTCCAAGGTGTGGAACCTTGTGCCACATCTGCCTTATGCCACACCAATTGGATCAAATGGTGGAATGAGGGGATCACTTGCACCGCTACCTTCCTTCGTCACTATAGAAATCAAGTTGTCTAAGTTCATAAACAAGCCGATGATGTTGTGTTCAATGAATTATGAAGGATTTCCTCTCTTCTTGAGCACAACCCCTTTGATGTAAAGTTGCAATCCATGATTGCCTCTCTAAAGCATAAGTTAAAATTTGTAGATAACCATGTGGCCAGAGGGGCTCAGATCCACACTTGGCTACATTGGCTCAAAGTGGGTGACCAAGCCTCTAAAGAGTTTTTAAAATCCCTCCGAGCTAAGCAGGTCAGAGATCAAGTCAAAACTATCAAGCTTACTCAACAACATCTTACCAACCTACTTGAAATCTCCTTGGCCTTTGTCGATCACTACAAGTTAGTGTTCAAAACCCAAGGAGAGATGATGGAAAGGGTGCACACTCAGCAAAAATACCTCAAAGTGGTCCCTCGCAAGCTCATGAATGTTACATAGAAGCTCTAGGATGCCCCTTTAACTCTAGAGGATCTCTTCTAGTCAATGCATTTCATGGCAATGACAAAGCCCTGAGTATCAACAATTTTCCTTGTGAATTTTATAAGGCTACATGGCACTTTGTAGGACTAGACCTGTTGCAAGTCTATAAATAAGCTCTGAAAAATAAGTCTCTGGGTGTTCCCATCAATCGGGGAAATACTAAGTTCATTCCCAAGGCCAAAGACCCAGAGCTTATCACTAGCTATCATCCCATCACCCTCCTCAATGTGTCATATAAAATCCTTGCCAAAGCCCTTGTGAATCATCTTCATTTCATTCTACATGCCATCATCAAACCAAAGCAGATTGGGTTCATTAAGAATAGATACATTCTATAAAATCTCACTATTGTCTGGTAGGGAATTGAATGGGTCCAGACATCTCACCAAGACACCATATTCCTCAAACTAGACTTTGAGAAGGCCTGTGATAGAGTTGAATTGTTATTCATACTAGCCATGCTCTAGGCCCTGGGCTTTGGTCAATTTTTTATCTCAATAGTCTAGACTTTGTTTTTAGAAGCCACGGCATGCCTCATTATCAATAGGCTCAAATCAAAGTAGTTTTGGCTTACTTTGATCCATCGGGCAAGGTCGCCCTTTGGCTCCAGATCTGTATGTTTTGTCTATTGATGTTTTTGGTTATTTCTTGCTCATAAGGTGAAGTGAAAGTTTATCAGGGGCATTTGTCTTCCTGATCACTCTTCTCAACTCATCAATGGCCACTTTATAGATGATATCTTTCTCACTCTTGACGAACAAGTAGCTTCTATTAAAGAGGCATTGAACTGCCTTGATATTTTCTGCAAAGCCTCCAACTCTAATTTGTAGTGGGCTAAAACCCATTGCTTCAAACATATCATGATGCATATTCTTGTTGGGTTGTGGAGCTAAAAGCTTCATTGATGCAAACATGGAGGAGGAGGTAGCTGAGTTGCAGTGAAACCGACGTCGGTCAGGCCAACCGATGCCAGTCATATCCAGTGTGTAGAGCTGCCGACATCGGTCAGTATCGACCGACGTCGGTCACCTCCAGACTAACAGGGATCGACATCGGTCGCCTGTGTGGTTCAGAACTGCGAGTTTCACGAATAGTTTGTTAACGAACCGGTTGTTTGCATGTTAAAGGCTAATTTTAGTCTTGGAGCTACGGATCTAATTATTGTAATTGGATGTCTAATTATTGTTTGCATGAGATCTATATAATAGACTCATGGGCTGTATTGTAAAGTGTGAGGGATCAAAGCAGGGATTCCCTGGGTGCTAGATAGAGAGAGCAAGCTTGGCTCCTCATAGTGCCATAGTGCCAAGTGTGTGTGATCAGGTAGATCTGCGGGAGAGCAAGGTCTGGTAGAAGATCCACATGGGTGCTAGTTTGGAGGACAAGGGTTCTTCATGGTATGTAAGATCAGGTTAGTCTGCAGGTGTGCAAGATCAGGTAGAGATCTACATGTGGTAAGGAAGGTCGGTTGATCTGCAGGTGTGTGTGTGAGGTCAAAGGAGATTTGTGGGGTAGCAAGATCAAAGGTGACAGTAACACATCAAGGAGCAAGATCAGGTGAGATCTACTTGGAGTACATTGTGTACTTGTTTGTACTGGTAGTATTGTTACTGACTGGTGGACTGGCAGTATTGTTACTGGCTGGTGGAGGTGAACAACAACTCTGTGTTTGAGTTGATTGTTGTGACTGTAATTGAGAGAGTGAGCTCTTGAAGAGATTTATTGTTTATGCCCTAGAGGTGTGGGAGCCCTAGAGGAGTGTAAGGAAGAAGACTGTGGCATCTTCTTTGTTGTATTTACTTTTGGAAGAGTATTAATACAATTGGGTATTGTCTCTCATATTATGTGTTGTTTCTGATTTCTAGTTACTTATTACTTCTGGTTAAATTTTGCATTTAGTTGCTTGTACATGGTAATCAATTGTGCTTCTGAGTTCTAACAAAGTGGTATCAGAGCTAAGGTTGCAGGGAGCAGATTTGTGTTTTGATTACAAGTCACTCTCAGGGGTTTTTGATTGAGTGGGAGTATAGCAATGGCAGAAGAAAGTACACTAAGAATGGAGGAATTGAAAAGCAAGAATGATCAATTACGGAGTTATGGAAAGAAAAAGCAGGTAAAGAAAAATTGTAGGTTGATAGCGGATCAACATAAAAGGAATGAAGCAGCAATTGTTGCATGGGTTGCTCTTATATGTTCCTTGGATAAAGTAGAATCTTGGTTTATAGATTTTGTTGCCTCTTTCCATGCAGCCCCAAATAGAGTATTTTTCCATGTTAAGGTCCATGGAGACTTTGGAAAGATTTATTTAGGGGTTGGTGAGCCTTGTCAAAGTATTGGCAAAGGGGAAGTGCAGCTGAAATTGTAGACGGGCAACAGATGGGTGTTGAAGGAGGTCATGCAGGTCCCAGTCTTGAAGATGCGGCTAATTTTTACAGAAAAGTTGGGTGATGAGAGATGCACAGGAACTCTCACAGTGGATGCACTTGAATTAGCTGGTGGTAAGAAAGTAGGTACTCTTTATCTATCTACTTGTATTACTGATTCTTCTTCTGTTGCGAAGACGTGGCTTTGTAGGCTTGGTCACATGAGCAAGAAGGAGATGCATGCTCTTAAGCGAAAGTCAGATGTATTTGACAAACTTAAGAACTGGAAAGCCTTGGTGTTCTTGGAGGAGATGATGGACAGAGATCAGGGGATGGGGTTGGATACTTCTGAGTAGGGCAGTTTGGACAGGGTTTTGATTCAAAGTAAGCTCGCAGGTAAAAAGTCATCACTCACAGGAAAACACAGGTACCGACATCGGTCAGGGGTAATTGACGTCGAACAGGCAGGCACCGACGTCGGTCATGTGCAGACAGGCATAGTCGGTGGTGTCAGGTAGGTGGCGACCGACGTCGGTCAGGGAACCAGCGTCGACAGTCAGGCAGTCGCATGAAACCGACGTCGGTCAGATGCAGACTGGGTGGTGACTGACATCAGTCACTGAAATGGATTTTGGGCGGACAACAAGCTGTCAAGGAGTCTCAAACGCCCATGTGGAGGACTGAAAGGATAAGTAAGCCTCAAATTTGTTATTCCCTTTCTTTACTCTACTTGTTGCTCACTGATGGTCAAGAACCAGGAAGTTTTAAAGAAGCAGAGCAGGTAAAATCTAAGAAACTGTGGGAGAGTGGCATGAATTCTTTAGAAGAGAACCAAACGGTAGATTTGGTAGAGTTGCCAGCCAGGTTAAAGAAGAGAGGGAATGGACACGTGAGATGGAAGGCCAAGTCATATGGTCTTCAACAAGCTCCAGGACAGTGGTACAGGTTTGACAGGTGGATGACAAAGCATGGCTTTAGTCAATGTCATTGTAACCATTGTGGTTTATTTACCAGGTTGGATAATGGTCGTGACATTATCCTATTATTGTATGTGGATGATGTGCTTGTTGCAGGTGCATACATATAGGGTTTTACTGAACTAAAGGTAAAGTTAGTTCAGTGGTGTGCCATGAAGAATTTGGGAGCAGTGAAATTCTTTGGCATGAGTAATCCTAGAGACAGGGAAGATCACAAGTTGATGTTGTCACAAGATGATTGTGTGAAGGTAGTGCAGGATGCAGAATGGAAAGCGCACCTATGGATGGACAGTTCATAAAACAGGGTCCCCAATCACATGATGAGGTTGAGTACATGTGTACTCCCTGATATTGCCCCAGTAGTGGGAGTTGTCAGCAGGTTTGTGGCCAATCTGGGAAAGAAGCATTGGAGAGTAGTTCAGTGGGTTCTCAGGTATCTGAGAGGGACCAACAGCAGGTATACATGCAATGTAGGGTCAGGGACTTCACTACATGGGTATGTAGATTCAGATGTGGCAGGTTACTTGGATGACAGGTGGAACATCATAGGTTTTATGGTGGTTGGTCTTCAGGATTGATCTTGAAGAGGGATACAAGCTAGGAAATAGATTAGACAATGTATAGGTATAGGTACAGGTACAACTATTTATCTCTAAGTGGGAGATTGTTGGGTTGTGGAGCTAAAAGCTTCACTAATGCAAACATGGAGGACGAGGTAGCTGAGTTGCAGTGAAACCGACGTCGGTCAGGCCAACCGACGTCGGTCATATCTAGTGTGCAGAGCTACCGACATCGGTCAGTATCGGCTGACGTCGGTCACCTCCAGACTAACGGGGACCGACGTCGGTCACTTGTGCAGTTCAGAACTATGAGTTTCATGAACAGTGTGTTAATGAACTGGTTGTTTGCATGTTAAAGGCTAATTTTAGTCTTGGAGCTGCGGATCTAATTATTGTAATTGGATGTCTAATTATTGTTTGCATGAGATCTATATAATAGACTCATGGGTTGTGTTGTAAAGTGTGAGGGATCAAAGCAGGGATTCCCCAGGTGCTAGATAGAGAGAGCAAGCTTGGCTCCTCATAGTGCCATAGTGCCAAGTGTGTATGATCAGGTAAATCTGTGGGAGAGCAAGGTCTGGTAGAAGATCCACAGGGGTGTTGGTTTGGAGGACAAGGGTTCTTCATGGTATGTAAGATCAGGTTGGTCTGCAGGTGTGCAAGATCAGGTAGAGATCTACATGTGGTAAGTAAGGTCGATTGATCTGCAGGTGTGTGTGCGAGGTCAAAGGAGATCTGTGAGGTAGCAAGATCAAAGGTGATAGTAACACATCAAGGAGCAAGATCAGGTGAGATCTACTTGGAGTACATTGCGTACTTGTTTGTACTGGCAATATTGTTACTGACTGGTGGACTGGCAGTATTGTTACTGGCTGGTGGAGGTGAACAACAACTCTGTGTTTGAGTTGATTGTTGTGACCGTAATTGAGAGAGTGAGCTCTTGAAGAGATTTACTGTTTATGCCCTAGAGGTGTGGGAGCCCGAGAGGAGTGTAAGGAAGAAGACTGTGGCATCTTCTTTGTTGTATTTCTTTCTGGAAGAGTATTAATACAATTGGGTATTGTCTCTCATATTCTATGTTGTTTCTGATTTCTAGTTACTTATTACTTCTGGTTAAATTTTGCATTCAGTTGCTTGTACATGGTAATCAATTGTGCTTCCTGAGTTCTAACAATTCTAGCATGGCTTAAGCAATATAACTGGAAATAGATCCAAAACAGTGAGAAATTTAAATTTCTTGGCATCCCATTTGCTTTTGATATTTCTCACTTTGAGTTGTGGCAACATGTCATTGATAAAGTGGAGAAAAAGGAGGAGTATTGGATCACGAAACCTTTATCATTATCTTGAAGATTTTAGGTTTGTTCTAAGACCCTGGTTAAAACCCATGTCTACTATTTCATGTTGGGCCCCCTTTAAAGCCTTAAATGACAAGTTGGCCAAAGTTCTCAGATATTTTATATGGGCCAATGTTAAATAGACTCATGGATACCACATAGTGGATTAGGATATTTGTTGTCTTCCTCGTGATAAAGGTGGTGTGAGCATTATTCACGTTTATAGACAAAGCATTGCTCTATATGCTAAATGGATGGTTTAATCAATCAAAGACAATGAGGCTTGGAAAATTCTCCTATGGCACTGCATTGCCTTTGGCTCACCATATGGTAAAGTTAGTTGGAAAAATGTTGGGTTTCACACCTTAATTGTTACCATTGCTCCCGTCAGAATCAATGGATCTTTCATGGCTAAAAGTATTTAGAAAGCTTTTGAAGCTATCAAACCACATCTTAGATGGGTGGGCGATCATTTTTGAAATGACTTGTCTTTCAATGACCACAACATGTGGTCTCCTATTATGACCAGCTCTAGTGTTCTCTTAGCAGAATTGTCGAGTATGAAAGCTTTGAGGCTTTTCAAAAAAGGTATTCATAAAGTTAAGGATTTGATTTCCTACCATGATTGGGCTTCTTGGCCTCTATTAATAGAAAAAGACAAGTTAATCAATTCTGACTTAACTTTCATCTTGTGGGTCTAAGAAATGATGTTCGATGTCACGCTGCATAAAATGGGTTTATAGTCTCCACGCACTTGGTGGAAAGATTGGAGATGAAACTATGATACACTTTTTAAGAATTATTCTTCAAGTCTCTTTTATCAAGTCATGAGCCCTTTCTCTCCGACTCCAGCTAAGTTAAACAGGGGATGGAATTTGACGTAGGACCTGGCTTAACAAACTTAATAGAATCTAGGTTGTGAAGCTTGAGCCCAAGCTCGCTCCCTTTCTTTGGTGCCTGGTTAACCAAGGCCTTCCTCTCAAAGAGCGTCTCCTTCATATTTGGGTTGCTCAACCTAAGTTTCTTGCTTGTTCCAGACCAAAGTCTTTCAAACATCTCTTTTGGACTTGCCCCAAATCCCAATCCGGTTGGCACTAGATCCACAACATATTCCAGACCTTTCACCCAAAATCATTTTCTTGGCAAATGGCCTTCTTCAGGGATAATGCTCAGTGGCCGACATATATAACTTTTCTATGGAATTTCTTCAAAGCTATTATATTATTTCAATTCTGGAAAGCTAAAAACTCAACTTTATTTAAAAATGAAGAAACATCTCATCTCTTTTATGTTAATGACAAGGTGGTTGTTATCTCTTCGGCTAGATACAAGCACAAGCAGAGAAGGTGGCCCTGGAATTCCAGCACTTGCAAGAGCTTCTCAACCACTTGGGGAGTGTTCCCTGCACCATGAGCCTTGTCCCCCCAGACCATCCAACACATGGATCTCTTTCATTGATGAAGTCATTTGCATAGTCGCATTTGCTTCTCCACTCCTCATTGAGAGGGGTGAAATCTGTGGCCACTACGTGGGAATTTTAATGCTAGTCAGTCCCGTTGGAGTTCACCTTTGTAGGGGAGTGGTCAAGTTGGTAGTGTTGTTCAGCAACCTCTTGGTTAGGATGGTTGGGTGCCCCCAAATCCTCCCTCTGTTGAGCTTTCCTTTTGGAGTGCCCAATCGCATAAAGATGATCTACCACCTCCTCCTTTTGGAGCAACAACTTGTGCTTAGTTACTTGCCTTTTAATATGTTATGTTGTTTGGTTCTCTCATTTTTATACATTGTCTGTAAATTTTGCTGATATGAATTGGTCCCTTTTGACCAGCGTGGAATTGGGCCATGACTTTCTACCAGCCACCTTATTGTTGTAACCATTGCATATCTTTATTTTTTGACTAGTAATAGTTATATTGATGTGTTCCAATAGTAAAATATACCCTTTTAAGTTCCCATTTGCATTGTTAACTTGAGTTTCTAAATTGGATTTTAAGTTGTCCCATCTGTTTGTGTTTAAAATTGTGAAACCATGCTGATTTGTTTTTACAATAATCAGCTTGTGTGACATGTCCTCCATTTTGGAGTGCTTGTTGCAATTATTTATAGCTCAGATTAAAAAGAAGAGGATTAACATTCCAATCGTGTTCCCGAAATATTATTTGACCTCGTTCTGAAATATGATTTGACCTCATTTTCCTATTTTCCAAGTTAGATGGTTGTTCAACTATTCTGGTTCAAACTGGATGTACTTTGAGGTGTAGGGAAGAGAAGGCCTCCAATTAATAATAGTACTAGCCTTTGGGCATGGCCAATAGATTGATCGGTATCTGTTAAGTTCGAACCCTGCACCCCTAGGGTGTCCCTCATTTCAGATCAAATTTACCAAGGAGAGACAGATTATAGTGGTAGCTTTCTACAATCGACCCCATAAAATGTGATGAGATAATGATGGAGCCATTGCTTATTTCTGTGTTCAACCAAAAATAAAATTAATGCTAACATCATTATTTTTAGGATGATATTTTTTGTGAATGATTGTTCACCAAATTGGGTTTGGTGTTTATTAAATTTCCGTGGCAGTTTTCATAGTTAAAGCTTGATTGAGTCCTTCCATTTCCTGTATGCCATACAATTGCCTTCTCCAAAGATTTTTACCCATAAGGATGAAGAGATAGAGACTTAGAGAGTCTCCTCGACCAAACCCTCAAGTAGAGTGAAAAGGATGCCCCATATTCCCCTTGAGAGAAATAGTATAGGTAGGAGATCAAATACAATTGTTTATCCATTGGATCACTGATTGGCTAAAGCCAAAAGCTCTCTGAGTTTGTTCAATCCAATCTCAACTGCGTTTATCAAAATCTTTAGATATATTCAATTTTTTCATGATTCATTTTCTGTTTCGAGTCTTCAATGAACCAAGGAGCTCTTGGACTGCTATGATATTGTCATTAATTTGGGACTTTGGTATAAGAGCAAGCCTAGTATGGTTTAGTTGTTTTAACATTTGTTGATGCATGCAAGATTCATCTATGATAGATCCCATTTCATATTTAATTGTCCCAAAAATTATGATAATAGAGGACAATAAATTTATTAAGGCCAAGGGCCTTAACTGGATGAATATAGAAAATAACTCTTCTTTCTTCTTTTGTTGTTGGTTTCATCATTCCATCATTGTCCTTTTCTAGGATAAGTTGAGAAATATCGTGCAGCGATTCCTATTGAATTTTATTTTTTTTTAGAAGTAGAGGTAGATTCAATTAGAGTATCCTGGAAAACAATTGAGGCATTAGATACATTAGCATGAGTGGAAGTGTGAAGACTTCCATTTTCTGTTTGAGTTCACTCAACCAAGTTGATATGTTGTCTACTGAAAATAGAGTGGAAGATTATTTTGGTATTATATGATCTTCCCGCTTTATCCATTGGTTTTTTAACTCTCTTTCCAATAACTTTTTCTCAATCATGTTTTGGTGTCAACACCTAGGTTATTAGACTTTGTTCGTCTTGAATGAAGAGAGCTTCCAGAAATAACCATTTAAGGAGTACTTTGATCTAAATTAAACGTTTGGGATCACCCTTTGCGATCCATCATCAGAGCATAATAGTGAGAACAAACAAGAGCACCCCAATTTAAAGAAAAATCTATTTAAGTTTCCCTGATGCTACTCCTAGGACCACATGTAAAAATTAAAGGCAATAATTTAAAAAATGTATTTTTGCAATAGTTTTTTAAATGTTTCCAAATTTTTAAAAACTTCATAGCCACAATTTAATAAATGGTTAGCTCATAATAGTTATAATTAATTTAGTGATATTTTGTTAATTAGTTTGATTAAATGTTAATGAGCTTTAATATATATTTTTTTGTTTACATTTTAATTATTAGTTGCAATAGTTGTTAAATAATTAATTAAAAAATGACTGAATTTATGTTTTGATAGCCAAAAATTAGTAAATGACCACCTTATTAATAATTATTAAATTAGTTAAGATGTTAATTAAAACTAATATGATAAAGGGCTTCAATGTTTATTTTGTTATTTTTTCAATGTTCATTAGGCCCAAATTCCCTTATGTGCTTTTGGGTTGCTGCTAATTGGACCTTAATATGCTTTCCTCGCTCATATATATTTTGAAATTCTGCTTTGTGCCATTGTTTGAGTTTAGCTTTTCAATAGTTGAGTTTTTCAGCAAGTTTGTACATTACATACCTGGGAATAAACAGAGCCTCAGTCCAACATGTAATGACATTTTTTTTAATGAAAACGGGATGGTTGAGCCACATTTTTTCAATTCTGAATGGGTGTTTCATTTCCTTTAAAAATTCGTCAAAAAATCCAGAACAATTGGCTGATGTTCCAAAAGAGTGGTGTCACTTACTCATGCTTCCATCTGTCTATTTGACTAGAGCCATTGATCTGATAATAATACTGTCTAATTCTTCTACCATTTAGTTTTCTCTTTTCTTTCTATTGCTCCAAATAAAAAGTCCGTGTAAATTCCAGATCCATCAAAGTGGTGTTGAGCTCCAATTTATTGAGAGCCTCTATTGTTCTATGATTGAAGCCTACTCCAGAGTCTGAATAGTATTGAAATCCCCCATTATAATGGGATTTCAGATGGAGGCATTGAGGACCCAGTTTGCTAGCAGTCATAGTTATTCTATTGTTTCCATAAGTGGGAATGTACAGATTGATGATATTGCATATATCTTGAATTTCATTAAAAAAGAGATGATTTAAGATCGTACCTTGCAAGGTCCCAATGTATGAGAGTTATGATTTCTTTACACAAAATGAATGTTTGTTTGCTGCCCCAAACTCCTGCAAGTTTAGGGGTCTTAATCGCTCCATATCTGGTTATTTCTTGGAGAAGAATCATATCAATATGCTGTGTTCTAATCATATCCTTGATGAAAAGGTGTTTATGAGGCACCCTAAGCCACTTATATTCCAAGTACTATCCCCATTAGGGAGTACTCAAAGGAATGGCGATGCCTTCTCCCTGGACTTCTGCAAGAACAGTGGCTTTGGGAGTCCATATTTGCATCATCTTTTCCGCTAATTAATTTATGCTCGTATCTTCATCTGATTCAATGTGGTCCCTTGGTTGATTTTATTTTTTTCTCTATAGTTTGTATGGCTCTAGATTCCTAGATTTTAAATTTAAGAGCACATCACCCTCGTTTCGGTTATCTTGTGGGTGGTTCTTTTTCCCTTTATTGCTGGTTTTTGACAAGGAAGCATTAAACGTGAATTGCAGCAAACGTTGGGCTTGCTAATGGTGTTTGTCCTTGGCTTCTACAGGCTTGCGGAAATCCTCTTGTAAGAGATCCGCTGACTCTTCTTGAATCTCTGCATTGGTTGCTTAGATATCTTCCATATCCTCTATACCTGTATCAGCAAGAGCAGAAAAAGGGTTTTCAAGTGATAAGTGTGTTGTTTGACTCACTGGTCCTTTTCTTTTTCTGGTGTATGCCCTTCAACTTTTTGTTTCAATCATTTTTTTCTGATTTGATATTTGTGTGCCTTGCTGTTTTAAATCTGAAGAAACGAATGGATTCTGAGGTTCTTGATGATTATAATGTTGCTCCATTTTAGCTTGTGGCTATGTGGTGTGTTGCTCGTGTTGGACATACCTTGGCTAAATACCCATGTTCGTGGCAAATTCTACATGTGAAGGGGATGTTCTCATCGTCCAAGGGCTGCTCCCATTCAATACCCTTGATTTCCAAGATTAATCTATCTACCAATGGCTTGTCTAAATCTATGTTGATGCAAATTCTAGCATGCTTCAACACTCCAAGATTTTTGGTGACCTCTGAAGCCGTGATATACATTAACACTCCTATTGTTGTTCCTATCTTCCTTAAACAGGATTTCTGTCAATATTCGTTTGGAAACAAAGGAAGCTTGAACCATAGTTGCACTATACAAGGTAGATCCTCTGTAGGATTGAATGCAGGTGACCACGTTTCATAAACAAGCTAGTTTTCTTCATGAACCAAAGGCCTCCTTGAAAGGCATCATCCCGTTCTTGCTTTGAGGAGAAAACAACCATGACGATTGGGCATCATCAGGATTTCCACTGTACCTGATGGGTTCCAGTTTTCTTGCACCCATATTGGAAGTGTTTTGGATCCTGGATAGGCACCCATGAATCTGCATATCAAAACTTTGTCCATCAAAATTCAATCTATGTTCCATCTCATCAATGGGGAAATGAGATAGACACTTTAAGAGTATCCATTTTCAGATAACACCCATTTTTTTTCTTTGTGGGAAAGTTGGGCCTTAACGTGGACCAGTGTGCTTTATAGTGAGGCACTGTTTTGTTAGAGAATACTGTCTTACAGTTGGTAAAAGATTGCAATGGGGAAGGAGAGGCTGTAGAAGAGGCCATGGTCCCCTCCACAGGGATCTGAAACTACATCCACTCAGACTTTGGCTGTTGCATATTGATCAGCTTCTGATATGGATGAGTTTTTGTTGCAGGTGTAGATGGGAGAGCATGAGATGGTATTAGGTGGGAGAGCTCTTTTGTGTTGTGAAAGACGTCTCAGCCTTTGTTTCGTTGTAGCATAGAAACATACAGCCAACACCTAGTAGGTTTTGTAGCTTGTCCTTGATTCTGATTTTCAGGCAGGATAAATATAAAAATAACTTTCAATAGCACAAGCATTATATTCCTCGAAATTGCTAAGCAGACCTTAACTGAAACATAGACTTCGGGGTTTTAGTTGGTGGTTTACTTATCCTTAGGGCCCAGATGTGAAGCTTATCCATGCTGCCAAATTTTTTTCACCCAAAAGGGCAGATCAAACATATAAACAATCCTACAAACACACGTCCAAAAACAAAGTTTTCAAATTCAATTAAGTTATGGTAAGCAATCCTCACCTAAGTATAAGGAGGGAAATTAAGTTGCACTTTCCAGTCAGCATAAAACCTCATAATCATCCTTTTCAAATCCAAGCTGGCATTCTGTTAGGCTATCACCAAAAGCAAAATCTTGCTTTGAGGTGGAGCAACAAGTTAAGTAAATAAATGACATGTTTCCAACCCAAATCCTTCATTAGCACATGTTCTATGGCTTTCTCCATGCCATGATATTCTGGAAAGTGCATGGCCATTTCATTGTAGATTTTCTATGGGGGTAGTTGATATTTGAGGTGCTTGTCCCCCCGATGCCTATCCTAGCAGCAATTCTGCAATGCCTCCAATCACTAGGTTAGGCA
Source organism: Torreya grandis (assembly GCA_037957365.1). Classification (NCBI taxonomy): domain Eukaryota; kingdom Viridiplantae; phylum Streptophyta; class Pinopsida; order Cupressales; family Taxaceae; genus Torreya; species Torreya grandis. Next base: position 670,181 of record JARHVA010005065.1, on the reverse strand, counting down.
TTGGTCTTGTCATTGTTGCTAGCTTAGTTGATGTCATTTGTGTTGCTCTACTTACTTTTAGTGTCGAAAACTTTTTGTGGGTTGTTTCCCACCTTGTGTTACTGACATTAGATGATTTGGTATGCTTCTATTCAAGTTCTATTGTGGTGAGATAGCGCCCAATGGTCTAGAGGTAGTTTTGCTTACCTCCTTGTATGGAATAATCTATTCAATCACAAAGTTACAATCCAAGTCTTTAAAACATCTAAGATCTAAGTCGTCAGCAGAGTCAATTATTACTTCTATACTTTCTTCAAGTGGGGGATCCAACACGTGAGCATGCACCGTAGGTTCAAAGGGAATATGCGCATCAAGTGTATATGTAGTCACCAAATTCTATGGGAAACCAATGAATTCTACACCTATCAAGTGTTGAGCTCAATTCATCACATCATTATATCTCTCATCCTCATGCTGTTGTATTTCAAGAGATCCTTCCCCATGCCCTTCCTGCTCACTACGGGTCCTCTTGGCACTTCCAAGTTCTAAATCTTCCATCAGTCGGTGTCGTCTCTTATTATAGGTCTATCTTCTGAGCTCTTGGGATCAATTTGCTTGTCCCCTTCCATTATGCTTTACCTACACATCCCCTTCTCCCCCTTTACATTGCTCAAACACAAAAGGACTTTAGCATTCCATCCCCAAAGTTTCAAAACCATAATCCACCATTAGCTTTTTGAGCTCTGCACTGAATTCCTTCACAAATGTGCCTCTTGGGTTGTGCAAAAACTGGTACTCCGCTTCCTCAGGGCACAAATATGTTGAGATTGCAAACTCTAGTATGTAGCTATTCAAATCTCTTTGCCGCCATTTATCTACTGCTCTAGTCCAAGTAGCATCCATGCTCTCAAGCCTCTCTAGGTGCTCCTTTGTCCACTCATAGCATTGTCCATAGCTTCATCTTTTGTGGGTTGAATGTGCATCCAACCACCAGTACACATGCTCAACTCGTACAAAGCATCTTATAGGTTGTTCTGAACCCATTTTCTTAGCTTTTGTCCTTTACAAGTTGGATGCTTCAGCTTAAAGCTATCTTCCACCTATTGCATCTAGCACTTGATGTTTTTGAGAGAAAGTTGGTACATCATTATGTCATACCATTACAACAACAAAATTCAACACGGGTCCCAGCAACAGAACCAAAATGTTGTAGAAAAGAGTGTGTTAGCTCTAGTCAATTCTAAGTCTATTAAAACTAGGCACAAACGTGGGATACTCCCTTTGCGCTCAACATTTGAACACCTGGTTGAGATGACATCAATCCACATAAGGCATAGGCCTTATGTGCTTAGTCGAAGTGCGGGTGAGATGGAATCGAGCCCTGCGTTAGGCTAGTTATGCCATGGTGCGAGACTTCAATTAGGGGACTTGATCAATCCAATGAAAGCTTTAGGTAGATCAATAGGCGCAAGCCTTTCGTGGACTAAGCCTAGTGTCATATGGGCGTTTGAAGGGTCAAAAGGCTGCTTTCACTCAAACTACTCATGCTAGACACACGTTCCTAACAAGGGTAGGAACACTTAGTGCAAAATATATACTCATTCTCTATACATAGTTATGATGATGTCACCATTGATTATAGGGACTCCATTATCGAAGTGAACCAAATAAATTGCACGACTGCTAGTCAACATTTTCTATTGAAAGTAAAACATTACCTACATATGCATTTCCTTAGTACTTCAAGCAAAAAGAAGTAAACTAGATAGAGTACATAACAGTCTTCACCATTAATCAAAGTTAAAAATAGAGTATAGAGTTCATAGTAGAATACATGTTCAGTTCATATTACTTAACGACCCAGAGGCTCACAAAAGAGCTTGGCTACTTATAAATGGAGCCTCAATGGCTTCCATACGGTTCCTAAGCCTAATGGTTGTCGAAGCAATGTCTACAGAGGATTCATTTTGCCAGAGCTCCGCTACAATTATTTGTCTCCTTGCCTCTACTTGTTTGAGCTCCTTAAATAGCCTTCAGGAGCATTTTTGCCAAGGTGGAATGTGCACGTCAAGTGCCGAGTTGTAAATTGGTGATCATTCCTGCCAGCTCTATAACCTTGCAAACTCTAGGCTGCAGTTGCCACATCTTGCCAATCCTAGAAGATGACCTAAAAATTTGGAAGGTAGTTGCCTACCATCTGGAGCAAGATATGCATTACACCCTCTAGTTGGTGCCAAAATACCACAAGGTGACGCACTACACAAAAATGATTCCTTTGGGCCTAAGTGGATGTCATGTTGGCGCGGATCCTTTACTTAACGAGTTAGGGGCCCAACATTATTTCATAGATACTAGTAATGCATGGGCATGAATGCATCTACTTGTAATGAATGTTTCATAAATCTTGTAGAAATTACCCTAACATCTATAAAATTAGCATTCAAAAACCTTAAAGAACAAAGCTATCAATCTAGGCAATCAGGTTACATGTATCATTATACGACACAAATCAAATTAATGCTGATGTGGTGAGAAAATTAAGACTGTTATTATATATTTTTTTAAGTTTAATTTCTATCTTTGGGGAGTTGTTTTGTGGCTGCCACTTAGCGATTGCATACCTCACCACATTTTAGTGACACCTGACAGAGTATCATATGATGAATCTCATGCATGTGGATGATAATGGTTTATGTATTTGTTGGGTGAATATTTTGTCGGCCAGCTAACTGGTGACCAAAATAGTTCCTATCACCACAACATAGGGAGATGGGTCGTCCTAGTGTGCAGCTTTACTACATTAGCAAGGGACAAATCTCTCCTCTCATCAAGGGGAGGTTCCCTATTAAATTTGTAGAGGCTATATACTATGTAAATAAGCAGAAAGTAAGACACAGGGGTGGGATAAACCATCCATCTCTCTTCTTTCAGAGATGATGCTGACAAACAAGTAAGAAATCTTGGGTCATGGAGAAGGTACTTCTCTTCTTTCAGAAGCAACTTTCAACCAAGAGCCAGATTTCTTTCCAAATAGTAGAAATCTTGGTGCAATGACAGGAGGCACTTCTCTTCTTTCAGAAGTGTTCTTCAGCAGGCAGCAGGAATCTTTCAAGGAGCAAGTAACTGGTAACCAAAAGTGCAGAGTAACCAACAGCCTAAAATGTAGTGCAAAGTCTCCACCTCAACTGCCCAAGAGTGAAATACGAAGAACAATGGGGGTACAAAGTCGTCCCAAGGTCATTTACACAGAAACATAAAATAAAAACACACTAAAGACAATTGCAGACAGCACAAAGTCTTCCACAACTGACTTCAGGACACCTTCCTGATTACTTCTGTTAGTTCTACTTGTTAGATCAAATAAACAAGAATGCTCCTAGGAAACAGACATAAGAACAATTTCCTAAAATAGCACAAGCTATAACAACACAAAATCTGCAAGTAACTTTCTTTCTCATTCAGATAAAATAATATGAAATTACAATCTGAGCTCAAAGTCTCAGTGATGCCTTTCAATTTGGGCAGAGTTTCGCTTCTGGTAAGGGGAAGATCTCCTTTACAAATGAGAGATATTACAATCTTATAGCAACTACGTAGGATTGGCACTTTTTTCCATGGGACGGCCCATGTTGCAGTCAACGTCTTCAATGCGCCTTCAGTCCTGTCTAGAGAGACCATGCCGAGAATAGTGTGCTGCGATAACTATGGCGTGTTACTTTATCTCAAATGTCTCCTCTTGGGCCTGGGTCATCTGGTATCTGCACAGCTGTCCACTTTGCGTTTACTCCAAGAAAAACAAACAGGCTGTGCCATCAATGTTTACAAGCCAAAATATTTGCTTGGTGAACTGTTCCACCTACTGAAATAACTTTTGCATAGATATTTCTGGCTTTTCCCTCTTTGTCTCTTCCTAGTTTTGTCTTTTTCTGGCATTTGAGCTCTCGAGGCTGAATTCCCATCTTTGTTGGCTCTTTACGCTCTTCCATCAGCGGTTCTTCCCTTTGGCATTTTGGCCTTTGAATGCATTCGAGTCCGTCATCCTCCTTAGCAATTCCTTCGTGTCTTTCTCGCTTGCTTTGGCCGCTTTCCACTGATCTCAACAAGTGACACGTGGCATGTTTCACTGTGAAATAGGCGAGGACACGTGGCAGCATCCGCTTACTTTATCAACTCACCCAGGGCCCACCATAGTCTTAACAAAATGAAAGGGAGAGACTGCGGATGTTGACACTTGGCAGCTCCCGTCGAGCTTTACCAGGGACACGTGGCAACTTCCGTAGCTTTGAAACTTATTAGAAACTGTGTCCCGACAAACGACACTTGGCAGCTTCTGCTTTGGCTCTATAAGGGACACGTGGCAACTTTTGCTGCACTTTGTCTTTTTCTATCAAACATTTTTTTGCGGGCTTTTCCTTTTTTGGCAATCTTTTCCTTCGGACAAAAAGTCTGAAGGAATTCCTTCGCTTTGTCTTTTTCTACCGGGCTTGGGCTTTCGGGCTTTTCCTTAGCCGCTCATTCCCTTCAATTTCTTCGGGCTCTCTTCTCGGGTGAATTCTTTCGAACAAAATGTCTGAAGGAATTTTGCCTTGGTCATTTTCCTGCAAAAAAACCTTTTCGAAGGAATTCTTTCAGCTAGTCATTTCCATCGGACAAAAAGTCTGAAGGAATTGGTCCTTTTGGGCCTTGAACCAAATCCGAAGGAATTGTTCCTTTTGGGCCTTGAACCAAATCCGAAGGAATTCTATTTCTTTTGGCTTCTCTTTGACCCTTGAACAAATGTAGCCTGCCCTCCGCAAGGGTGTTTGTTCCTTCGGCCCTGTGGCAGCCCCTTGAACCAACCGATTGAACCAACTTTGGTTCAACGGTTCAATGGTTCAATCGGTTCATTCTTCGTTATTTGGCTAAGTCTTTTAATCGCTCAAATAAAATGCGTTGAACCAACCGATCGTTGAACCTTTACTGAAGCGCTTAACTCATTGAACCCGTTGAACTCGTTGAACCAAAATGGTTCAACGGTTCAATGGTTCATTCCTTGCTTACAAGCTTGCCGATGAACATTTTGGTTGAACCAAAGCGTTGAACCTGTCCCGAAAGTGTCTAAGTGCGAGAAACTTGTCCCTTTTTATTGAACTCACCTGCATAAGCCTTTGAACCCGTTGAACCTGCTAATCTCAAGCATGTTGAGTCCGTAGAAACATATCTGCAGAGTTCATAGATTTAAGCCTGTAGAGTCTGTAGATTTAAGCCTGCGGAGTCCATAGATTTAAGCCTGCAGAGTCCGTAGATTTATGGAAAAGCTTTGAAAAATGAAGAACTGGAATGCTCAGAAGAATTTTCAAGAAGGGAAGAGATAATTTTGGCCCTATAGGACCAAAATAGCTCGTGTTGTTCCAAAAATGAGTGACATTTTTGGGGAACAACAACTGGCTCTAGTTGGGGAACTTCCTTCTGTTGAAAAAAGTGATTGAAGGGAGTAGAATCCATAATATTCTAGTGCCTTGAAGCGTGTCATTGGGTTACAGAGTCATGCTACCCAAAAAGAAAGGCGACAAAAATGAAAATGAAAAGCACAAAATAGAACAAAGACTTTACAAACATACAAATGTACAGGTGAATTTATTTGGTGCTTCAAGAATTGAAGTACCTCAGATGCTGCCCCTTGAGAGGCAGTGAAAATGGCCTTCTTCTTGATAAACTAGCAATAAGCCATTTTGTCCCCAAAATCGGTGACGGGCGAATGGAACTCTCCACCAGGAATCCAATCTCCTGTGTCTTCCTCTTGGTTCTCTTCTCTTGCTGCCCCTTAGCAAGACTCGATTTTTAGTCTAAAAACCATGAATCTTTGCTCTCCTTACAAAGAGTTCCTTTTCCTGATTTTGATGGGCAGTAGCACGGTCTAATACCATAATTTGCTATTCTGATAGCTCAACCTAGCACATGTCTTGATTGTCCCCCTCAGATATCTCAGATTCTTCTTCACTTGGAAGGGAGGGTTTTTCTATGCTTATGATGCACTCCACCAATTCTTCTGTTATTTCATCCTTGCCTGAAGACTCAAACAAAATTTGGGCTGTAAGGGCCGCCATTTGGGTCTCGACACATTTGACATGATCAATTATGTCAAATGGCTGGATTGGACTAGGCACAGGGGATGGGAGTTCATCCTTTTGGTTTTTGGGAGGGGTGGGAGGACTGATCTGTGATTTTGAAGTAGAAGGTGCAGAGATGTTCGATGTACTTACTTCTACAGCAACTACCAGATCCTTTGGCTGGAAAGGCAGAGTGGTTCCCTGCTTAGCAATTGAAATTGTCAGTTGAGGTTGCTCCTCTGTCTTTTTCTTATCAGCTTGCTGGGCTGACTGGTTCTTGGACCCAGTGAACACTGCGCATGATCCCTCGGCTGCTTCACCTTTACTTCTAGGTTCATCCTGGTAACTCAGAAAACCATGTGGGTGTCGCCAGCTGACTCTTCTTGATCCTCCCTGAAGAGGTCAGCATAATTTTCTTGATGAAACTCAAGTTGGAAAGAGAAATCATGCTATATTTTCAAATATCCAACTGTTGAGTTGGCTGGAGGTGCTTTAATGGCCAGGTTCCTCTATGGGAAAGGAAGACGATTTGGCTGCCCTTGATCCCTGGCAGCATTGCCTTGATATGCTTGATTAGGGAATGTCCTTCTTGGTGCATCTCTGTACGAAGGAGCAGATGACATCCCTTGGGCCATTTGTCTTCTGAGGGCCAGCACTTCATTTGCTAGCTTCTGCACCATTAGATCAGTGGTGGCTGCTAGTGAGTATTCAGAAGATGAAGAGGATTTGCCTCTGCATGGATCTCACCTTATCCTTCCTGCCAAGATAAGGTCATCTTCTACCTCAGTGGCCAAGTCTTGAGCAGTAGCAAGGTCTATGTGGCCAACTCGTCTCAGCAGAAAACTCACTTCAGGCAATTGTGAGTTGATGACTAAGCATTTGAGGTTCTGAGGCGTTGGCTAGGCAACCATGGGAATCTTGTGCCTCAGCTTGTTGAACCTGGCAATAAAATCTCTCATAGGCTCATGAGGTTCCTTCTTCATCTGAGTGAGCTGGGCCAACAAAGCATGTGCATCTTCTGCAGGTTTGAACCTGGCTTCAAATTTAGCTTTGATAATGTCCCAGCCAGTTACCGATCCAATTTGCAGATGGTAAAACCAGTCTGCAGTAGCACCTTGTAGTGTCTCCACAAACAACCTAACTGCTACGTCTTCAAATTCCACCCCTATCACACCACAGGCTATGGTGAAGGCTATAATGTGTTCATCAGGGTGGACTCTTCCATCACCAAAGAAGTTGGGGAAATTCTTTCTTGAATTGAGTGGTAGCTCATGCAGGGGTGGAGTTAGATTAAGTGGGCCAAATGAGTTACCCCAGGGGCCTCGAACTGCCATGATTTAATTATTGAAAAATGGGGATAACACATCTGGGTGGAATTGCCAGATGGTAGGACAAAAATGGAAAAGAACTGGCCCTGCTTCAGCTTAAAGCTTGAGGCTTCAAACTGCGCGTTCTTTCCCAGCGGATCTGGTTTGCAGACCAGATTAAAATAATGGAGATGGAGGAAAATGGTAAGGCTATAATGAATAATGGGTAAGACCCAGATGGGAGTCGCCAGACTCTATAATGGATAAGGGTAGGGACTGCTTGTTCAAGTCCCCAGCGGAGTCACCAAAAATTGTATAATGGATAAGGGAAGGAACTGCTTCAATTTAAAACTTGAGGCTTCAGACTACACATTCATCCCCAGCGAAGTTGCCAAAAACTGTTGGGTGAATATTTTGTTGGCCAGCTAACTGGTGACCAAAATAGTTCCTATCACCACATCACAGGGAGATGGGTCGTCCTGTTGTGCAACTTTACTACATCAGCAGGGGACAAATCTCTCCTCTCATCAAGGGGAGGTTCCCTATTAAATATGCAGAGGCTATATACTATATAAATAAGCAGAAAGTAAGACACAGGGGTGGGATAAACCATCCATCTCTCTTCTTTCAGAGATGATGCTGACAAACAAAGAAGAAATCTTGGGTGATGGAGAAGGTACTTCTCTTCTTTCAGAAGCGACTTTTAGCCAAGAGCCAATTTTTTTTCCAAATAGTATAAATCCTGGTGCAATTACAAGAGGCACTTCTCTTCTTTTAGAAGTGTTCTTCAACAGGCAACAAGAATCTTTCAAGGAGCAAGTAACTGGTAACCAAAAGTGCAGAGTAACCAGTACCCTGAAATGTAGCGCAAAGTCTCCACCTCAACTGCCCAAGAGTGAAATACGAAGAATAATGGGGGCACAAAGTCATCCCAAGGTCCTTTACACAGAAACAAAAAATAAAAACACACTAAAGACAATGCAGACAGCACAAAGTCTTCCACAACTGACTTCAGGACACCTTTTTGATTACTTCTGTTAGTTTTGCTTGTTATATCAAATAAACAAGAATGCTCCTAGGAAACAGACATAAGAACAATTTCCTAAAATAACACAAGCTATAATAGCACAAAGTCTGCAACTAACTTGCTTTCTCATTCAGATAAAATAATATGAAATTACAATCTGAGCTCAAAATCTCAGTAATGCCTTTCAATTTAGGCAGAGTTTCACTTCTGCTAAGGGGAAAATCTCCTTTACAAATGAGAGATATTACAATCTTATAGCAACTACGCAAGGATTGGTGATTTTTTCCATGGGACGGCCCATGCTGCAGTCAATGTCTTTAATGCGCCTTCAGTGTTGTCTGGAGAGACCATGCTGAGAACAGTGCACTGCCATAACTATGGCGTGTTGCTTTATCTCAAATGTCTCCTCTTGGGCTTGGGTCATCTGGTATCTGCATAGCTGTCCACTTCGCCTTTACTCCAAGAAAGACAAAGATGCTGCGCCATCAATGTTTGCAAGCCAAAATATCTACTTGGTGGACTGTTCCACCTACTGAAATAACTTATGCGCAGATATTTCTGGCTTTTCCCTCTTTGTCTCTTCCTAGTTTTGTCTTTTTCTGGCATTTGAGCTCTCAAGGCTGAATTCCCATCTTTGTTGGCTCTTTACGCTCTTCCATCATCGGTTCTTCCCTTTGGCATTTTGGCCTTTGAATGCATTCGAGTCCGTCATCCTCCTTAGCAATTCCTTCGTGTCTTTCCCGCTTGCTTTGGCCACTTTTAGCTAATCTCAACAAGTGACACATGGCGTGTTCCACTGTGAAATAGGCGAGGACATGTGGCAGCATCCACTTACTTTATCAACTCACCCGGGGACCACCACAGTCTTTACAAAATGAAAGGAAGAAATCGTGGATGTTGACACTTGGCGGCTCCCATCGAGCTTTACTAGGGACACGTGGCAACTTTCGTAGCTTTGAAACTTATTAGAAACTATGTCCTGACAGATGACACTTGGCAGCTTGTGCTTCGGCTCTTTAAGGGACACGTGGTGGCTTCCACTACACTTTATCTTTTTCCATCGGGCATTTTTCTGCGGGCTTTTCCTTTTTTGGCAGACTTTTCCTTTGGACAAAAAGTCTGAAGGAATTCCTTTGCTTTGTCTTTTTCTGCTGAGCTTGGGCTTTCGGGCTTTTCCTTAGCCACTCATTCCCTTCAATTTCTTCGGGCTCTCTTCTCAGGTGAATTCCTTCGGACAAAATGTCCGAAGGAATTTTGCCTTGGTCATTTTCCCGCAGAAAAACCTTTTCGAAGGAATTCTTTCATCTAGTCATTTCCATCGGATAAAAAGTCCGAAGGAATTGTTCCTTTTGGGCCTTGAACCAAATCCAAAGGAATTCTATCTCTTTTGGCTTCTCTTTGACCCTTGAACAAATGTAGCCTGCCCTCCGCAAGGGCGTTTGTTCCTTCGGCCCTGGGCCAGCCCCTTGAACCTACCGATTGAACCAACTTTGGTTCAATCAGTTCATTCTTCGTTATTTGGCTAAGTCTTTTGATCGCAAGAACAAAACGCATTGAACCAACCACTCGTTGAACCTTTGCTGAAGCGCTTAACTCATTGAACCCGTTGAACTCGTTGAACCAAAATGGTTCAAGGTTCAACGGTTCAATGGTTCATTCCTTGCTTAGAAGCTTGTTGATGAACATTTTTGGTTGAACCAAAGCGTTGAACCTGTCCCGAAAGTGTCTAAGTGCAAGAAACTTGTCCCTTTTTATTGAACTCGCCTGCAGAAGCCTTTGAACCCATTGAACCTGCTAATCTCAAGCATGTTGAGTCCGTAGAAACATATATGCAGAGTTCATAGATTTAAGCCTACAGAGTCCGTAGATTTAAGCCTGCGGAGTCCGTAGATTTAACCCTGTAGAGTCTGTAGATTTCTGGAAAAGCTTTGAAAAATGAAGAACTAGAATGCTCAAAAAAAATTTCGAGAAGGGAAGAAATAATTTTTGGCCCTGCAGGACCAAAATAGCTCGTGTTGTTCCAAAAATGAGTGACATTTTTGGGGAACAACAATATTCAAACAATAAAAATAATAATCTTAGTTTTTTGTTGGGGATGGGTGGCCCACCTGCCCCCAACCATCCCCTTCTCTCTCTTTTCTCCCTACCACTACTGGTGCACATATAGCAATAACAACTTCGAACCCCGAACCATATTCATCATTACATACATGTATGGAAAGATTTGATTGCCTTGATTATGGTGAAGGCATGAATAACATATAATCTTTTCAGTGAATCATCATGCAACAGAAATGATATTTTATATTTTCATTTAACAAACTTACAATTTACCTATGAAAAGATTTGACATATTTCAAGACACAAAAAGATGGGATCTGATTAGCTAAAACAACAGAGTTTGATCAAAAGTTAGAGTAAATGGAAGGAAATAGTATCCCTTCAGACTAATAACAAAGTATTTCCAACTCAAATATTTTCAAGTTCAGTTCTAATAAATTCGTATATATAAGTAGAGGTACGCATTACCTTCTCAGGTTCTCAAGCTTTATTTGCATAATGATTTTAATTTCAAAATAATTTTTTGAAATAATCACCAACCTTAATCAAAGTTATCTATTTTATTGAAGTTTTATTCAATTTTAAAATTAAGAATTTTTTTAAGTAAAAGATAACAATTTAAAAAGGGATTGGTCCATATAAATATTTAAGGTGAAATAGGTCCAAATTAAATGTTCAAGACAATTAAAATGAAAGTGAGCCAAATTTAATATTATCAGGTATTCATGACCAAGTTTAAGTGATTACAAGGTGGGACCTTTTTTATTTTAATTGTATAATGATCTGCTTCCAGGGAAAATAAGTATAGATTAAATCTTCAAGTCAATTAAAGTGAAAGTGGGCCAGAAATTAAATGACGTTATCAAGTATTCATGATCAAATTTGAGTGACTACAAGGTGAGACATTTTTTTATTTTGATTTTATAATGATCCACTTCCAAGAGAAATAGGTCTAGATTAAATGCTTAAGATAATTAAAGTAGAAGTGGGCCAAAATTAACAATATCAAGTATTCATGGCCAAATTTGAGTGGCTACAAGATGAGACATTTTTTTAATTTAATTTTATAATACCTGTTTCATTTTCAAAGCGATTAACTATCAGGTAAAAATGCAGTCCATATAATTTTATAATTCATCTGAATTCCATTTAAATCATTCCATAAGGTTCATACCATCTTTAAAATCATTCCAAATACATTCATAAACCATATGGAATAATTTGGATAGAGTTTAGATGAACTGTAAAAAACTTCAAACTATTTATTAAATACATTTTTGCAAGACAGTTAGCCCCTTCCCTTCATCTTGTATTAAAAGTGAATATTCTAGCCCTTAGCTAATTGACAATCAATCATACTTGGAGACTCAAAGACAACTAAGTGTTGCGAGTAATGAGCCAAAGTTGTGGTTCCAATGTTGGCCTTATGATTCAAAATGGAGGTGATTGATCACTAATAGATCTTGAGAAGATCTCTTTTAGGGTTTCATATTGGTCTTGTTTTACGTTGTATCCTCATTTCCCATTAATGTCATACTACTATAAGGGATTTTTTAGGTTAAGTGCACAATAATCTCCGCCCTTTGGGTGGTTCAACATGTTTTTAATGACACTCAACCATGTTGTCCCAGCTATTGTTGTGGATAGCAGGAAGGATGGTGCCAAAGAAAACCAAAAAAATTATTCTGAGGGTATATGATAAGGTATAACTTCTAATACTCCCTCATAACATGATGTATGCTTATAATATGATATTCTTAACATTATATGCAAATGGTATGAGAATAATTGTTTAATAGCTTACTATGTCAGTCATGTCCCCTTAGAGGATTCCCTCAATGCCTAGATTCATCTTCATTGGGAACCCTTGGGTTTCCAAGTCACTAGGCTTAGATATCTTACCAAAGGATTTTTCCTTTTCTCCTTTAAAGAGCGCTCTCAATTCCAAGCCCTCTTTTCCAAGTCCAGATGTTGGCTCTTGAGGTATACCCTTATGATTGTGTCCTCTTGGACTTATGCCTTTAAAAATTCCAACCAAACCTCTCTTAAGGTGTCAGTTTGGATGGAAATTCTTGGCCTTTTGTTTCCTATATGGGCTTTCCTTGAGGATATTGTTAAACACATAAGGTGGCTGCTTTTCCATGGTCAAATCAAATTCTATTATGCTCGCCCCAACATGCGTGTTTGTGTCGAGGTCAACTTGACCAAGGACCTAAAAGAATCTATTGACATTCAAGTAAGGTCAGAGCATTGGGCAATGAAGGTCACTTATTTTAATTTTATAAATACCTATTTTCAGTGTCAGTCACCCAACCATAGGATCCATGACTATCCTCTTTTGGGTCAGCCAAAGCCCATTGTCGATCAAGTGCCACCAAAAAAGTAGAAGGTGGCAGAAAATGGTGATGGATAGAAAAAGGTGGCAAATAAAAAACTACCATTGGAAACAAACATGCCAAACCAAATCACACCCCCCACTTTGAATTCCTCCCTTAAGGAGTTAAAGAAAAATGTAGTCCCCCTATTAACCCTCCTCAGTGTCTTACGGCCTCTCAGAGTTGAGTTTCTCAAGCTTTTTGATCATAAGTTAATGTTCCTCTTGTTGGAACTTGCCTAGAGAGGACAATGGGGATAAATGCCGCTCCATCTCGTTTGGAGATTTTTTCCCAAACTAGTACACTTTGGTGGGAAACTGATTTGTAGCACTTGGGTTTGGAGTAGACATAGAGGATGGTTAGGGAGAACTACTCATGGAAGACACTCCCCATGAATTTAATGTCATGGAATGTTTGTAGTCTCGCAAAGTCCTATCACAAATTATTTGTGTGTGTTGCTTGTCAGTAATTAGGAGATTTATATTTTATTTGTCTGCATGGAGTTAAGATTGTAAGGTTTATTCTACACTTCTTTGAAATGCATTCCGTCGGACACGTCAAGTTTTCACTTTGCACGAAGATGGACGTAGTGGCACTAGTATTTTAGTTTCCAAGAAATTTCCCTCTGTGGTGGTTGCCTCAAGTGAAGATCCATCACATAGGACTATTTGGACTTTGGTTGACATTAATGGTCAGTCCCTATGGGTTCTCAACATCTACACCCCTAATGATGGCCCTGACAGATCCACATTATTTCTATGGCTTGCTGACAATCTACCTTTCTCCACCTCGTTGATTTTTGGCAAATTTAAATATGGTTGAAAGGCTCAATGACAAAATTGGTGCCCTTCCTATGCAATGGTGCATAGGAGAATGTGAAGCTTGGTTTTATTTTAAAAACCTCTAGACTTTGGTGGATCCACTTCTCCGACAGCATGCATTAAACACTTCACCTTGGTTTGATTGGTCTAACTACCATGTCGGTTTTGATGGGGTCCTCAAATGGTTAGATTGTTTCATATTTTCTAAACGACTTCTATTGTACTTTACTCTCTCTTATGGGAAACTTTTCACTATCCATTTAGAATTTCTTTTGTTAGAACATAGTGTCATCGCTTGCAGAGTGGAGTGGCATGATGGAAGCTTCAAGGTACCACATAATCTATTCTTTCTCAATACTTCCCTCCTCTACCATGAAGGCACCATCTGTCTCATTTCCAAGGTGTGGAACCTTGTGCCACATCTGCCTAATGCCACCAATTGGATCAAATGGTGGAATGAGGTGATCACTAACACCGCCACCTTCCTTCGTCACTATAGAAATCAAGTTGTCTAAGTTCAGAAACAAGCTGATGATGTTGTGTTCAATGAATTATGAAGGATTTCCTCTCTTCTTGAGCACAACCCCTTTGATCTAAAGTTTCAATCCATGGTTGCCTCTCTAAAGCATAAGTTAAAAATTGCAGATAACCATGTGACCAGAGGGGCTTAGATCCACACTTGGCTACATTGCCTCAAAGTGGTCGACCAAGCCTCTGAAGAGTTTTTAAAATCCCTCCGAGCTAAGTAGGCCAGAGATCAAGTCAAAACTATCAAGCTTACTTAGCAACATCTTACCAACCTACTTGAAATCTCCTTGGCCTTTGTTGATCACTACAAACTAGTGTTCAAAACCCAAAGAGAGACGATGGAAAGGGTGCACACTCGGAAAGAATGCCTCGAAGTAGTGCATCGTAAGTTCATGAATGTTAATCAAAAGCTCTATGATGCCCCTTTAACTCTAGAGGATGTCTTCTAGTCAATGCAATGCATGGCAATGACAAAGCCCTGAGTATCAACAATTTTCCTTGTGAGTTTTATAAGGTGACATGGCACTTTGTAGGACCCGAGCTATTGCAAGTCTATAAATAAGCTCTGAAAAACAAGTCTTTGGGTGTTCCCATCAATAGGGGAAATACTAAGTTCATTCCCGAGGCTAGATACCCAAAGCTTATCACTAGCCAGTGTCCCATCACCCTCCTCAATGTGTCATAAAATCCTCGCCAAAGCCCTTGTGAATCATCTTCGTTTCATTCTACATGCCATCATCAAACCAAAGCAGACTAGGTTCATTAAGAATAGATACATTCTAGAAAATCTCATTAGTGTCTGGGAGGGAATTGAATGGGCACAGACGTCTCATCAACACACCATATTCCTCAAACTAGACATTGAGAAGGCCTGTGATAGAGTTGAATGGTTATTCATACTAGCCATGCTCTTGGCCCTGGGCTTTGGTCAATTTCTTTATCTCAACAACCTAGACTTTGTTTTCAGAGGCCACAGCATGCCTCATTATCAATAGGCTCAAATCAAAGTAGTTTTGGCTTACTTTGATCCATCAGGCAAGGTAACCCTTTTGCTCCAGATCTTTATGTTTTGTCTATTGATGTTTTTGGTTATTGCTTGCTCACAGGGTGAAGTGAAAGCTTATAAAAGGCATTTGTCTTCCTCATCACTCTTCTCAACTCATCAATGGCCACTTCATAGATGATATCTTTCCCACTCTTGATGAATAAGGAGCTTCTATTAAAGAGGCATTGAACTGCCTTGATATTTTCTGTAAAGCCTCCAACTCTAATTTGTAGTGGGCTAAAACCCATTGCTTCAGACATATCATGATGGCTGAAGCAATATAACTGGAAGTAGATCCAAAATAGTGAGAAATTTAAATTTCTTGGCATCCCATTTGCTTTTGATAGTTCTCACTTCAAGTTGTGGCAACATGTCATTGATAAAGTGGAGAAAAAGGAGGAGTATTGGATAACGAAACCTTTATCATTATATGGCAAATTTTAGGTTTGTTCTAAGACCCTGGTTGTCGCCATTGTCTACTATTTCATGTTGGGCCCCCTTTAAAGCCTTAAATGACAAGTTGGCCACAGTTCTCAGGTATTTTCTATGGGCCAATGTTAAATAGACTCATGGATACCACAGAGTTGCTTAGGATATTTGTTGTCTTCCTCATGATAAAGGTGATGTGAGCATTATTCACGTTTATAGACAAAGCATTGCTCTATATGCTAAATGGATGGTTTAAGCAATCAAAGACAATGAGGCTAGGAAATTTCTCCTATGGCGCTGCATTGCCTTTGGTTCGCCATATGGTAAAGTTAGTTGGAAAAATGTTGGGTTTCACACCTTAATTGTTACCATTGCTCCTGTCCAAATTGATGGATATTTCGTGGCTAAAAATATTTAGAAAGCTTTTGAAGCTATCAAACCACATCTTAGATGGGTGGGTGATCATTTTTGAAATGACCTGTCTTTCAATGACCATAGCATGTGGTGGTCTCCTATTATGACCAGCTCTAGTGCCCTCTTAGCAGAATTGTCAAGTATGAAAGCTTTGAGGCTTTTCAAAAAAGGTATTCATAAAGTTAAGGATTTGATTTCCTACCATGATTGGGCTTCTTGGCCTCTGTTAATAGAAAAATACAAGTTAATCAATTCTAACTTAACTTCCATCTTGTGCGTCTAAGAAATGTTGTTCGATGTCACGCTGCATAAAATGGGTTTACAATCTCCACGAACTTGGTGGAAAGATTGGAGATGAAACTATGATACACTTTTTAAGAATTATTCTTCAAGTCTCCTTTATCAAGTCATGAGCCCTTTCTCTCTGACTCCAGCTAAGTTAAACAGGGGATGGAATTTGACCTAGGACCTGGCTTACCAAACTTAACAGAATCTAGGTTGCGAAGCTTGAGCCCAAGCTTGCTCCCTTTCTTTGGTCCCTGGATAACCAAGGCTTTCCTCTCAGAAAGCGTCTCCTTCATGTTTGGATTGCTCAACCTAAGTTTCTTGCTTGTTCCAGACCAAAGTCTTTCAAACATCTTTTTTGGACTTGCCCCAAAGCCCAATTCGGTTGGCACTAGATCCACAACATCTTCCAGACCTTTCACCCAGAACCATTTTCTTGGCAAATGGCCTTCTTCGAGGATAATGCTTAATGGCCGACATATATAACTTTTCTATGGAATTTCTTCAAAGCTATTATATTATTTCAATTTTGGAAAGCTAGAAACTCAACTTTATTTTAAAATGAAGAAGCATCTCATCTCTTTTATGTTAATGACAAGGTGGTTGTTATCTCTTCTGCTAGATACGAGCACAAGCAGAGAAGGTGGCTATGGAATTCCAGCACTTGCAAGAGATTCTCAACCACTTGGGGAGTGCTCCCTGCACCATAAGCCTTGTCCCCCCAAACCATCCAGCACATGGATCTCTTTCATTGATGAAGTCATTTGCACAGTCGCATTTGCTTCTCCACTCCTCATTGAGAGGGATGAAATCTGTGGCTGCTACGTGGGAAGTTTACTGATAGTTAGTGTCATTGGAGTTCACCTTTGCAAGGGAGTGGTCAATTTGGTAGTGTTATTCAACAACCTCTTGGTTAGGATGGTTGGGTGCCCCCAAATCCTCCATCTCTTGAGCTTTCCTTTTGGAGTGCCCAATCGCATAAAGATGATCTACCACCTCCTCCTTTTTGAGCAACCACTTGTGCTTAATTCCTTGCCTTTTAATATGTTATTTTGTTTGGTTCTCTCATTTTTGTATATTGTCTAGAAATTTTGCTGATATGGATTGGTCCCTTTTGATCAGCATGGAATTGGGCCATGACTTTCTACCAGCCACCTTATTGTCATAACCATTATATATCTTTATTTTTTTTATTAGTAATAGTCATATTGATGTGTTCCAATAGTAAAATATACCTTTTTAAGTTCCCATTTGCATTGTTAACTTGAGTTTGTAAATCGGATTTTAAGTTGTTCCATATGTTTGGGTTTAAAATTGCGACACCGTGCTGATTTGTTTTTACAATAATCAACTTGTGTGGCATATCCTCCATTTTGGAGTGCTTGTTGCAATTATTAATAGCTCGGATTAAAAAGAAGAGGAATAACATTCCAATCGTGTTCCCGAAATATGATTTGACATCGTTCTGAAATATGATTTGACCTTTATTTCCTATTTGCCAAGTTAGATGGTTGTTCAGCGATTCTGGTTCAAAGTGGATGTACTTTGAAGTGCAGGGAAGAGAAGGCCTCCAATTAATAATAGTATTAGCCTCTGGGCATGGCTAGTAGATTGATCGGTATTTGTTAAGTTTCGAACCCTGCACCCCTAGGGTCTCCCTCATTTCAGATCAAATTTACCAAGGAGAGACAGATTATAGTGGTAGCTTTCTACAATCGACCCCATAAAATGTGATGAGATAATGACGGAGCCATTGCTTATTTCCGTGTTCAACCCAAAAAAAAATTAATGCTAACTTCATTATTTTTGGGATGATATTTTTTGTGAATGATTGTTCACCAAATTGGGTTTGGTGTTTATTAAATTTCCGTGGCAGTTTTCATAGCTAAAGCTTGATTGAGTCCTTCCATTTCCTGTATGCCATACAATTGCCCTTGTTCTTTGGCCTGCTTCAGCTTTCTCCAAAGATTTTTCCCCATAAGGATGAAGAGATAGAGACTTAGAGAGTCTCCTCGACCAAGCCCTCAAGTAGAGTGGAAAGGATGCCCCATATTCCCCTTGAGAGAAATAGTATAGGTAGGAGATCAAATACAATTGTTTATCCATTGGATCACTGATTGGCTAAAGCCAAAAGTTCTCTGAGTTTGTTCAATCCAATCTCAACTGCATTTATCAAAATCTTTATATATATCCAATTTTTTCATGATTCATTGTCTGTTTCGAGTCTTCAATGAACCAAGGAGCTCTTGGACTGCTATGATATTGTCATTAATTTGGGACTTTGGTATAAGAGCAAGCCTAGTATGGTTTAGTTGTTTTAACATTTATTGATGCTTGCAAGATTCATCTATGATAGATCCCATTTCATATTTAATTGTCCCAAAAATTATGATAAAAGAGGACATCAAATTTATTAGGGCCAAGAGCCTTAACTGGATGAATAGAGAAAATAACACTCTTCTTTCTTCTTTTGTTGCTGGTTTCATCATTTCATCATTGTCCTTTTCTAGGATAAGTTGAGAAATATCGTGCAACGATTCCTATTGATTTTTATTTTTTTTGAGAAGTAGAGGTAGATTCAATTAGAGTATCCTGGAAAACAATTGAGGCATTAGATAGATTAGCATGAGTGGAAGTGTGAAGACTTCCATTTTCTGTTTGAGTTCACTGAACCAGGTTGATATGTTGTCTATTGAAAACAGAGTGGAAGATTATTTTGGTATTATATGATCTTCCCGCTTTATCCATTGGTTTTTTAACTCTCTTTCCAATAACTTTTTCTCATTCATGTATTGATGTCAACACCTAGGTTATTAGACTTTGTTCGTCTTGAATAAAGAGAGCTTCCAGAAATAACCATTTAACGAGTACTTTGATCTAAATTAAATGTTTGGGACCACCCTTTGCGATCCATCATCAGAGCATAATAGTGAGAACAAACAAGAGCACCCCAATTTAAAGAAAAATCTATTTAAGTTTCCCTGATCCTACTCCTAGGACCACATGAAAAAATTAAATGCAATAATTTAAAAAATGTGTTTTTGCAATAGTTTTTTAAATGTTTGCAAATTTTTAAAAACTTCATAGCCACAATTTAATAAATGGTTAGCTCATAATAGTTATAATTAATTTAGTGATATTTTGTTTATTAATTTTATTAAATGTTAATGAGTTTTAATATATATTTTTTTGTTTACATTTTATTTATTAGTTGCAATAGTTGTTAAATAATTAATTAAAAAATGACTGAATTTATGTTTTGATAGCCAAAAATTAGTAAATGACCACCTTATTAATAATTATTAAATTAGTTTAAATGCTAATTAAAACTAATATGATAAAGGGCTTCAATGTTTATTTTGTTATTTTTGCAATGTTCATTAAGCCCAAATTCCCTTATGTGCTTTTGGGTTGCTGCTAATTGGACCTTAATATGCTTTCCTCGCTCAAATATATTTTGAAATTCTGCTTTGTGCCATTGTTTGAGTTTAGCTTTTCAATAGTTGAGTTTTTCAGCAAGTTTGTACATTACATACCTGGGAATAAACAGAGCCTCAGTCCACCATGTAATGACATTTTTTTTAATGAAAACAGGATGGGTGAGCCACATTTTTTCAAATCTGAATGGGTGTTTCATTTCCTTTAAAAATTCGTCAAAAAATCCAGAACAATTGGCCGATGTTCCAAAAGAGTGGAGTCACTTACTCATGCTTCCATCTGTGTATTTGACTAGAGCCATTGATCTGATAATAATAATGTCTAATTCTTCTACCATTTAGTTTTTTCCTTTTCTTTCTATTGATCCAAATAAAAAGTCCGTGTAAATTCCAGCTCCATCAAAGTGGTGTTGAGCTCCAATTTATTGAGAGCCTCTATTGTTCTACGATTGAAGCCTACTCCAGAGTCTGAATAGTATTGAAATCCCCCATTATGATGGGATTTCAGATGGAGGCATTGAGGACCCAGTTTGTTAGCAGTCATAGTTATTCTATTGTTTCCATAAGTGGGAATGTACAGATTGATGATATTGCATATATCTTGAATTTCATTAAAAAAGAGATGATTTAAGATCATACCTTGCAAGGTCCCAATGTATGAGAGTTATAATTTCTTTACACAAAATGAATGTTTGTTTGCTGCCACAAACTCCTGCAAGTTTAGGGGTCTTAATCGCTCCATATCTGGTTATTTCTTGGAGAAGAATCATATCAATATGCTGTGTTCTAATCATATCCTTGATGAAAAGGTGTTTATGAGGCACCCTAAGCCACTTATATTCCAAGTACTATCCCCATTAGGGAGTGCTCAAAGGAATGGTGATGCCTTCTTCCTGGACTTCTGCAAGAACAGTGGCTTTGGGAGTCCATATTTGCATCATCTTTTCGGCTAATTAATTTATGCTCGTATCTTCATATGATTCAATGTGGTCGCTTGGTTGATTTTATTTTTTTCTCTGTAGCTTGTATGGCTCTAGATTCCTAGATTTTAAATTTAAGAGCACAGCACCCTCGTTTCGGTTATCTTGTGGGTGGTTCTTTTTCCCTTTATTGCTCGTTTTTGACGAGGAAGCTTTAAACGTGAAATGCAGCAAACGTTGGGCTTGCTAATGGTGTTTGTCCTTGGCTTGTACAGGCTTGCGGAAATCCTCTTGTAAGAGATCCGCTGACTCTTCTTGAATCTCTGCATTGGCTGCTTAGATATCTTCCATATCCTCTATACCTGTATCAGCAAGAGCAGAAAAAGGGTTTTCAAGTGATAAGTGTGTTGTTTGACTCACTGGTCCTTTTCTTTTTCTGGTGTATGCCCTTCAACTTTTTGTTTCAATCATTTTTTTCTGATTTGATATTTGTGTGCCTTGTTGTTTTAAATCTGCAAAAACGAATGGATTCTGAGGTTCTTGATGATTATAATGTTGCTCCATTTTAGCTTGTGGCTATGTGGTGTGTTGCTCGTGTTGGACATACCCTGGCTAAATGCCCATGTTCGTGGCAAATTCTACATGTGAAGGGGATGTTCTCATCGTCCAAGGGCTGCTCCCATTCAATACCTTTGATTTCCAAGATTAATCTATCTGCCAATGGCTTGTCTAAATCTATGTTGATGCAGATTCTAGCATGCTTTAACACTCCAAGATTTTTGGTGACCTCTGAAGTCGTGACGATTGGAGAAAACAGCCATGACGATTGGGCATCATCAGGATTTCCACTGTACCTGATGGGTTCCAGTTTTCTTGCACCCATATTGGAAGTGTTTTGGATCTTGGATAGGCACCCATGAATCTGCATATCAAAACTTTGTCCATCAAAATTCAATCTATGTTCCATCTCATCAATGGGGAAATGAGAAAGACACTTTAAGAGTATCCATTTTCAGATAACACCCATTTTTTTCTTTGTGGGAAAGTTGGGCCTTAACGTGGACCAGTGTGCTTTATAGTGAGGCACTGTTTTGTTAGAGAATATTGTCTTACAGTTGGTAAAAGATTGCAATGGGGAAGGAGAGGCTGTAGAAGAGGCCATGGTCCCCTCCATAGGGATCTGAAACTACATCCACTCAGACTTTGGCAGTTGCATATTGATTAGCTTCTGATATGGATGAGTTTTTGTTGCAGGTGTAGATGGGAGAGCATGAGATGGTATTAGGTGGGAGAGCTCTTTTGTGTTGTGAAAGACGTCTCAGCCTTTGTTTCGTTGTAGCATAGAAACATACAGCCAACACCTAGTAGGTTTTGTAGCTTGTCCTTGATTCTAATTTTCAGGCAGGATAAATATAAAAACAACTTTCAATAGCACAAGCATTATATTCCTCGAAATTGCTAAGCAGACCTTAACTGAAACACAGACTTCGGGGTTTTAGTTGGTGGTTTACTTATCCTTAGGGCCCAGATGTGAAGCTTATCCATGCTGCCAAATTTTTTTCACCCAAAAGGGCAGATCAAACATATAAGCAATCCTACAAACAAACCTCCAAAAACAAAGTTTTCAAACTCAATTAAGTTATGGTAAGCAATCCTCACCTAAATATAAGGAGGGAAATTAAGTTGCACTTTCCAGTCAGCATAAAACCTCATAATCATCCTTTTCAAATCCAAGCTGGCATTCTGTTAGGCTATCACCAAAAGCAAAATCTTGCTTTGAGTTGGAGCAGCAAGCTAAGTAAATAAATGACATGTTTGCGACCCAAATCCTTCATTCTTATGCTTAGTACATCAACAAGCAAGCAATGATGAGTCTTGCAGTCAGCCTTGAAGCAATGATAGATGGCAAAGGAAGCATGAATCCAACAGTATTTTGGTGCGTCCAAACCCATCTAATGTACTGACTGCTTCCATGTGCACCGAACATGTCCTTGTATGATAAAGCATAAAATGAATGGAAGGTATTTTGATGACTTGCGTGGAAGGTAGTGTTCTGCACGAAACTTGTAAATAAAAACATCCTAAATATTTCTCCCATACCTGTAGCATATGACCTCCTATGATTCCTTCAATCATGTTGCTCCTTGCTTTCAACCAGTCCACAGTGCCTTGTGTTTTCTAAAATACTTTTTTGATTCCCCATCTGGATACAGGACCGTATTACTACATTAACTCTTGATGTTTTGTTACTTCAATTAAAAAGTCCTGAAGCTATCCTCCATTTAAAAGCATACCTACCCCCACACTTGTTCAATTGACAGGTAAACATAGTTGATAAGGAAGCCATGACTAATCATAGTTGGCATGCGCTGATAAACTAAATGCAGTTACCATCTTATGTGTTTGTTCCCTTAACTAAACACATTTGACAAGAAGGCAATGACTAAATATAATTGGTAATAGGTGATAAGGTACATGTAAGGATATTCAGTTTGAAATTATAGTTTTGACATAAGAATATTCAACCCTATTAGACACAGGCCACTTTACACATGGAATACCATAAAGTGGAATTGACTCAATGGATCCTTGCAGCTATTTTAATTCTAATGCTGAATGTCATCTAGTTTTGCATTCAAAACTCAGAAACCCGTTACATGTATATAATATACCATACATCAGACCAAAAGTTGCTACTGCTACAATTAAGAGCTTATAACGACATTCAGACCGACCAATTGAAGATCATAAAATTGTGCTTCAGAAATCAACCCATACTTAGGATAACAGCTTTCCACAAAAATTGGGTTATCCCCGCTTGTCAACATAAATAACATAAAAATCTTGACACTATATTATTTCCCCCAAATAGAGTCGCTAAATATAAATACCATCCTGCCATGCAGATTTATTCCACAAGAATTATCCTTTTGAGTAGTATATAGTTACTCTCCTCCCATGCAGAAATTTTATTTTGACTGGAAGATTACCGAATGAGGATCCATGCCCATTCCCCAACCACTAGTTGGTGGCAAACCATACTCTAATGCAGTACAAAATGCCTCATCAAAGGCCATAGCTTCATCATCACCTGATTGTCTGTCCTTAAGCTGATCTGCAAAGCACTGGCGCTAGACAATGGGATCGTTAAGCTCAATATATGCATTGCACAACTCTTGCTTATTAACAAATAGTTCAAACCCCTCGGCCAAACCTGGTCTTGTTCTGTGCCACTTTGCCAGAGGGCTCATGATCTGGGGATGATTTATGATGAAGGTTGGGTTCTCACACATTGCCTCCAAGAAATGTCCCATAAGCTTGTCCAGCAAACGAGCTGTTGTTTGTGGGGAAGGGCATTTCACATCAAACTTCTTACAAGCTACTATAAGATACTTATTCGTCTCATCGGATGATAGGTCTTTGGGGATGTCAAGACCTGCAGGCTCTTCTAACCCCTGGATTACATCTATCCTTCTAAAACGAGGAGTGAAATCAATTTCTATGGGATCCTTGTCCACTCCATCAGCATGCTATTTAATTTTATAGCCACCGGTTAGTTTCTTAACCATTCCAGACAGCATTTTCTCTGTGAGTTCCATCAAGTCATTGTAGTCAGCATAAGCCATATAAAATTCACAAGTAGTAAATTCAGATCTACTCCCTCATTTCGAAATTGGGTTCCAATTTCATACACTCGATCAAATCCGCCCACAACTAGTTCTTTCAGGCGAAGCTTTGGAGCAATACGCATGTATAACCTCATATCAAGTTCATTGTGATGAGTAAAAAATGGCTTGGTAGCAGCTCCACTAGCAATCATATTCATCATTGGTGTACCAACCTCAAGAAAATCAAGGTCTTCCAGGAACTGCCGCACATAAGATTTTATCTTTGATATTGTTTTGAAGATATTTCTAACCTCTGAATTAACCATCAAATCTAAATAGCGTTGCTGATATCTTGTTTCTTGGTCTTTCAGGGCATATCTTTCAGGGTGTCTACGCTGACTAGGAGCCCATATACCTGACATTTCATCTCCATCACTTTCCTTTGCCCGAACACGGTAATCATCCTTAACTGGGAGCATGCGTAAACAAGGTGAAAGAACCATCAAGGATGTTGGAAATATACTAAGCTCTCCCCTTTTACTTTTTCCTGGAAAACCACGAATACCCACAATATCACCACGCTTTATACCAGAATGATGCTTGACAAACTCAGCTCCGTCCATCCCTGAGTTGCTTACATCTGCCATACCCTGTACTTTTGCTCCATCGACATGCAAATCATAGAAGTTCAGCTTTGTTCCTGAGCTCCTCTTACTCATTATCCTTCCAGCTAAAGAAACTTCTACATCATTAAGATGTTCTCCGCTACTTATACCTCCATACTTATCTATGAAAGCAGGGACGGACAGAGATACATGAAACTCATGTGGATAAGGATTTACTCCAGTACCCTTCAGTGCTGCCAATATTTTCAACCTGTGTTCACGGTATTGCTTGGGATCCATGTCTTCCTCTTGGTCAACCTTACTCACACGCTGTGTAGCTGAAACTTTCTTCTTTTTCTCCTCTTCTTTCTCACTTGTTCCTTCTTACCAAAGAAAATTAAGACATACACACCACAGATGAGAATATAAAAGCATAAGTTATTGCATCCATAGGAAAAATATCTTTGCATAAAAAAAATTGCAAACAATGCTTTGCCTACAGTGTGTTTGGCAGAATAAGACTATTCTGTAACTAACAAAAGCACAGACAAGTGCACAAATAAAAATAGGGTAAAGTTAAAAGCATTCTAAAAACTTCCCATTTTATCACTCCTTTTACCCGTGTAAACAACATGCACAAACTTATTCCTTACATAGCACGACCAAAATTAGCCTCTTTAAAGTGTTCTTGGCTTCTGCTGCTAAAGCTAGCACGAAGAATAAAAACTAGATTTAGCTCAAAAAAGAAATTAAGAAAATAATTGGAAAAATAATTCAAAATACTGATCCAAAAAAGCACACCGTTGTATTACATTTGCAGAATGGATATGTAAATATAAAAGCCATTCAAACTAAAATCGCTGACAACTTTTGAAACAACAAAAAAACATTAAAGACGAGAAAACAAACTTTGGCATTAATACTCACATAAGGTAACCAGTGAGGAAATAAACATTCTTGTTCCAGAGATAATTTCTTTCCACGGATCAGTGATTGTAGAAGCCATTCATTTAAAAATCCATTATGATGAGAGACATTTGGGGCCATTCAGCACACCTCCTTACCTACCCCCTCTCCCCCCACCTGGACCTTTCTTTTCAACAAACACTCACAAGGGGTAGGGTAGGCATGACCAATAAAAATCTGCAGGAGATAGTCAAAGAAGCAGTGAAGCAAAAGGAGGAGCCGAGGTATACCTTCAAAAGATTCTGTCTGGCAGCTATGGAGGAAATCGCAGTCTTGGTTTTGTTTTGAGAAAAAATTGGAGGTTATATCTTGATGCTTGCTAACAAAGGTTTGATTTATAGATTTTTGGGTATGTAGCTTTCCTTGGAAGATCGGTTTAAGTCCACGAGGGTATTTCACTATTGTTTTGGCTAATTAAAGCAATCGCAAAAGAATTTTTCAAGGACGACCATGGTTTTTCTAGAATGTGGGACTATTCATGAAGCATTGGCATTTGGGCTTCAAATCGAGGAGAAAATGCCATCCAAGGCACTAGTTTGGACTCTTTTGTACACCTGAGCGCATGGATTTTGTATGGTTTATGTCTTTTAAAGTACTGGGAATTTCACTGGAAGGTTCATTTGCACAATGAAAGCCACGGAAGGAAAAGCTACTGCTAGTTATGCCAGGATCTGTGTGAAACCAGAATCTCGATCGGTCGTTTTTGCGAAAGTTTTACCTTGCGATCTGAAAGGAATAGAGTGGGTAAAAGCCATTGACCACGAGTGCAGTGCTTGTTGTCATGACAAAACTTCCAGGGTATCTGCACAAACTAGCCAAACTCACAAGTCAAATTGCAAGGCGACTAACTCGCCTATAACTCACGCGGTGAGTTTCTGCAGACTACTCGCAGGTCAACAAGAAAACATTTTTTGGAAAAAATAAATAAAATAAAATTTAGATTTCTAAATATTTTTTCGATTGCTATAGCCTCTAGATGTGAAGGATTTTTCAATAAATTTCCTTGCTATGCGTTCTCTAAATTCATTTCTTATGCTTTTAAACAGCATTTTGAATGTTATTTAAATTCATTTTTGAATTTCCAAGTTTTGCTGAATCTAAAGTTCAAGTCAAAAAATTTGGGCTGCCAAGTTTTTGCCAAGTCCAAGTTTTAAAACTATGGGAATCTCTATTTATCTATCCCAGATATATATATGTGTGTGTGTGTGTGTGTGTGTGTGTGTGTGTGTAAGTTTTAAAACTATGGGAATTTCAATATGTCTATCCGTTGATCTATATATATATATATAGGCACTCCAGCCAGATAGATAGGCAGAAATCTATAAATCTATCCACTGATCTATAGATCTATCCGCTGATCTGCCCCGCTCCCAAGATGAGGTAGGATAATAGTTCGTAACCAGTCATCAGCCCCCACAGTATATATTTTAATTGGCACCCCTACCCTCCACCCCATATATAGATTTGGATTTAGATTTAGATTGATATATGGTCACGTATAGATTGATGATGGCTGATGTGTGATGGATGTGTAGCTCAACTAGACTCTATCTAGTTTTTTTGGCAACCCCCCCACCCCATACATATATACTATTTCTATGTAGAGGAGGTGGAGGCTGTCCGTCTCTGAGCGTAATCCCAACTCTACTCTCTGCCAGTGATAAGCCTCTGCCGGTCATGAACCGTCGAGGACTGTCCATCTCTGAGCGAGAATAGGCCCTCTGGTCATAACTCCCTGCCGCCTAATTCTATCACTAATTCAAACACGGCTAAGGTGGTTCACATAGAGCAAAGGAAGAGGCGGGAAAAATTACGTTGCAGTGTGTCTTAACAAATTCCTTGTAATCATCACTTGGCTTGATCAGAAATGGTCCCTCAAAGTCGAATTTTGCACGATGGCGGATAGAATCATTGGCTAGTCTCTCTTTGAATTGAAGAAGATTTGCCTCCTATAAAATGTCCATTCAAATTTGAGAAGATGAGTCTACAACACCAAGGTTTCAACCAACTCATTGAATAAGGGGCTCAAAAATGCATATTCTTGAAAGCAAATTAAAATCTTTGAAATCCAAATTGAAGGTATGGAACAAAGCTTATTTAATATTTTCAGAACATTTTTCTAAGAAAACACTTTCTGGAGAACCAGAAAAGAGAAACTCAAGACGCCATCCAAAAATTTGTCTTAATGGAGGAGTGCAATAAATCCGAAGCAGAAAACTAGAGCTGGTTGGAAGAACTTTACAAGATAGAAGGAATCTACTGCAGGCAAAACTCATCCATAGATTGGTTAAAGGGAGGTGATAAAAAAACACCAAATTCTTTCACCATTCTAATAGCATGAGAAGACATGCAAACAAAATCAGAAGCTTGGAGAGAAGGGACGGAAGGATTCTGGACCAGTAAAAAGCTATTTGCCAGAAGGTTGTTTGGTTCTTCAATGACATCCTTTTGGAAATGGGTAGGAGTATCAAAAACTCATACTTGAAGCCGTTCCCCTTCTCATCTTGACTGATTGAAACTAAAATCTTGGATCCCAAGTCTCGGAGGAGGAGGTTAAGAAAGTAGTTCTTAGCATTCAAAGAGACAAAGCTCCTAGTCCTGATGACTTTCTTGCTGTCTTCTTTCAACATTTCTAGCACATTGTGGGGAATGACATCATAGAGGTGGTGGAAGAATCCAAGGTCTCAAAAATCATTCTCGAAGCGCTCAACATAACTCTTATTGTTGTCATCCCTAAAACGGAATAGGCTCGAGCTCTTGAAAAATGTAGGCCTTTTTCTCTCTACAAAATGTCCAATAAAATCATCTTGAAATACATGGCAAACAAACATGAGCCAATTATTCTACAGATCATTTCGCAAGAGTAGGGAGGGTGTGTCAAAGGAAAATTCTAGATGGCATCACCATAGTTACCAGGTTCAGAAATCCGAATGCGTTCGGGAGGCGGAAAAAATGCGAAATGCGAAATTTTTGAAAAAATCCGGTTCAAAAAATAAAATTATATATATATATATATATGCAAAATATTTCAATCTACTAAGGAATGAACATTAATTTAACACTTGCAAAAATGAGAAATGCATAAGAATTTCAAACGTGAATTACATTAAAAGATAGCAAAATATTTATAGTTTAGAGCCTAAGCTCAAAATTGATATAGACCTTAAGTTTCAAACATTTGCAACATCAAACCCAACTTCAAAATCAAAACTAGCACTAGCACTAGCACCATCAGCGAATCCTCCATCCAGCTTCATCAACACTATCAATATTTTCCTCAACTCCTTCAAAGGATGGTTCTCCAAGATGAAGATTGTCATCTTCTTTTGCAAGATTGTGCTCAAGCAATCTTAAATTGCTATGAACAAACACAAGATTTGACAGCTTTTTGGCTCCTAGTCGATTTCTCTTATTAGTATGGATCAAATCATGCGTACTCCAATTTCTTTTGCATGCAGAAGCACTGGCACATTGACTGTGGACACGCATGACAAGCTTTTGTAACTCTGGGGTAGAAGAACCATACGTCTGCCACCATAAATGGGGATCCATGCTAACAATGTCTTCTTGTGCCACTTTAAACCACTCGGCCACTCTCCCGCAGTGTTGAGACCACTTGCGGGCAAGCAAAATGGGAGCCACGCTGAAATCTTGAAACCCTGAAATATGGCTAAGTTTGAAACCCTGAAACCTTGGAATCTGACTAACTCTGAAATATGATAGGATCCTCCAAAACCTAGAATTTGCATTATAGCTCCTAGCGGTCCGAAACCCCTCTCAAACACCCTGAAAGTATATATATAAAATATAACTTAAAGTATAAGAAACTAGATGTCCATATATAAATGTAAATATACAAATATACGCCGAACCGAATTTTTTAATCCGGAAGCCCGCAAAAATGCGGAACGTTCAGGATTTCGGCAAGATGCGGCCGAATCTGGTAACTATGGGCATCACCATTGTTCATGAATTAATTCATTCTCTTCACAAACCAAGCAGAAAGGAATGTTGTTGAAACTTGACATCTCAAATGCTAATGACAAAGTTAATTGGGTCTTCCATGAAATTTTTTTAAAGAAATTCTCTGATATTTGGTGTGAATGGACCAAAGCTTGTTGCTCCTCCCTTTTGTTTTTGATGTTGGTAAAAGGTTCCTTTCTTCTCTTATTCCACAGGCCTGCAACAAGCGGATCCACTCTCACAATACCTTTCCATTAATTATGGTATAAGCTCTAGGGCGATCTCTAAATGAGCAGAAAATAAGGCACAATCTCAAGGGACTCGATATTTGCTCGAGTAACTCCCCTGCCACACATTTTCAATTTATGGATGACACTATGTTAATGGCCTCTCTGAGTCTCTTTAAATCCATATCCACAAAAAGCACACTCCAATACTATGAGTTTGCTTGAGGGCAGGTAATTAACAAAAGCAAATTGAAAGCTTACTTCCTCATGTCAAATTTTTGAGACAAGATTTCCTTGATAGATTTTTTGGTTTTGAAAGAGCCTTGTTTCCAGACATTTACATGGGAATTCCTCTCTTGAAAGGACAGCCCAAAGGTGGGCTATTGAAAGAAATTCTCAATAAATTAAAATGTAAGATGGCTAGTTGGAAAGGGCGATGGCTATCTTCGGCTGGAAGATTGGTTCTTCTTAAAGCGGTTGTGCAATCTATCCCATTTATTGGTTCTCGATTCTTCAAGCCCCTACAAAAATCCTCAAGGAGATGAAAAAAAACATGCAAACCTTTTCTCGCAAGGAGTTAGTGAGCAAAGAAAATTCTCCTCATCACTTGGAAACAGATTTGCTTCCCTACAAACCTTAGAGATACTTGCATAAGAAATAGTGAGATGGCTAATATTGCAGTCAATGCAAAACTTGTATGGATAATCTACAAATAAAGGGCAAAGTTTGAAGCATTGTTTTCTCAAAACAATACTTGGACAGCATGGACCTTGGAAGGTTGTTCACCACCGGCAATCTTCCTAGGGAGTCTGTCATCTACAACAATATATGTGTTGCAAGATCTTTCCAACAAAAATCTGTCTTTTGGTAAGTTGGCAATGGAAAATTACTAACATTTAGGAAGACTCGTAGATCAAAGATTATCTCCACCCACTTCAACAAGAGCTAAGGCCTATTAAGAACATAGCAACTACTCAATCGTGTGTCAGTGAAAAACTATTACAACATTGAGGAAATTATACGCTTTAAAAAACGAGTTTGGATAGCTCAATAATCTTCCCATCAAGCATGGTGCTTTGCTCAAGGAGCTCAAAAACAACTTAACTAACTTGAGAATCCCTTGGAGCAGCGAAGAGGACTCGTCAAATGGAATTACTAGGGATCCAGAAATTATATTGATGTTGTTGGATACCATATGTTTGCAGAAGCCTTACATTTAGCCACTCGCAGGATCTTTGGACTAAAATTTGGAATAACAAGGCATATCCCAAGACCAAATTATTATGTGGATTGCGGTGCAAGGTAAAAGTCTCACCGGTGAACATTTGAAAAAAGGGGTTCCAAGGACCCTCAAGATGCCCAATGTGCCATAAAGCTGCGGAAGAAGACATTCATCTTCTCGTTCATTCTGATTTTGCATCTAGCATTTGGTCATTCTTCGTCAAAAGCTTCAACATGAAGTGGCCCTTCCTATCAACGCTCTAAGTTGCCAATTTAAAAGCAATTGTGATATTTTGAAAGAACTTTGGAATGTTGCAACTACTATGATTTGTTGGCATATCTATCTACAAAAAAATCATAGAATTTTCCATGGAGATTTTCTTCCTACTAACAAGGTTTAAAAAATTATAAGAAGTATTTTTAATAGAAATCATGTAGTCATCTCATCACAAGAAAGACACGGAGAGTGCTTCACGGGAGATTCTTATCCTTAGAAATTGGCTTGACCTCAAGAAAATTATGGATCACACCCATATAAGCAAAAAACGGCCTGTTAGAGATGGAAAATAGATTCCACCACCTCTTAGGTGTTGGAAACTCAATTTTGATGGCACCTTTAAAGGTTATATTGATGTCTTTGGTGCAGGTTTCATTTGGTGGTGAAGTGATGAATCTACTATTGCATTTGTTGCATGGTTCCTTGGCACAAATTCCAACAACGTTGCAGAAGGGGAAGCTAGTTGTTTGAGTCTTGCCTTAGAACACTAACAATCTTATCGTGGAGGGTGACTCCAAACTATTGATAGAAGCAGTTCAAGCGAGCTCTTGTGGAAACTAGCAGCTAGAAAGTTTCATACATGAAGCAAAAGTGTTCACGCCTCTCTCTTAAAATTTAACCTTTCTCTACTGCCATTGAGAAAAAATAAATTTGTTGATTGGTTGGCCAATCTAAGTGGTAAGGACAAATTTTGAAACAGATTTTTCAAAATCTTTGATTTGATTTGATGGACTATGGAAGCTTATTTTATTCTAAGGAAAAATTAACAAACTTATTGACTTCTCATGGCATCCTATTTTCCTTCTTGTTGGCTGTCTCTCATCATTGTATTTTCCTTCTTGTTGGCCATCTCACATCATTGTATTTTTCTTCTTGTTGGGCATCTCACATCACTTGTTTTGTGCCCCTCTTTATTGTTGCTAGTGTGGTCCCCAACACCACATGGACTTTCTTTCCTATGTGGCTATGCATTGTTGGTTAGAACATCCAATTCAACCGTAACACTTGGTGTGTTGTTGCTCCCTCTTTAGCTATTGCTATTTTCCTCTACTTGAAGGCTTTGCCTTTTCCCTACAGTGCTTGTGCTTCTTGTTATTCAGCTTATTGTGCTTCTTCTTTCCTTCTTTCTCTTGCACCTTCCTTGTAATCTATCTCTTTGCTATCATCATCTCTTTACCTTGCCCATATTATCTATGTTACCGCTGGTCTTGCCTTTTTGGTCTTTATGAACTTAACTTTGGAATTTTTTGCTCGCTAGCACCCTTTGTTAGAGGTTTTGGTTTTGGTTGAGAAGGTGCTGCTTCTGGTGGTGGTAGAGGTTGTGAAAGGAAACTTGGCAGAGGTGATCAGGGTTGTGGTCTAGGTTGTGGTTATGGTTGTTGATCCGAACAACAATTCAGATGACAATTCGGGTGATGGGTCCACCCCAATTGATGACGAAACTTCCGGGAGCCATAACTTTTGCACCGTAGCTCCAATTGACTCACCGTTTGAACCGTTGGAAAGTTAATAATGAGGGGAACGTGGTGAGATGGCATGGAGCTCCGCTCGATGAAGTTTGACCCCCTAAAACCCAATGGAAGTGTCTCAAATTTCAATTTTAATAGTGCAGTCTAAAAATAGTAAGTTACTAAAAATAGTAATTCCTCGAATTTTGTATTGTTGTAAATCGTGGAAGTCGAACCAATTCATCTCCCTCGAGATTGGTGACCTTCCACATCCTCCCCACACCTTCAAAACATGTATAAATGAAGATGTAACCCGAAATGGAAATCAAACATCTCTTCTCAGAGATAAGCATATGTTTGGGTCTGCAAATTTTATCAATAAAACATCTCTTATCAGAGATAGCATTATTTGAATTGTTTTGTTCTTATTTCTTAAATTATCTTTCAACCAAAGCTTTCGAGTTTTGGATCAGTGGTATCAAAGCGGTTTGTCTTTAGAGTGTATGATCCCAAGGACGAGGTCAGATTGCAGGAAGCTTGGGTGGAAAATAGAACCAGTAGAATATCCACCTATTCGCTCCAAACGACTTCAAATGGCGGACAACACCAACGCATCCGATCCTTTCAAGGAAATGGTGAATGAAGCCCTCCAACAGCAACAAGCACAAATGCTACAACAATTCGCTCAAATTCTCCAACAAATCTCGATGAAAAATTTTGGCTCCTCATCTGCACCCGCACATCCTTTCAGTGCCCCAACACCCTCAAGGTTCAGCGGAATTTTGATATCCCTACATTTGAAGGCAAAATCAATGCTGATGCAGTACAAAATTGGTTGGATCAATTGTCATCTTATTTTTTTATAAATAAATTCACCGATAAAGAGAAGATTACTTTTGCTCTTCTGAAAGCATGATTGCCTGTCAAAAATTAGTGGGAAGTGTACAAAAAGAGATTCAGTGCAGATGATATTGGCCTTGAGACGGAACCTATATGGGATGATTTCATAGATGCTGTAAAGAAAGAATACTACCCCATTGGAGCATATGATGATCTGTATATAGAGTGGCAACAACTTCGCCAAGGTAAGGAACAATCTGTTCAAGATTACACTGACATTTTTTATTCTCTATCTGCGAGATTGGGCATCCAAGAAAGTGAGAAAGACAAGGTTCTCAAATATCGTGGTGGACTACAATGGTACATACGGGGAGAAATGGAACTCTTCAATATGGAAACCATCGGTGAGGCATACGAGTTCGCAGTGAAGATTGAGCAGAAGCATGGAAGAATGAATATAAATAATCAGTCTTCAAAATGGAAAAGTGACAAATAAGGTCAAACACGAGGCCAAAATTGGAAGCAAAAAGAATGAAAGACTGGGAAGTGGTGTGATTATCACAAATCTGGAACTCACTCCAAAGACGAATGTCGAGCTATCAAATCACTGCTTTCTGAGTCACAATCCTCAACATCTACTGCTCTACCTCATACAGACCCTGCAGTCGAAGAGGTTGAAGAAGAAATTATATATGTTGATCCTGAAGCCATTGTTGCTTCATCACAGACACACGACAAGATGCTAGATGACAAGGAAAGGTTGTTTCACTCTAAGTTATGGGTGAAAGGTAAGCCTCTGCATTTCATTCTTGATAGTGGAAGTCAAAAGAATTTAATCTCTGCTAATGTTGTGAAAATCCTAAATCTGTCCATGAAGCCTCACCCAAAATCATATAGTATTGGATGGTTGAGTCCAGGGAGAAACCTCTGTGTCACCCACCAATGTCTTCTCTCATATGCAATACAACCTTTCCAAGATGAGGTCTTATGTGATGTGGTCAATCTAGATGTTTGTGATATACTCTTTGGTCAGCCATTCATGTATGATCGACATGGTATATATAAATCAAGAACTAGAAGGATCACTCTCACTCTTGGAACACGGCGCTACAGGGTACCAGAAGTACCACCTTCTACATCTGTCTCTCTGATTAGTGCCAAGAAATTTGTTCTCATGGTGGTCAAGCCACAGGAATCCAAAAGGGCCGATGATACAGCCCTGACTACACAAACAACACAACAGAAGAAAATAGATGTCGAGTTGAAAAATTTCACGGCCTTCCATCCACAGACTGATGGTCAGACAGAAATGGTGAACAATTGGGCCCTGCACAGTTCCATAAATCATAGTCCCTTCCAAGTATGCATCAAGAATCAAATCGAAGTACAACTACCACACTTGATGACAAATCTTGATGCAATGGGGACCATTGCTTCTCAAGGAGGGAGGAATGATCGGAACAACAATTCAGATGACAATTCGGGTGATGGGTCCACCCCAATTGATGACGAAACTTCTGGGAGCCATAACTTTTGCACCGTAGCTCCAATTGACTCACCGTTTGAACCGTTGGAAAGCTAATAATGAGGGGAAGTTTGACCCCCTTAAACCCAATGAAAGTGTCCCAAATTTCAATTTTAATAGTGCAGTCTAAAAATAGTAATTCCTCGAATTCTGTATTGTTGTAAATAGTGGAAGTCGAACCAATTCATCTCCCTCGAGATTGGTGACCTTCCACATCCTCCCCACACCTTC
The DNA here is from genome assembly GCA_037957365.1 of Torreya grandis. Lineage (NCBI taxonomy): Eukaryota > Viridiplantae > Streptophyta > Pinopsida > Cupressales > Taxaceae > Torreya > Torreya grandis. The sequence goes on along the minus strand of JARHVA010005065.1, from coordinate 634,553 downwards.
AAAACATGTATAAATGAAGATGTAACCCGAAATGGAAATCAGACATCTCTTCTCAGAGATAAGCATATGTTTGGGTCTGCAAATTTTATCAATAAAACATCTCTTATCAGAGATAGCATTATTTGAATTGTTTTCTTCTTGTTTCTTGAATTATCTTTCAACCAAAGCTTTCGAGTTTTGGATCAGTTGTGGTATGGTTTGTGGTTATGGTTGTGGTCATGGGAGTTTCTTCTAGGGTGGTAAGCATCAACCTTACAACCATCTGGCCAACGAGCGGAGCAACACCGATTTTTCCCATATGAATGGGTATTACATGCCTCACTAAGGCACTCCTTACACGTTTTACATGTCAACTGACTGTTTCTTGAACCTTTCGTTTGGCCTTTAGGAGCAGCAGTATGAATCACAACTTTGGTAATGTAGAGAGAAGCAGTTGAAAAAATGCTAGAAGTGACTAGCCAAGAGGAAACCCTTCCTCACATAGCTCGTAAGTGCTCCCATGTAAGCGAAAAGATGGCGCGGAGGAAGACTCTCCCTTGAAGCGCCCCAACCTTTTCAATAGGAAACTTAATTTGAATGAAATTCCTAGAGAATGAGAATGATACTTGCAATGACAGCCCTCTCTTTCAGCACAAGGAAGACCCCAAAGACTCACATCAATGATCCCAAAGGTAAGCAAGTCATTGGAACTAGAGATCTTGCACCTAAATTGTCCAATCAGTGCTCCATTGAACGTGATCATGCCACAATGATGGACTCTGATGCTGAGTTTATAGCTCTTAAGCATGAAATCAAGGTAGGTGTATCTTGTGCCCAACAATGCATTGTTGGAGAGCATCAAAACCTTATCAGAGCTGTCAATGGCATTCATTTCAAAAAGGATGGCAATACTACCGTTATTCTGATCAATCTGAATGGCAATCAGGGTGGGGTCAACAACCATAACGAGCTGCTGAAGCATATCAAAAGTCTAATATGCCATCGCAAGCATGATGGTGATGCCAAGAACAACAATGAAGAATATGAACTGGACGAAGATACTAATAAGTTAATAACACTGCAAATGAAATTCTAGATAATTAAATACAGCTTTTACCAGTTTTACTCCTAAATAATCCGGCTGCCCTCTTATTGTAGCATTGGCTCAGAATATCTGTTGTAACTTGTATCTTGTGATATTTATGTTTGATTGTACTTCCTATGTTTCTCTTTGTAATTCTGCCCTAATATTTGCAATAAAAATATTATTTATCAAAAAATAAAGGTAACTAGTGAAAATGAAAATCATGATTGCAAAACTAGGAACCAACCTACATGAACTACACAGTGAAACTGGTACATGGAACCTAACAAAGATGCCTAGGGCCCAAAAATCTATAAGGTGTGTAACTTAAAATTAAGTAAAAGATGACACACACTTCCTTTCAACCTGCCCCACTATATAAGAATATTAGGCACGCCTAAGATAATTGAAAGGCTACTAAAAATAAGCACTAATAGCTCTAAATATGTAAGAAAAAAACAAAGTCCAACAATTCTATATTTGGACAAGTTCGAGTTTACCACTGAGCTTGATCAATTTGGTCAAAATCCAAAAGCGCAAGTTTAAGGGGTCTCATTCACCAGATTGGTCTTTGTAAACATTAAAAACTATCTTTACAGTTATTTTGGAGATAAATTTAGAAATGGTATCTCTGTGACCGAAAAAACTACTGATTTAAGAATTTTTGTTCCTGAAAGGGATGTCAGTAATTCAAATCCTATAAGCGTAAACTATGCAGCCTTGTATTCGAAGCACAATTAAGTGTGTCCTGGACACTAGGAGTACAAGCTAGCCTCATAAGTTATAACCCACCTTGCGACCTAAGCAAGATGCCTGTACTGTGGGCATTAAAAAGGCGTTTCCTTTCCATTTAGAGAAAAATTTAGAACAAAAAAGGGCAATGGAGAAGCTATTAAATATAAATAGCCATAAATCTCTAAGCCAAAAAAAAAAGTCTGATAATTTTCTAAGTACATGATTACTATTGAGAGGCTTATATATATAAATAAACTTGTAGGCCGGATAGTTTTGTCAGGATGCATAAAAAAGAAAGAAAAAAAAAAACTTCTGGGTATTGGGGAGCATTCTTACTAGATTTAGAGGAGGATTTATCAGACGTGGAAGTTGCCTGAGTAGAAGATGGCTGAGTGCTGTACAGCAGACCTTTTCTTTTTCCATTGCTGTTGTTGTGAGGTCGGTGCAAGGTTCGAAACCCCACAGCTGCAGATTTATGTGTGGTTGGAGTTGAATAAGTGAGTGAGGGAAAATATATGGGATGAAATCGTATCCCTCTTTATTGGATGCTTTAAGTTTTTGTTTTTATGTTTTTGTAACATGCGAAATTCGTTACGATTTTTTATTATCTTTAACAAGGATATTGGATATTTTCTATTGTGAATGTTTTTTTATAGGATTTTTAATTTTAATTAGTAGTTATTATAATCCATACTCTTTTCAGTAAAATTTGGTAGGAGTGAGAGAGACCTCTACCACATGTTTTAAAGTGTAGATTTTTAATTGGTAAGTATTAAAGAAAGTTGGATTGTATTATCATATTATTTTAAATGAGAAAGATATGCATTATGAGTGGTTGCATATGGTGTAAGTTGGTGTTTTTTATGGTAATAAGGTCTTGAATGGATTAAGTTTCGTAATTTAATTAGTATAGTACAAATATTTTAAATGTATCTATCTTAAAAATACCAATAGATATTAATATTGATGCTTCGATCTTAGATTTGTCACATCACATTGATTAATCGCTTTATTACTTTTTCAAAAAAAAAATTTAGTTGACTATTTATAGATGACCTCAATTGAGTTGCACCACTCTATCGAGCTCAAAATACTCTTTTGGGGGAAGAAAAAAAAATGGTTCCAAACTACATTTTAGGTTGAAGATATTATGATTTTTCAATCGAGTTCTATAAGAAGAAAAAAGTTCCATATGATTATCAATTTTAAGGTCTAAATTGTCATATGACAATAAAATGGACATCAATTTTGAGGTCTAAACTGTCATATGAAAGTGAAATAGATGTTAAAGATAAGGTGGCCATAAATTGCTAACATTTCACAAACATTATAGTGCACCATCCCTCGCCCTAGGTTGTATTGTAGAACAACTCTCGACATAATAAGTAATAAGTGCAAAGAGAGGTTCCTTGAAGAATATTTGATTTGTCATGAATTTGGGGGCATTAGGTAGAAAGAGACGCCAAATAACACATTCAAGAGGGGAGATGAACAAAACCAACAAAAAATGAGACAAATAAAGATTAATTGTTTGGGATGTTAGAAGTGAGAGGACAGTTATGGATCTAATAAAATAGTTGATTATACAGTTCTAAGCACTTTTGAATTTCTAAAATCTAATTGGACAACCATGTTCATCTATTATGTGACTCTGAAACCTCACTCATTTTTCCAAAAATTTGCGCATATTTATGGGAAATTGATTTCCTTCTCCACAACCCTAACAACACATCATAAACTAATAAAAATATATGAGAATCAATGAAAACTATGTGTTATCCCTCCATTACTATCAAGGCCCTATTCTAGAACAAATTTGGAAAACAACACCCAATGCATTTTAACTAGCATTCTGTGGATGCAAGCCCTAATTGTATATGACTTTTCATACTAGAATGAAAAAGTGGCACAATGTAGTAATGACCTCAAATCTTGACACAAAATTTGCTCTAATAGATCTCTTCAAGAAATGTTTGACTCTTGCTTTCAAAATTTACTTATCACACATTTGTTTTATGTCTCATTCACTTCCTTGTCTTATATGCACTAATGCACCTGTGTATTTATAGAGTTATCAAATTCAAATTAAGACCAAATTGGTGCACAAAACAACACACAACAAATAGGAAAATATCGAAAAACAAGGAACACAAGGTATGGGGGACCCAAAACAAGGGTCACAAGGGCCCACACGAGCACCGTATAGTCTATGGTTTGGGCAATGAGCTCAAAACCATGTAAAAAATAGTACGGGAAGATAGAGAAAGGGAAAGGAGAAAAACATAACATCATATGCCCAATCCACGAGGAAAATCACTCCAATAAGAACATAATATGAAGCGATAGTCAACAAACACACATGTACACTAGAATGATGCAATTTGACAACTAAGACTACCCCCAGACCAAAATTAGGTGTTTATAATTCCATATAATATTTGGAAAGTTTTTTAATCTATCAAACCCCCTTCTAAAGTGGCTAAGGTGATGGTTTTCATAGTGGTGTATTCAGTGTAAGCGAGTTTTGGAGTCATCATTTGATGTCATAAAAGTTTTTAATCACATGTAGTTTACAAACCATGCAATATATCCCACTAGTTGAGGATTTCATTCCTCTATAATACTCTTTAACTTCCTTCTAATAGCAAGGTTGCCTCGGCATATGATGGGACTACCTGTATTAAGATGAAAAGTGTGTCTGGGGTGGTGTATAGGTGATTGGCCTATTGCCCAAAGGAATGGCTAAGCGTCAAAATCTTTTAGTGTTTGATTATAGTGAAATATTTTTTGTACTCAATCACATGGGTTAAATGGCTTTCTATAGTCCACATTAATATCTACACAAGCAATAAATCTAACATTGTCCAAAGGTTATAATGTAGAAATATGGGGGTACATATAAGAGTGTGACATATGTTCAAATCACTCTTATTGTAACAAGTAAACCCATGCCTTTGGAAAATATGCATTGAGGTTGTGGTATAAAGATAATGGGCTAATGATCCAAGATAAATCATTGTAAACTTTCTAACCAAGTTTTAATTTTGTGACAATTGAGTTTTCAATATAAAGTTGATTTTGTGGAATAGATTAAGAACATGAGACTGTAGGATAACAATTAAGGCCTTTGGATCAAGTAAGTTGATCTAGACATGTTATAGGTCAATACTATGAGAATCTAAAAGAAATTGATGAAGTTTAAGATCCAAAATGTATGTAGATGAAGATCTACAAACCGACAATAATAGAGTTTTGAAAGGAAAGGGGGGCTTTAGTGGTTAAGACATTTGATTCCTATCTAGTGGATCACAAATTTGATCCATGCTTATTGGATCCCTAATATATTTGGTAGTTAAATGGTAGTCACATCCACCAATTCACCAATCGAATAAAAAAGGAAAAAGGAAATAAAACATTTGCATGGCCCAACACTATTTTTAATATATGTTATAAAAGAACCCATGTGACAAATGACATTTACCCATAAAAGTTAACAACAATGTGGGAATCAAAACCCCCTTTCACTAATGTAACTAGAGGGGCTAACATCAACAAGTGAATAATGACCTCTGCAATTGAATTCAATCACCCACTTCACTAACCTCACACCCCCCATTTATATTAATGGCTCATTTGGCTAACATCAACAATGGGGACATTTTGGGGGCTTAAGGGATGAAATCAAATGGAAGGCCAAATCTCACCCCAAGGTGTGACATCAACCCCCTATGACAATAGTGAATGTTTCAATATGAACAAGGGTCACGTATTGACTACGATTGTCATGTAGGAAATGTATTGTAGTGCATATTGATAGATAGTTGTAGCTTATATGTTTTATAATATTTAATTTGATGTGTAGTTATGTATTACGAATAACTTATTGTCAGGTAGAAGTGTGTAGTTTATAAGGGTTACATTTGATGGTAGTATAAACATATTTAACCTTTGTAAGTGTAAAATACAACCACTTTATTTATGAAGATTGTATGGAACAAAAGGGGAAATTTTGGGCAATTGTTAAAAATTATAAATCTAATTGAAATTATATATTTAGTGTTTGATGTTTCATGCATTGAGATTTCAACTATCCTAGATTTTGAAGGGCAAAGTTGAATGCATAATTATCATAAAAAAATTACTTAACCGGTAGGGTCGATCATTAAAGTTAACCACTTGCAAGCAAATTGATGTGCCAACATCATTATGTGCTTCCATCTATAATGGGCTAACGTGTCCACTTGTTGATTATTGAAAAGTGTCAATTTTCCTTCAAGGCATCCTGATATTGATATTATTTAATCAATAATTAAGCGTTGGGGGTCCCGTACCCATTTATTATAAAGAGAAATATATAAAAACTGATTGCATGTTTGGAAAACTCCACAATAAGCAGTCGCAAATAATGATCTTTGACAAATGTTCACTATAAAGATAAACAAAAGTGGGGGACATACCTCATAAATAAAAAACCATAACTAGGTTATACAAGCATGAGTTGGCATTCCAACATACCAAAAAGCAAAAAATCACCCCTAGGTTAGACCAAAACACAACAAAGTCCCATTAAGTCAACACATTTATAGGTTCCTCGCAGTCACCTTCCACACCCTTAGTTTCACCACTTAGCTCACACTACAGCTGGATAGCCTCCACGCCATCTCCATCTAATCCTCACCTACATCCACCACCACCATCCTAGCCCTAAACCTCATAATTTTGAAAGCCTTTCCAACCACATTCTTTGTCTTACCACAACCAAGAGGCTCTTTGCAATCTATCCCATTTATTGGTTCTCGATCCGTCGAGCCCCTAGAAAAATCCTCAAGGAGATGGAAAAAATCATGCAAACCTTTTCTCGCAAGGAGTTAGTGAGCAAAGAAAATTCTCCTCGTCGCTTGGAAACAAATTTGCTTGCCTACAAACCTTAGAGATACTTGCATAAGAAATAGTGAGATGGCTAATATTGCAGTCAATGCAAAACTTGTATGGATAATCTACAAATAAAGGACAAAGTTTGAAGCATTGTTTTCTCAAAACAATAATTGGATAGCATGGACCTTGGAAGGTTGTTCACCACCGGCAATCCTCCTACGGAGTCTGCCATATACAACAATCTCTGTGGTGCAAGATCTTTCCAAAAAAAATCCGTCTTTTGGTAAGTTGGCAATGGAAAATTACTAACATTTAGGAAGACTCGTAGATCAAAGATTATCTTCACCCACTTCAACAAGATCTAAGGCCTATTAAGAACATAGCAACTACTCAATGGGGTGTCAGTGAAAAACTATTACAACATTGAGGAAATTATACTGATTAAAAAATGAGTTTGGATAGCTCAATAATCTTCCCATCAAGCATGGTGCTTTGCTCAAATGGAATTACCAGGGATCCGGAAATTATATTGTTGTTGTTGGATACCATATGTTTGCGGAAGCCTTACATTTAGCCACTCGCAGGATCTTTGGACTAAAATTTGGAATAACAAGGCATATCCCAAGGCCAAATTATTATGTGGATTGCAATGCAAGGTAAAAGTCTCACCGGTGAACATTTGAAAAAAGGGTTTCCAAGGACCCTCAAGATGCCCAATGTGCCACAAAGCTACGGAAGAAGACATTCATCTTCTCGTTGACTCTCATTTTGCATCTACCATTTGGTCATTCTTCCTCAAAAGCTTCAACATGAAGTGGGCCTTCCTATCCATGCTCTAAGTTGCCAATCTAAAAGCAATTGTGATATTTTGAAATAACTTTGGAATGTTGCAACTACTATGATTTGTTGGCGTATCTAGCTACAAACAAATCATAGAATTTTCCATGGAGATTTTCTTCCTACTAACAAGGTTTAAAAAAATATAAGAAATATTTTTAATAGAAATCATGTAGTCATCTCATCACAAGAAAGACAAGGAGATTGCTTCACGGGACATTCTTATCCTTAGAAGTTGGCTTGACCTCAAAAAAATTATGGATCACAACCATATAAGCAAAAAACGGCCTGTTAGAGATGGAAATTAAATTCCACCACCTCTTGGCTGTTGGAAACTCAATTTTGATGGCACCTTTAAAGGTTATATTGATGTCTTTGGTGCAGGTTTCATTTGGTGGTGAAGTGATGAAACTACTATTGCATTTGTTGCATGGTTCCTTGGCACAAATTCCAACAACGTTGAAGAAGGGGAAGCTAGTCGTTTGAGTCTTGCCTTAGAACACTAACAATCTTATCGTGGAGGGTGACTCCAAACTATTGATAGAAGCAGTTCAAGCGAGCTCTTGTGGAAACTAGTAGATAGAAAGTTTTATACAGGAAGCAAAAGTGTTCATGCCTCTCTCTTAAAATTTAACCTTTCTCTACTGCTATCGAGAAAGAATAAATTTGTTGATTGGTTGGTCAATCTAAGGGGCAAGGAAAAATTTTGAAACAGATTTTTCAAAATCTTTGATTTGATTTGATGGAATATGGAAGCTTATTTTATTCTAAGGACGAATAAACAAACTTATTGTCTTCTCATGGCATCGTATTTTCCTTCTTGTTGGGTGTCTCTCATCATTGTATTTTCCTTCTTGTTGGCCATCTCACATCATTGTATTTTCCTTCTTGTTGGGCATCTCACATCACTTGTTTTGTGCCCCTCTTTATTGTTGCTAGTGTGGTCGCCAACACCACGTGGACTTTCTTTCCTATGTGGCTATGCATTGTTGGCTAGAACATCCAATTCAACCGTAACACTTGGTGGGTTATTGCTCCCTCTTTAGCTATTGCTATTTTCCTCTACTTGCAAGCTTTGCCTTTTCCCTACAGTGCTTATGCTTCTTGTTATTCAGCTTATTGTGCTTCTTCTTTCCTTCTTTTTCTTGCACCTTCCTTGTAATCTATCTCTTTGTTATCATCATCTCTTTACCTTGCCCATATTATCTATGTTACCGCTGGTCTTGCCTTTTTGGTCTTTATGAAATTAACTTTGGAATTTTTTGCTCACTAGCACCCTTTGTTGGAGGTTTTGGTTTTGGTTGAGATGGTGCTACTTCTGGTGGTGGTAAAGGTTGCGAAAGGAAACTTAGCAGAGGTGATCAGGGTCGTGGTCTAGGTTTTGGTATGGGTTGTGGTAGTGGGAGTTTCTTCTAGGGTGGTAAGCATCAACCTTACAACCATCTGGCCAATGAGCAGAGCAACACCGATTTTTCCCATATGAATGGGTATTACATGCCTCACTAGGGCACTCCTTACACGTTTTACATGTCAACTGACTGTTTCTTGAAACTTTCATTTGGCCTTTAGGAGCAGCAATATGAATCACAACTTTGGTAATGTAGAGAGAAGCAGTTGAAAAAATGCTAGAAGTGACTAGCTAGGAGGAAACCCTTCATCTCATAGCTCGTAAGTGCTCTCGTGTAAGCGAAAAGATGGTGCGGAGTAAGACTCTCCCTTGAAGCGCCCCAACCTTTTCAATAGGAAACTTGATTTGAATGAAATTCCCAAAAAATGAGAATGATACTTGCAATGACATCCCTCTCTTTCAGCACAAGGAAAATGGTATGGGTATAGGCATCACACAACTTATAATCGATGGTTGTGTTGACTTGGTCGGTGCATTGTAATAAAGCGAAATTGTGAATGTCATGCACCTCTCGATAGACTTTGTAGCTTAGAAGCAGGCTGTACACATTCCTCCATGGACAGTTAGTCCTATTATGGCCCTTTAATTCATAGTCCACTTCGAGCATCATGCAAAGAGCTAGCGATAAGCCTTTGGATCTAGGAGGCCATAGATGCAATCCATGCCTCCATAAATGGGTTGATCCTAGTATCTTCACTTTCGACTGCCTCGACTCTGAGCATGGCTTCGACCACTTCTCGAGGGTCTGTAAAAGTCTTCATGGAAAGTGCTCTTCAGAATGGCATGAGAAACCCCCCAATGAACCACTATGCATGCTGAGAAGGGTGGATATCATATGGAAGCTTTGATAACAGAGTTTTGAATATAGCATCATACAGGCACACACTCTATGAGAGTCCTTGGATAATCTCTTTTTTTGTGGTGATGCTCTCTTGTTCAAACTCCAAAATGTCAAATTCTTTCAAGAATGTATCCTTTAGGGTATCATAGTCAACCATGTCCTGATTAGGATCAATTTTTTTATACTAGGTGTGGGCGTGATCAAGTAAAGTGGTCATAAACTGGGTAGCCTTACGTTTCGATTGGGTTATGCCCCGTATGCACCATTGTAGTCCACACATTAGCACATGTTCTATGGCATTCTCCATGTCATGATATTCTGGAAAGTGCATGGCCATTTCATTGTAGATTTGCTATGGGGGTAGTTGGTATTTGAGGTGCTTGTCCCCCCGATGCCTGTCCTAGCAGCAATCCTCCAATGCCTCTAATCACTAGGTTAGGCATTGGTCTTGTCATTGTTGCTAGCGTAGTTGATGTCATTGGTGTTGTGCTACTTACTTTTAGTGTCAAAAACTTCTTGTGGGTTGTTTCCCACCTTGTGTTACTGAGATTAGATGACTTGGTATGCTTGTATTCAAGTTCTATTGTGGTGAGATAGCGCCCAATGGTCTAGAGGTAGTTTTGCTTACCTCCTTGTATGGAATAATCTATTCAATCGCAAAGTTACAATCCAAGTCTTTAAAACATCTAAGATCTAAGTCGTCAGCAGAGTCAATTATTACTTCTATACTTTCTTCAAGTGGGGGATCCAAAACGTGAGCATGCACCGTAGGTTCAAAGGGAATAGGTGCATCAAGTGTATCTGTAGTCACCAAATTCTATGGGAAACCAATGAATTCTACACCTATCAAGTGTTGAGCTCAATTCATCACATCATTATATCTCTCATCTTCATGCTGTTGTATTTCAAGAGATCCATCCCCATGCCCTTCGCGCTCACTACGGGTCCTCTTGGCACTTCCAAGTTCTAAATCTTCCATCAGTCGGTGTCGTCTCTTATTATAGGTCTATCTTCTGAGCTCTTGGGATCAATTTGCTTGTCCCCTTCCATTATGCTTTACCTACACATCCCCTTCTCCCCCTTTACATTGCTCAAACACAAAAGGACTTTAGCATTCCATCCCCAAAGTTTCAAAACCATAATCCACCATTAGCTTTTTGAGCTCTGCACTGAATTCCTTCACAAATGTGCCTCTTGGGTCATGCAAAAACTGGTACTCCGCTTCCTCAGGGCACGAATATGTTGAGATTGCAAACTGTAGTATGTAGCTATTCAAATCTCTTTGCCGCCATTTATCTATTGCTCTAGTCCAAGTAGCATCCATGCTCTCAAGCCTCTCTAGGTGCTCCTTTGTCCACTCATAGCATTGTCCATAGCTTCATCTTTTGTGGGTTGAATATGCATCCAACCACCAATACACATGCTCAACTCGTACAAAGCATCTTATAGGTTGTTCTGAACCCATTTTCTTAGCTTTTGTCCTTTACAAGTTGGATGCTTCAGCATAAAGCTATCTTCCACCTATTGCATCTAGCACTCGATGTTTTGAGAGAAAGTTGGTACATCATTATGTCATACCATTACAACAACAAAATTCAACAAGGGTCCCAGCAATAGAACCAAAATGTTGTAGAAAAGAGTGTGTTAGCTCTAGTCAATTCTCAGTCTATTAAAACTAGGCACAAACATGGGATACTCCCTTTACGCTCAACATTTGAACACCTGGTTGAGATGACATCAATCCACATAAGGCATATGCCTTATGTGCTCACCCGAAGTGCAGGTGAGAAAGAATCGAGGCCTACGTTAGGCTAGTTATGCCATGGTTCGAGACTTCAATTAGGGGACTTGATCAATCCAATGAAAGCTTTAGGTAGATCCATAGGTGCAAGCCTTTCGTGGACTAAGCCTAGTGTCATATGAGCGTTTGAAGGGTCAAAAGCATGCTTTCACTCAAACTACTCATGCTAGACACACGTTCCTAACAAGGGTAGGAACACTTGGTGCAAAATATATACTCATTCTCTTTATAGAGTTATGATGATTGCACCATTGATTATAGGGACTCCATTATCGAAGCGAACCAAATAAATTGCACGACTGCTAATCAACATTTTCTATTGAAAGTAAAACATTACCTACATATGCTTTTTTTTCTTAGTACTTCAAGCAAAAACAAGTAAACTAGATAGAGTACATAACAGTCTTCACCATTAATCAAAGTTAAAAATAGAGTATAGAGTTCATAGTAGAATATATGTTCAGTTCATATTACTTAATGACCTAGAGGCTCACAAACGAACTTGGGTACTTATAAATGGAGCCTCAATGGCTTCCATATGATTCCTAAGCCTAATGGTTGACGAAGCAATGTCTACAGAGGATTCATTTGCCAGAGCTCCGCTACAATTCTTTGTCTCCTTGCCTCTACTTGTTTGAGCTCCTTAAATAGCCTTTGGGAGCATTTTCACTAAGGTCGAAGGTGCACGTCAAGTGCCGAGCTGTAAATTGGTGATCATTCCTACCAGCTCTATAACCTTGCAAACTCTATGCTGCAGTCGCCACATCTTGCCAATCCTAGAAGATGCCCTAAAAATTTGGAAGATAGTTAGTTGCCTACCATTTGGCGCAAGATATACATTACACCCTCTAGTTGGTGCCAAAATACCACAAGGCAACCCACTACACAAAAATGATTCCTTTGCGCCTAAGTGGATGTCATGTTGGCACAGATCCTTTACTTAACGAGTTAGGGGCCCAACATTATTGCATAGATACTAGTAATGCATGGGCATGAATGCATCTACTTGTAATGAATGTTTCATAAATCTTGTAGAAATTACCCTAACATCTGTAAAATTAGCATTCGAAAGCCTTGAAGAACAAAGCTATCAATTAGGGCAATCAGGTTACATGTATCATTATACCACACAAATCAAATCAATGCCGATGTCGTGAGAAAATTAAGACTGTTTTTATATATTTTTTAAGTTTAATTTCTATCTTTGGGGAGTTGCTTTCTGGCTGCCACTTAGCGATTGAATGCCTCACCACATTTTAGTGACACCTGACAGAGTATGATATGAGGAATCTCATGCATGTGGATGATAATGGTTTATGTATTCAAACAATAAAAATAATAATCTTAGTTTTTTGTTGGGGATGGGCGGCCCACCTGCCCCCAACCATCCCCTTCTATCTCTTTTCTCCCTACCACTACTGGTGCACATATAGAAATAACAACTTCGAACCCCGAACCATATTCATCATTACATACATGTATGGAAAGATTTGATTGCCTTGATTATGGTGAAGGCATGAATAACATATAATCTTTTCAGTGAATCATCATGCAACAGAAATGATATTTTATATTTTCATTTAACAAACTTACAATTTACCTATGAAAAGATTTGACATATTTCAAGACACAAAAAGATGGGATCTGATTAGCTAAAACAACAGAGTTTAATAAAAAATTAGAGTAAATGGAAGGAAATAGTATCCCTTCAGACTAATAACAAAGTATTTCCAATTCAAATATTTTCAAGTTCAGTTCTAATAAATTCATGTATATAAGTAGAGGTACGCATTACCTTCTCAGGTTCTCAAGCTTTATTTGCATAATGATTTTAATTTCAAAATGATTTTTTGAAATAATCACCAACCTTAATCAAAGTTATCTATTTTATTGAAGTTTTATTCAATTTTAAATTTAAGAATTTTTTTAAATAAAAGATAACAATTTAAAAAGGGATTGGTCCATAAAAATATTTAAAGTGAATTAGGTCCAAATTAAATGTTCAAGTCAATTAAAATAAAAGTGAGCCAAATTTAATATTATCAGGTATTCAGGACCAAGTTTAAGTGATTACAAGGTGGGACCTTTTTTATTTTTATTTTATAATGATCTGCTTCCAAGTAAAATAAGTATAGATTAAATCTTCAAGTCAATTAAAGTGAAAGTGGGCCAGAAATTAAATGACATTATCAAGTATTCATGATCAAATTTGAGTGACTACAAGGTGGGATATTTTTTTATTTTGATTTTATAATGATCCACTTCCAAGAGAAATAGGTCTAGATTAAATGCTTAAGCTAATTAAAGTAAAAGTGGGCCAAAATTAACAATATCAAGTATTCATGGCCAAATTTGAGTGGCTACAAGATGAGACATTTTTTTAATTTAATTTTATAATACCTGTTTCATTTTGAAAGCAATTAACTATCAGGTAAAAATGCAGTCCATAAAATTTTATAATTCATCTGAATTCCATTTAAATCATTCCATAAGGTTCATACCATCTTTAAAATCATTCCAAATACATTCATAAACCATATGGAATACTTTGGATAGAGTTTAGATGAACTGTCAAAAACTTCAAATTATTTATTAAATACATTTTTGCAAGACAGTTAGCCCCTTCTCTTCATCTTGTATTAAAAGTGAATATTCTAGCCCTTAGCTAACTGACAATCAATCATACTTCAAGACTCAAAGACAACTAAGTGTTGAAAGTAATGATCCAAAGTTGTGGTTCCAATGTTCACTTGAGTTTGTAAATCGGATTTTAAGTTGTCCCATCTGTTTGTGTTTAAAATTGTGACACCGTGCTGAATTGTTTTTACAATAATCAGCTTGTGTGACATGTCCTCCATTTTGGAGTGTTTGTTGCAATTATTTATAGCTCAGATTAAAAAGAAGAGGATTAACATTCCAATCGTGTTCCCGAAATATGATTTGACCTCGTTCTGAAATATGATTTGACCTCATTTTCCTATTTACCAAGTTAGATGGTTGTTCAGCTATTTTGGTTCAAAGTGGATGTACTCTGAGGTGCAGGGAAGAGAAGGCCTCCAATTAATAATAGTACTAGCCTTTGGGCATGGCCAGTAGATTGATCGGTATCTGTTAAGTTTCGAACCCTACACCCCTAGGGTGTTCCTCATTTCAGATCAAATTTACCGAGGAGAGACAGATTGTAGTGGTAGCTTTCTACAATCGACCCCATAAAATGTGATGAGATAATGATGGAGCCATTGCTTATTTCCGTGTTCAACCAAAAATAAAATTAATGCTAACATCATTATTTTTAGGATGATATTTTTTGTGAATGATTGTCCACCAAATTGGGTTTGGTGTTTATTAAATTTCTGTGGCAGTTTTCATAGTTAAAGCTTGATTGAGTCTTTCCATTTCCTGTATGCCATACAATTGCCTTCTCCAAAGATTTTTCCCCATAAGGATGAAGAGATACAGACTTAGAGAGTCTCCTCGACCAAGCCCTCAAGTAGAGTGAAAAGGATGCCCCATATTCCCCTTGAGAGAAATATTATAGGTAGGAGATCAAATACAATTGTTTATCCATTGGATCACTGATTGGCTAAAGCCACTGATTGGCTAAAGCCAAAAGCTCTCTGAGTTTGTTCAATCCAATCTCAACTGTTTTTATAAAAATCTTTAGATATATCCAATTTTTTCATGATTCATTTTCTGTTTCGAGTCTTCAATGAACCAAGGAGCTCTTGGACTGCTATGATATTGTCATTAATTTGGGACATTGGTATAAGAGCAAGCCTAGTATGGTTTAGTTGTTTTAACATTTGTTGATGCATGCAAGATTCATCTATGATAGATCCCATTTTATATTTAATTGTCCCAAAAATTATGATAAAAGAGGACAATAAATTTATTAGGGCCAAGGGCCTTAACTGGATGAATAGAGAAAATAACACTCTTCTTTCTTCTTTTGTTGTTGGTTTCATCATTTCATCATTGTCCTTTTCTAGGATAAGTTGAGAAATATCGTGCAGCGATTCCTATTGAATTTTATTTTTTTTTAGAAGTAGAGGTAGATTCAATTAGAGTATCCTGGAAAACAATTGAGGCATTAGATACATTAGCATGAGTGGAAGTGTGAAGACTTCCATTTTCTGTTTGAGTTCACTCAACCAAGTTGATATGTTGTCTACTGAAAACAGAGTGGAAGATTATTTTGGTATTATATGATCTTCCCGCTTTATCCATTGGTTTTTTAACTCTCTTTCCAATAACTTTTTCTCAATCATGTATTGATGTCAACACCTAGGTTATTAGACTTTGTTCGTCTTGAACGAAGAGAGCTTCCAGAAATAACCATTTAACAAGTACTTTGATCTAAATTAAACGTTTGGGATCACCCTTTGCGATCCATCATCAGAACATAATAGTGAGAACAAACAAGAGCACCCCAATTTAAAGAAAAATCTATTTTAGTTTCCATGATGCTACTCCTAGGACCACATGAAAAAATTAAAGGCAATAATTTAAATAATGTATTTTTGCAATAGTTTTTTAAATGTTTCCAAATTTTTAAAAACTTCATAGCCACAATTTAATAAATGGTTAGCTCATAATAGTTATAATTAATTTAGTGATATTTTGTTAATTAGTTTGATTAAATGTTAATGAGCTTTAATATATATTTTTTTGTTTACATTTTAATTATTAGTTGCAATAGTTGTTAAATAATTAATTAAAAAATCACTGAATTTATGTTTTGATAGCCAAAAATTAGTAAATGACCACCTTATTAATAATTATTAAATTAGTTAAGATGTTAATTAAAACTAATATGATAAAGGGCTTCAATGTTTATTTTGTTATTTTTTCAATGTTCATTAAGCCCAAATTCCCTTTTGTGCTTTTGAGTTGCTGCTAATTGGACCTTAATATGCTTTCCTCGCTCAAATATATTTTGAAATTCTGCTTTGTGCCATTGTTTGAGTTTAGCTTTTCAATAGTTGAGTTTTTCAGCAAGTTTGAACATTACATACCTGGGAATAAACAGAGCCTCAGTCCACCATGTAATGACATTTTTTTTAATGAAAACAGGATGGGTGAGCCACATTTTTTCAAATCTGAATGGGTGTTTCATTTCCTTTAAGAATTCGTCAAAAAATCCAGAACAATTGGCCGATGTTCCAAAAGAGTGGTGTCACTTACTCATGCTTCCATCTGTCTATTTGACTAGAGCCATTGATCTGATAATAATACTGTCTAATTCTTCTACCATTTAGTTTTTTCCTTTTCTTTCTATTGCTCCAAATAAAAGGTCCGTGTAAATTCCAGCTCCATCAAAGTGCTGTTGAGATCCAATTTATTGAGAGCCTCTATTGTTCTACGATTGAAGCCTACTCCAGAGTCTGAATAGTATTGAAATCCCCCATTATAATGGAATTTCAGATGGAGGCATTGAGGACACAGTTTGTTAGCAGTCATAGTTATTCTATTGTTTCCATAAGTAGGAATGTACAGATTGATGATATTGCATATATCTTGAATTTCATTAAAAAAGAGATGATTTAAGATCGTACCTTGCAAGGTCCCAATGTATGAGAGTTATGATTTCTTTACACAAAAAGAATGTTTGTTTGCTGCCCCAAACTCCTGCAAGTTTAGGGGTCTTAATCGCTCCATATCTGGTTATTTCTTGGAGAAGAATCATATCAATATGTTGTGTTCTAATCATATCCTTGATGAAAAGGTGTTTATGAGGCACCTTAAGCCACTTATATTCCAAGTACTATCCCCATTAGAGAGTATTCAATGGAATGGCGATGCCTTCTTCCTGGACTTCTGCAAGAACAGTGGCTTTGGGAGTCCATATTTGCATCATCTTTTCCGCTAATTAATTTATGCTCGTATCTTCCTCTGATTCAATGTGGTCCCTTGGTTGATTTTATTTTTTTCTCTGTAGCTTGTATGGCTCAAGATTCCTAGATTTTAAATTTAAAAGCACAACACCCTCGTTTCGGTTATCTTGTGGGTGGTTCTTTTTCCCTTTATTGCTGGTTTTTTACGAGGAAGCATTAAACGTGAACTGCAGCAAACGTTGGGCTTGCTAATGGTGTTTGTCCTTGGCTTGTACAGGCTTGTGGAAATCCTCTTGTAAGAGATCCACTGACTCTTCTTGGATCTCTGCATTGGCTGCTTAGATATCTTCCATATCCTCTATACCTGTATCAGCAAGAGCAAAAAAAGGGTTTTCAAGTGATAAGTGTGTTGTTTGACTCACTAGTCCTTTTCTTTTTCTGGTGTATGCCCTTCAACTTTTTGTTTCAATCATTTTTTTTTGATTTGATATTTGTGTGCCTTGCTGTTTTAAATCTGCAGAAACGAATGGATTTTGAGGTTCTTGATGATTATAATGTTGCTCCATTTTAGCTTGTGGCTATGTGGTGTGTTGCTCGTGTTGGACATACCTTGGCTAAATGCCCATGTTCGTGGCAAATTCTACATGTAAAGGGGATGTTCTCATCGTCCAAGGGCTGCTCCCATTCAATACCTTTGATTTCCAAGATTAATCTATCTGCCAATGGCTTGTCTAAATCTATGTTGATGC
This sequence comes from Torreya grandis, assembly GCA_037957365.1. Classification (NCBI taxonomy): domain Eukaryota; kingdom Viridiplantae; phylum Streptophyta; class Pinopsida; order Cupressales; family Taxaceae; genus Torreya; species Torreya grandis. The sequence continues at coordinate 616,410 of JARHVA010005065.1, read as the reverse complement.
AAATTCTAGCATGCTTCAACACTCCAAGATTTTTGGTGACCTCTGAAGCCGTGATATGCATTAACACTCCTATTGTTGTTCCTATCTTCCTTAAACATGATTTCTGCCAATATTCATTTGGAAGCAAAGGAAGCTTGAACCATAGTTGCACTATACAAGGTAGATCCTCTGTAGGATTGAACGAAGGTGACCACGTTTCATAAACAAACTAGTTTTCTTCATGAACCAAAGGCCTCCTTGAAAGGCATCATCCCGTTCTTGCTTTGAGGAGAAAACAACCATGACAATTGGGCATCATCAGGATTTCCACTGTACCTTATGGGTTCCAATTTTCTTGCACCCATATTGGAAGTGTTTTGGATCCTGGATAGGCACCCATGAATTTGCATATCAAAACTACATCCACCCATGATTGCAATGGGGAAGGAGACTCTGTAGAAGAGGCCATGGACCCCTCCACAGGGATCTGAAACTACATCCACTCACACTTTGGCAGTTGCATATTGATCAGCTTCTGATATGGATGAGTTTTTGTTGCAGGTGTAGATGGGAGAGCATGAGATGGTATTAGGTGGGAGAGCTCTTTTGTGTTGTGAAAGACGTCTCAGCCTTTGTTTCGTTGTAGCATAGAAACATACAACCAACACCTAGTAGGTTTTGTAGCTTGTCCTTGATTCTGATTTTCAGGCAGGATAAATATAAAAACAACTTTCAATAGCACAAGCATTATATTCCTCGAAATTGCTAAGCAGACCTTAACTGAAACACAGACTTCAGGGTTTTAGTTGGTGGTTTACTTATCCTTAGGTCCCAGATGTGAAGCTTATCCATGCTCCCAAATTTTTTTCACCAAAAAGGGCAGATCAAACATATAAACAATCCTACAAACACACCTCCAAAACCAATGTTTTCAAACTCAATTAAGTTATGGTAAGCAATCTTCACCAAAATATAAGGAGGGAAATTAAGTTGCACTTTCCATTCAGCATAAAACCTCATAATCATCCTTTTCAAATCCAAGCTGGCATTTTGTTAGGATATCACCAAAAGCAAAATCTTGCCTTGAGTTGGAAAGTAAATAAATGACATGTTTCCGACCCAAATCCTTCATTCTTATGCTTACTACATCAGCAAGCAGGCAATGACCAGTCTTGCAGCTTCAGCCTTGAAGCAATGATAGATGGCAAAGGAAGCATGAATCCAATAGTATTTTGGTGCGTCCAAACCCATCTAATGTACTGATTGCTACCATGTGCACCGAACATGTCCTTGTATGATAAAGCATAAAATGAAAGGAAGGTATTCTGATGACTTGCGTGGAAGGTAGTGTTCTGCACGAAACTTGTAAATGAAAACATCCTAAATATTTCTCCCATACCTCTAGCATATGACCTCCTATGATTCCTTCAATCATGTTGCTCCTTGCTTTCAACCAGTCCACAGTGCCTTGTGTTTTCTAAAATACTTTTTTGATTCCCCATCTGGATAAAAGGCCATATTACTACATTAACTCTTGATGTTTTGTTACTTCAATTAAAAAGTCCTGAAGCTATCCTCCATTTAAAAGCATACCTACCCCCACACTTGTTCAATTGACAGGTAAACATAGTTGATAAGGAAGCCATGACTAATCATAGTTGGCATGCGCTGATAAACTAAATGGAGTTACCATCTTATCTGTTTCTTCCCTTAACTAAACACATTTGACAAGAAGGCAATGACTAAATATAATTGGTAATAGGTGATAAGGTACATCTAAGGATATTCAGTTTGAAATTATAGTTTTGACATAAGAATATTCAACCCTATTACACACACGCCACTTTACACATGGAATACCATAAAGTGGAATTGACTCAATGGATCTTTGCAGCTATTTGAATTCTAATGCTGAATGTCATCTAGTTTTGCATTCAAAACTCAGAAACCTGTTACATGTATATAATATACCATACATCAAACCAAAAGTTGCTACTGCTACAATTAAGAGCTTATCAGGACATTTAGACTGACCAATTGAAGATCATAAAATTGTGCTTCAGAAATAAACCCAAACTTAGGATAACAACTTTCCACAGAAATTGGGTTATCCCCGCTTGTCAACATAAATAACATAAAAATCTTAACACTCTATATTATTTCCCCCAAATAGAGTCGCTAAATATAAATACCATCCTGCCATGCAGATTTATTCCACAAGAATTCTCCTTTTGAGTAGTATATAGTTACTCTCCTCCCATGCAGAAATTTTATTTTGACTGGAAGATTACCGAATGAGGACCACAAGTGTATTAATGCTCCTGCATCATTCTTGAAGTTTCAATGCAGGAAAAAGAATAACCTCCTTAACACTTGTTTTAATGCTCCTGCATCATTCTTGGGGTTTCATTGCAGGGAAAAGAATAACCTATTTAATATTCTGAGTGTCATTTAAAATCATGGCAAGACGATCCATGCTCATTCCCCAACCTCCAGCTGGTGGCAAAACATACTCTAATGCAGTACAAAATGCCTCATCAAAGGCCATAGCTTCATCATCACCTGATTGTCTGTCCTTAAGCTGATCTGCAAAGCAGTGTCGCTGGACAATGGGATCGTTAAGCTTAGTTTATGCATTGCACAACTCTTGCTTATTAACAAATAGTTCGGACCGCTCGGCCAATCCTGGTCTTGTTCTGTGCCACTTTGCCAGAGGGCTCATGATCTATGGATGATTTATGATGAAGTTTGGGTTCTCACACATTTCCTCCAAGAAATGTCGCACAAGCTTGTCCAGCAAACGAGCTGTTGTTTGTGGGGAAGGGCATTTCTCATCAAACTTCTTACAAGCTACTATAAGATAATTATTCGTCTCAACGGATGATAGGTCTTTGGGGATGTCAAGACCTGCAGCCTCTTCTAACCCCTGGATTACATCTATCCTTCTGAAAGGAGTAGTGAAATCAATTTCTATGGGATCCTTGTCCACTCCATCAGCATGGTATTTAATTTTATAGCCACCGATTAGTTTCTTAACCATTTCAGACATCAATTTCTTCGTAAGTTCCATCAAGTCATTGTAGTCAGCATAAGCCATATAAAATTCACAAGTAGTAAACTCTGGGTTATTAGTCAAATCTACACCCTCATTTCAAAATTGGGTTCCAATTTCATACACTCGATCAAATCCCCCCACAACTAGTTCTTTCAGGTGAAGCTCTGGAGCAATACGCATGTATAACCTCATATCAAGTTCATTGTGATGAGTAACAAATAGCTTGGCAGCAGCTCCACCAACAATCATAGTCATCATTGGTGTACCAACCTCAATAAAATCAAGGTCTTCCAGGAACTGCCGCACATAAGATTTTATCTTTGATATTGTTTTGAAGATATTTCTAACCTCTGAATTAACCATCAAATCTAAATAGCGTTGCCGATATCTTGTTTCTTGGTCTTTCAGGGCATATCTTTCAGGGTGTCTAGGCTGACCAGGAGCCCATATACCCGACATTTCATCTCCATCGCTTTCCTTTGCTCGAACATAGTAATCATCCTTAACTGGGAGCATGCGTAAACAAGGTGAAAGAACCATCAACGATGTTAGAAATATACTAAGCTCTCCCCTTTTACTTTTTCCTGGAACACCACGAATACCCACAACATCACCACGCTTTATACCAGAATGATGCCTGACAAACTCAGCTCCGTCCATCCTTGAGTTGCTTGCATCTGCCATAACCTGTACTTTTGCTCCATCGGCATGCAAATCATAGAAGTTCAGATTTGTTCCTGAGCTCCTCTTACTCATTATCCTTCCAGCTAAAGAAACTTCTACATCATTAAGATGTTCTCCGCTACTTAAACCTCCATACTTATCTATGAAAGCAGGGACGGACATAGATACATGAAACTCATGTGGATAAGGATTTACTCCAGTACCCTTCAGTGCTGCCAATATTTTCAACCTGTGTTCACGGTATTGCCTGGGATCCATGTCTTCCTCTTGGTCAACCTTACTCACACGTTGTGTAGCTGAAACTTTCTTCTTTTTCTCCTCTTCTTTCTCACTTGTTCCTTCTTACCAAAGAAAATTAAGACATACACACCACAGATGAGAATATAAAAGCATAAGTTATTGCATCCATAGGGAAAATATCTTTGCATAAAAAAATTTGCAAACAATGCTTTGCCTAGAGTGTGTTTGGCAGAATAAGACTGTTCTGTAACTAACAAAATCACAGACAAGTGCACAAATAAAAACAGGGTAAAGTTAAAAGCATGCTAAAAACTTCCCATCTTTCTACTCCTTTTACCCGTGTACACAACATAAACAAACTTATTCCTTACATAGCACTACCAAAATTAGCCTCTTTAAAGTGTTCTTGGCTTCTGCTAAATTTGTAACATTTGGTGAAGAATGTGAAGCTAAAGCTAGCACGAAGAATCAAAACCGGATTTAGCTCAAAAAAGAAATTAAGAAAGTAATTGTAAAAATCATTCAAAATTCAAATTACTGATCCAAAAAAGCACACCGTTGTACTACATTTGCAGAATGGATATGTAAATATAAAAGCCATTCAAACTAAAATCACTGACAACTTTTGAAACAACAAAAAAACATTAAAGACGAGAAAATAAACTTTGGCATTAATACTCACATAAGGTAACCAGTGAGGAAATAAACATTCTTGTTCCAGGGATAATTTCTTTCCACGAATCAGTGATTGTAGAAGCTATTCATTTAAAAATCCATTATGATGAGAGACATTTGGGGCCATTCAGCACACCTCCTCACCTATCCCCTCTTCCCCCACGTGGACCTTTCTTTTCAACAAACACTCACAATGGGTAGGTCAGGCATGACCAATAAAAATCTGCAGGAGATAGTCAATGAAGCAATGAAGCAAAACGAGGAGCCGAGGCATACCTTCAAAAGATTCTGTCTGGCAGCTATGGAGGAAAACGCAGTCTTGGTTTTGGACTGAGAAAAACTTGGAGGTTATATCTTGATGCTTGCTAACAAAGGTTTAATTTATAGATTTTTGGGTATGTGGCTTTCCATGGAAGATTGGGTTAAGTCCACGAGGGTATTTCACTATTGTTTGGCTAATGAAAGCAATCGCAAAAGAATTTTTCAAGGACGACCATGGTGTTTCCAGAATGTGGAACTATTCATGAAGCATTGGCATTTGGGCTTCAAATCGAGGAGAAAATGCCTTCCAAGGCATCAGTTTGGACTCTTTTGTACACCTGAGCACATGGATTATGGATGGTTTATGTCTTTTAAAGTACTGGGAATTTCATTGGAAGGTTCATTTGCACAATGAAAGCCACGAAAGGAAAAGCTACTGCTAGTTATCCCAGGATCTGTGTGAATCTAGAATCTCGATCGGTCGCTTTCGTGAAGTATTACCTTGCGATCTGAAGGAATAGAGTGGGTAAAAGCCATTGACCATGAGTGCAGTGCATTTTGTTGTCATGAAAAAACTTCCAGGGCATCCGCACAAACTAGCCAAACTCACAAGTCAAATTGCAAGGCGACTAACTCGCCTATAACTCATGCGGCGAGTTTCTGCAGACTACTCGCAGGCCAAAAAGAAAACATTTTTTGGAAAAAATAAATAAAATCAAATTTGGAGTTTTAAATTTTTTTCCGATGGCTATAGCCTATAGATGTGAAGGATTTTACAATAAATTTCCTTGCTATGCATTCTCTAAATTCATTTCTTATGCTTTTAAACAACATTTTGAATGTTATTTAAATTCATTTTTAATTTTCTGAGTATTGCTGAATCTAAAGTTTGAGTCAAAAAATTTGGGCTGCACATAAGATTTTATCTTTGATATTGTTTTGAAGATATTTCTAACCTTTGAATTAACCATCAAATCTAAATAGCATTGCCGATATCTTGTTTCTTGGTCTTTCAGGGCATATCTTTTAGGGTGTCTAGGCTGACCAGGAGCCGTTATACCCGACATTTCATCTCCATCACTTTCCTTTGCTCGAACACGGTAATCATCCTTAACTGGGAGAATGTGTAAACAAGGTGAAAGAACCATCAAGGATGTTGGAAATATACTAAGCTCTCCCCTTTTACTTTTTCCTGGAAAACCACGAATACCCACAATATCACCACGCTTTATACCAGAATGATGCTTGACAAACTCAGCTCCGTCCATCCCTGAGTTGCTTGCATTTGCCATAACCTGTACTTAACGAGTTAGGGGCCCAACATTATTGCATAGATACTAATAATGCATGGGCATGAACGCATCTACTTGTAATGAATGTTTCATAAATCTTGTAGAAATTACCCTAACATCTGTAAAATTAGCATTCGAAAACCTTAAAGAACAAAGCTATCAATCAGGGCAATCAGGTTACATGTATCATTAGACGACACAAATCAAATCAATGCTGATGTGGTGAGAAAATTAAGACTGTTTTTATATATTTTTTAAGTTTAATTTCTATCTTTGGGGAGTTGTTTTCTGGCTGCCACTTAGCGATTGCATGCCTCACCACATTTTAGTGACACCTAACAGAGTATGATATGACGAATCTCATGCATGTGGATGATAATGGTTTATGTATTCAAACAATAAAAATAATAATCTTAGTTTTTTGTTGGGGATGGGCGGCCCACCTGCCCCCAACCGTTCCCTTCTCTCTCTTTTCTCCCTACCACTACTGGTGCACATATAGCAATAACAACTTCGAACCCCGAACCATATTCATCATTACATACATGTATGGAAAGATTTGATTGCCTTGATTATGGTGAAGGCATGAATAACATATAATCTTTTTAGTGAATCATCATGCAGCAGAAATGATATTTTATATTTTCATTTAACAAACTTACAATTTACGTATGAAAAGATTTGACATATTTCAAGAGACAAAAAGATGGGATCTGATTAGCTAAAACAACAGAGTTTAATAAAAAATTAGAGTAAATGGAAGGAAATAGTATCCCTTCAGACTAATAACAAAGTATTTCCAATTCAAATATTTTCAAGTTCAGTTCTAATAAATTCATGTATATAAGTAGAGGTACGCATTACCTTCTCAGGTTCTCAAGCTTTATTTGCATAATGATTTTAATTTCAAAATGATTTTTTGAAATAATCACCAACCTTAATCAAAGTTATCTATTTTATTGAAGTTTTATTCAATTTTAAATTTAAGAATTTTTTTAAATAAAAGATAACAATTTAAAAAGGGATTGGTCCATAAAAAGATTTAAAGTGAATTAGGTCCAAATTAAATGTTCAAGTCAATTAAAATAAAAGTGAGCCAAATTTAATATTATCAGGTATTCAGGACCAAGTTTAAGTGATTACAAGGTGGGACCTTTTTTATTTTTATTTTATAATGATCTGTTTCCACGTAAAATAAGTATAGATTAAATCTTCAAGTCAATTAAAGTGAAAGTGGGCCAGAAATTAAATGACATTATCAAGTATTCATGATCAAATTTGAGTGACTACAAGGTGGGATATTTTTTTATTTTGATTTTATAATGATCCACTTCCAAGAGAAATAGGTCTAGAATAAATGCTTAAGATAATTGAAGTAAAAGTGGGCCAAAATTAACAATATCAAGTATTCATGGCCAAATTTTAGTGGCTACAAGATGAGACATTTTTTTAATTTAATTTTATAATACCTGTTTCATTTTGAAAGCAATTAACTATCAGGTAAAAATGCAGTCCATAAAATTTTATAATTCATCTGAATTCCATTTAAATCATTCTGTAAGGTTCATACCATCTTTAAAATCATTCCAAATACATTCGTAAACCATATGGAATAATTTGGATAGAGTTTAGATGAACTGTAAAAAACTTTAAACTTCACAAGTAGTAAACTCTGGGTTATGAATCAAATCTACTCCCTCATTTCGAAATTAGGTTCCAATTTCATACACTCGATCAAATCCGCCCACAACTAGTTCTTTCAGGCGAAGCTCTGGAGCAATACGCATGTATAACCTCATATCAAGTTCATTGTGATGAGTAACAAATGACTTGGCAGCAGCTCCACCAGCAATCATATTCATCATTGGTGTACCAACCTCAAGAAAATCAAGGTCTTCCAGGAACTGCCGCACATAAGATTTTATCTTTGATATTGTTTTGAAGATATTTCTAACCTCTGAATTAACCATCAAATCTAAATAGCGTTGCCGATATCTTGTTTCTTGGTCTTTCAGGGCATATATTTCAGGGTGTCTAGGCTGACCAGGAGCCCATATACCCGACATTTCATCTCCATCACTTTCCTTTGCCCGAACACGGTAATCATCCTTAACTGGGAGCATGCGTAAACAAGGTGAAAGAACCATCAAGGATGTTTGAAATATACTAAGCTCTCCCCTTTTACTTTTTCTTGGAAAACCACGAATACCCACAACATCACCACACTTTATACCAGAATGATGCTTGACAAACTCAGCTCCGTCCATCCCTGAGTTGCTTGCATCTGCCATAACCTGTACTTTTGCTCCATCGGCATGCAAATCATAGAAGTTCAGATTTGTTCATGAGCTCCTCTTACTCATTATCCTTCCAGCTAAAGAAACTTCTACATCATTAAGATGTTCTCCGCTACTTAAACCTCCATACTTATCTATGAAAGCAGGGACGGACATAGATACATGAAACTCATGTGGATAAGGATTTACTCCAGTACCCTTCAGTGCTGCCAATATTTTCAACCTGTGTTCACGGTATTGCCTGGGATCCATGTCTTCCTCTTGGTCAACATTACTCACACGCTGTGTACCTGAAACTTTCTTCTTTTTCTCCTCTTCTTTCTCACTTGTTCCTTCTTACCAAAGAAAATTAAGACATACACACCACAGATGAGAATATAAAAGCATAAGTTATTGGATTCATAGGAAAAATATCTTTGCATAAAGAAATTGCAAACAATGCTTTGCCTATAGTGTGTTTGGCAGAATAAGACTGTTCTGTAACTAACAAAATCACAGACAAGTGCACAAATAAAAACAGGGTAAAGTTAAAAGCTTGCTAAAAACTTCCCATTTTTCCATTCCTTTTACCCGTGTACACAACATGCACAAACTTATTCCTTACATAGCACTACCAAAATTAGCCTCTTTAAAGTGTTCTTGGCTTCTGCTAAATTTGTAACATTTGGTGAAGAATGTGAAGCTAAAGCTAGCACGAAGAATAAAAACCAGATTTAGCTCAAAAAAGAAATTAAGAAAGTAATTGTATCAATAATTCAAAATTCAAAATACTGATCCAAAAAAGCACACCGTTGTATTACATTTGCAGAATGGATATGTAAATATAAAAGCCATTCAAACTAAAATCACTGACAACTTTTGAAAAAACAAAAAAACATTAAAGACGAGAAAATAAACTTTGGCATTAATACTCACATAAGGTAACCAGTGAGGAGATAAACATTCTTGTTCCAGGGATAATTTCTTTCCACGGATCAGTGATTGTAGAAGCCATTCATTTAAAAATCCATTATGATGAGAGACATTTGGGGCCATTCAGCACACCTCCTCACCTATCCCCTCTTCCCCCACGTGGACCTTTCTTTTCGACAAACACTCACAACGGGTAGGTCAGGCATGACCAATAAAAATCCTTAGGAGATAGTCAATGAAGTAGTGAAGCAAAAGGAGTAGCCGAGGCATACCTTCAAAAGATTCTGTCTGGCAGCTATGGAGGAAAACGCAGTCTTGGTTTTGGACTGAGAAAAACTTGGAGGTTATATCTTGATGCTTGCTAACAAAGGTTTAATTTATAGATTTTTGGGTATGTGGCTTTCCTTGGAAGATTGGGTTAAGTCCACAAGGGTATTTCACTATTGTTTGGCTAATGAAAGCAATCGCAAAAGAATTTTTCAAGGACGACCATGGTTTTTCCAGAATGTGGAACTATTCATGAAGCATTGGCATTTGGGCTTCAAATCGAGGAGAAAATGCCTTCTAAGGCATCAATTTGGACTCTTTTGTACACCTGAGCGCATGGATTCTGGATGGTTTATGTCTTTTAAAGTACTGAGAATTTCATTGGAAGGTTCATTTGCACAATGAAAGCCATGAAAGGAAAAGCTACTGCTAGTTATGCCAGGATCTGTGTGAATCCAGAATCTCGATCGGTCATTTTCGTGAAAGTATTACCTTGCGATCTAAAGGAATAGAGTGGGTAAAAGCCATTGACCACGAGTGCAGTGCATTTTGTTGTCATGACAAAACTTCCAGGGCCATCCTTCATTCTTATGCTTAGTACATCAGCAAGCAGGCAATGACGAGTCTTGCAGCTTCAGCCTTGAAGCAATGATAGATGGCAAAGGAAGCATGAATCCAACAGTATTTTGGTGCGTCCAAACCCATCTAATTTACTGACTGCTTCCATGTGCACCGAACATGTCCTTGTATGATAAAGCATAAAATGAATGGAAGGTATTCTGATGACTTGCGTGGAAGGTAGTGTTCTGCACGAAACTTGTAAATGAAAACATCCTAAATATTTCTCCCATACATGTAGCATATGACCTCCTATGATTCCTTCAATCATGTTGCTCCTTGCTTTCAACCAGTCCACAGTGCCTTGTCTTTTCTAAAATACTTTTTTTATTCCGCATCTGGATACAGGCCCGTATTACTACATTAACTCTTGATGTTTTGTTACTTCAATTAAAAAGTCCTGAAGCTATCCTCCATTTAAAAGCATACCTACCCACACACTTGTTCAATTGACAGGTAAACATAGTTGATAAGGAAGCCATGACTAATCATAGTTGGCATGGGCTGATAAACTAAATGCAGTTACCATCTTATCTGTTTCTTCCCTTAACTAAACACATTTGACAAGAAGGCAATGACTAAATATAATTGGTAATAGGTGATAAGGTACATGTAAGGATATTCAGTTTGAAATTATAGTTTTGACATAAGAATATTCAACCCTATTAGACACAGGCCACTTTAAACATGGAATACCATAAAGTGGAATTGACTCAATGGATCCTTGCAGCTATTTGAATTCTAATGCTGAATGTCATCTAGTTTTGCATTCAAAACTCAGAAACCCTTTACATGTATATAATATACCATACATCAGACCAAAAGTTGCTACTGCTACAATTAAGAGCTTATCAGGACATTCAGACCGACCAATTGAAGATCATAAAATTGTGCTTCCGAAATAAACCCATACTTAGGATAACAACTTTCCACAGAAATTGGGTTATCCCTGCTTGTCAACATAAATAACATAAAAATCTTAACACTCTATATTAATACCATCCTAAATATAAATACCATCCTGTCATGCAGATTTATTCCACAAGAATTCTCCTTTTGAGTAGTATATAGTTACTCTCCTCCCATGCAGCAATTCTATTTTGACTAGTAGATTACCGAATGAGGACCACACGTGTCTTAATGCTCCTGCATCATTCTTGAAGTTTCAATGCAGGAAAAATTATAACCTCCTTAACACTTGTTTTAATGCTCCTGCATCATTCTTGGGGTTTCATTGCAGGGAAAAGAATAACCTCTTTAATATTCTGAGAGTCCGCTAAAATCATGGCAAGACGATCCATGCCCATTCCCCAACCACCAATTGGTGGCAAACCATACTCTAATGCAGTACAAAATGCCTCATCAAAGGCCATAGCTTCATCATCACCTGATTGTCTGTCCTTAAGATGATCTGCAAAGCACTGGCGCTGGACAATGGGATCGTTAAGCTCAGTATAAGCATTGCACAACTGTTGCTTATTAACAAATAGTTCAAACCGCTCGGCCTCTCCTAGTCTTGTTCTTTGCCACTTTGCCAGAGGGCTCATGATCTGGGGATGATTTATGATGAAGGTTGGGTTCTCACACATTTCCTCCAAGAAATGTCCCACAAGCTTGTCCAGCAAACGAGCTGTTGTTTGTGGGGAAGGGCATTTCACATCAAATTTCTTACAAGCTACTATAAGATACTTATTCGTCTCATCGGATGATAGGTCTTTGGGGATGTCAAGACCTGCAGCCTCTTCTAACCCCTGGATTACATCTATCCTTTTGAAAGGAGGAGTGAAATCAATTTCTATGGGATCCTTGTCCACTCCACCAGCATGGTATTTAATTTTATAGCCACCGGTTAGTTTCTTAGCCATTCCAGACAGCAATTTCTCCGTGAGTTCCATCAAGTCATTGTAGTCAGCATAAGCCATATAAAATTCACAAGTAGTAAACTCTGGGTTATGAGTCAAATCTACTCCCTCATTTCGAAATTGGGTTCCAATTTCATACACTCGATCAAATCCGCCCACAACTAGTTCTTTCAGGCGAAGCTCTGGAGCAATACGCATGTATAACCTCATATCAAGTTCATTGTGATGAGTAACAAATGGCTTGGCAGCAGCTCCACCAGCAATCATATTCATCATTGGTGTACCAACCTCAAGAAAATCAAGGTCTTCCAGGAACTGCCGCACATAAGATTTTATCTTTGTGTTGTTTTGAAGATATTTCTAACCTCTGAATTAACCATCAAATCTAAATAGCGTTGCCGATATCTTGTTTCTTGGTCTTTCAGGGCATATCTTTCAGGGTGTCTAGGCTGACCAGGAGCCCATATACCCGACATTTCATCTCCATCACTTTCCTTTGCCCGAACACGGTAATCATCCTTAACTGGGAGCATGCGTAAACAAGGTGAAAGAATCATCAAGGATGTTGGAAATTTACTAAGCTCTCCCCTTTTACTTCTTCCTAGAAAACCACGAATACCCACAACATCACCACGCTTTATGCAAGAATGATGCTTGACAAACTCAGCTCCGTCCATCCCTGAGTTGCTTGCATCTGCCATAACCTGTACTTTTGCTCCATCGGCATGCAAATCATAGAAGTTCAGATTTGTTCCTGAGCTCCTCTTACTCATTATCCTTCCACCTAAAGAAACTTCTACATCATTAAGATGTTCTCCGCTCCTTAAACCTCCATACTTATCTATGAAAGCAGGGACGGACATAGATACATGAAACTCATGTGGATAAGGATTTACTCCAGTACCCTTCAGTGCTGCCAATATTTTCAACCTGTGTTCACGGTATTGCCTGGGATCCATGTCTTCCTCTTGGTCAACCTTACTCACACGCTGTGTAGCTGAAACTTTCTTCTTTTTCTCCTCTTCTTTCTCACTTGTTCCTTCTTACCAAAGAAAATTAAGACATACACACCACATATGAGAATATAAAAGCATAAGTTATTGCATTCATAGGAAAAATATCTTTGCATAAAAAAAATTGCAAACAATGCTTTGCCTATAGTGTGTTTGGCAGAATAAGATTGTTCTGTAACTAACAAAATCACAGACAAGTGCACAAATAAAAACAGGGTAAAGTTAAAAGCATGCTAAAAACTTCCCTTTTTTCCACTCCTTTTACCCGTGTACACAACATGCACAAACTTATTCCTTACATAGCACTACCAAAATTAGCCTCTTTAAAGTGTTCTTGGCTTCTGCGAAATTTGTAACATTTGGTGAAGAATATGAAGCTAAAGCTAGCACGAAGAATAAAAACCAGATTTAGCTTAAAAAAGAAATTAAGAAAGTAATTGTAAAAATAATTCAAAATTCAAAATATTGATCCAAAAAAGCACACCGTTGTATTACATTTGCAAAATGGATATGTAAATATAAAAGCCATTCAAACTAAAATCACTGACAACTTTTGAAACAACAAAAAAACATTAAAGACGAGAAAATAAACTTTGGCATTAATACTCACATAAGGTAACCAGTGAGGAAATAAACATTCTTGTTCCAGGGATAATTTCTTTCAAAAGATCAGTGATTGTAGAAGCCATTCATTTAAAAATCCATTATGATGAGAGACATTTGGGGCCATTCAGCACACCTCCTCACCTATCCCCTCTTCCCCCACGTGGACCTTTCTTTTCAACAAACACTCACAACGGGTAGGTCAGGCATGACCAATAAAAATCTGCAGGAGATAGTCAATGAAGCAGTGAAGCAAACGGAGGAGCCGAGGCATACCTTCAAAAGATTTTGTCTGGCAGCTATGGAGGAAAACGTAGTCTTGGTTTTGGACTGAGAAAAACTTGGAGGTTATATCTTGATGCTTGCTAACAAAGGTTTAATTTATAGATTTTTGGGTATGTGGCTTTCCTTGGAAGATTGGGTTAAGTCCACGAGGGTATTTCACTATTGTTTGGCTAATGAAAGCAATCGCAAAAGAATTTTTCAAGGACGACCATGGTTTTTCTAGAATGTGGAACTATTCATGAAGCATTGGCATTTGGGCTTCAAATCGAGGAGAAAATGCCTTCCAAGGCATCAACTTGGACTCTTTTGTACCCCTGAGCGCATGGATTCTGGATGGTTTATGTCTTTTAAAGTACTGGGAATTTCATTGGAAGGTTCATTTGCACAATGAAAGCCACGAAAGGAAAAGCTACTGCTAGTTATGCCAGGATCTGTGTGAATCCAGAATCTCGATCAGTCGTTTTCATGAAAGTATTACCTTGCGATCTGAAGGAATAGAGTGGGTAAAAGCCATTGACCACGAGTGCAGTGCATTTTGTTGTCATGACAAAACTTCCAGGGCATCCGCACAAACTAGCCAAACTCACAAGTCAAATTGCAAGGCGACTAACTCGAATATAACTCATGCGGCGAGTTTCTGCAGACTACTCGCAGGTCAAAAAGAAAACATTTTTTGAAAAAAATAAATAAAATAAAATTTAGATTTTTAAATTTTTTTCCGATGGCTATAGCCTATAGATGTGAAGGATTTTACAATAAATTTCCTTGCGATGCATTCTCTCAATTTATTTCTTATGCTTTTAAACAACGTTTTGAATGTTATTTAAATTCATTTTTAATTTTCCGAGTATTGCTGAATCTAAAGTTCGAGTCAAAAAATTTGGGCTGCCAAGTCCAAGTTTTAAAACTATGGGAATCTCTATATATCTATCTGCTGATCTTTATATCTATCCCAAAACGATGGGAATCTCTATATATCTATCCGCTGATCTATGTATATATCCCATATATATATATAGACACTCCAGCCAGATAGATAGGCAGAAATCTATAAATCTATCCATCGATCTTTAGATCTATCCGCTGATCTGCCCCGCTCGCAAGATGAGGTAGGATAATAGTTCATAACCAGTCATCAGCGCTCACAGTATATATTTAATTGGCACCCCTACCCTCCACCCCATATATAGATTTAGATTTAGATTTAGATTTAGATTGATATATGGTCACGTACAGATGGATGATGGCTGATGTGTGATGGATGTGTAGCTCGACTAGACTCTATCTAGTTTTTTTGGCAACCCCCCTGCCCCATAGATATATACTATTTCTATGTAGAGGTGGAGGCTGTCCGTCTCTTGAAGGTATGGAACAAAGATTATTTAATATTTTCAGAACATTTTTCTAAGAAAACACTTTCTGGAGAACTAGAAAAGAGAAACTCAAGACACCATCCAGAAAACTAGCGCTGGTTGGAAGAACTTTACAAGATAGAAGGAATCTACTGCAGGCAAAACTCGTCCATAGATTGGTTAAAGGGAGGTGATAAAAACACCAAATTCTTTCAACATTCTAATATCATGAGAAGACATGCGAACAAAATCAATCAGAAGCTTGGAGGCAAGCGGCGGAAGGATTCTGGACCAGTAAGAAGCTATTGGCCAGAAGGTTGTTTGGTTCTTCAATGACATCCTTTCGAAAATGGGTAGGAGTATCAAAAACTCATACTTGAAGCCATTCCCCTTCTCATCTTGACTGATTGAGACTAAAAACTTGGGTCCCAAGTCTCGGAGGAAGAGGTTAAGAAAGTAGTTCTTAGCATTCAAAGAAACAAAGCTCCTAATCCTGACAACTTTCTTGCTGTCTTTCTTTCAACATTTCTAGCCCGTTGTGGGGAATGACATCATAGAGGTGGTGGAAGAATCCAAGGTCTCAAAAATCATTCTCGAAGTGCTCAACATAACTCTAATTGTTGTCATCCCTAAAACGGAATAGGCTCGAGCTCTTGACAAATGTAGGCCTTTTTCTCTCTACAAAATGTCCAATAAAATCATCTTGAAATACATCGCAAACAAGCATGAGCCAATTCTTCTACAGATCATTTCGCAAGAGTAGGGAGGGTGTGTCAAAGGAAAATTCTAGATGGCATCACCATTGTTCATGAATTAATTCATTCTCTTGACAAAGCAAGCATAAAGGAATGTTGTTGAAACTTGACATCTCAAATGCTACTGACAAAGTTAATTGGGTCTTCCATGAATTTTTTTTAAACAAATCCTCTGATATTTGGTGTGAATGGACCAAAGCTTGTTGCTCCTCCCTTTTGTTTTTGATGTTGGTAAAAGGTTCCTTTCTTCTCTTATTCCA